>JAVDPK010002420.1:117738-147242 GCA_034780415.1 Cichlasoma orientale
TATATCGTCGTCCTCAGCGCATATTCTCTACCTGTCTGTCTTGCTCTTGTGCTTCCTGCTACAGCGCCCTTTGGCGAACGAAAAAATCTATAGATTAGCCGCATCATATTATAAGCCGCTGGGTTCAAAGCGCGTGAAAAAAGTAGCGGCTTATAGTCCGGAATTTACGGTATGTAGGCAACCACTTGCTCTATTGAATGATAGAGTGAATGTAAATTCTTTAGAGTGAAAATGTAACCAAAACCCTCAACTTTCTAAATACGTTTAGTACCTAAGCCTAACCAAATAGTGAAGTTCTTGTCACTATTTCAGGAAACACTAATATATGGCAGATCTGTGCCCCTACTATCCCTTTCTATGGTAGTGACGACAACTGGCAGTGAACATTTATCTGGGCTGATTGCCTTTGAAGGAGGTGGTCTAAACCTACTCACACTATAGTTTTGGCAGCAGTGACGTGAGCCTTTACCCTCCCAGTTCTTCCCACTCGATTTGTTTGCTTAGGTATATATAATTTTTTTTTTTTTACACTTCATCTACAAATTTGGTGTCACTAAGGCCAAACAGTCTATACATAGCCACTCTAAGTGACATGCTCTAACATTCTGGGTCTCACCACTACGGTGACAAGTTTATTTGTCTGATATTTCAGGGGCTGCGAGTTGCCACTTCTGTTTGTTTTGTGGTAAATCATGCAGCTGACAGACAGCCACAGTTACAAAATGGAATATCGCGGGCCAGAAAATTAGACTGAAATCTGAGCTAAAGAACATAATTTCAGAAAAAAAAACAGAAGCAGCTGCGCGAAACATAATCATATCAGAAAAGACATCAGACAAGTATGTGGGGGAGAAACCTGTTTATTGTGTTTCACATGAAAATGAACGTATACAGGAGCGAGCACACGATGTGCGCGTGATGCATTAGCTGGTGGTATGTGTGGGCTTTTAGTTTGGCTTTTCGGGATTCAAAATGGAAACAACGCAGAAACACTGGCTTCCTATGTGGTCTATATCACTCAGCACACGGACAATTTGATTTAAACTTCATGTCTACACACTGACACCATGTAAATGCGTATGATGTGTGTGTGTCTCTGTGTGTGTGTGTTTTGATAGGATCATTTTTTTCATCTGTATTTGCGTATATGTGTGCGAATGCGCACGCCTGCATTGTGGAGGGTCTAAGCCTCATGTTTGAATGAATGCCTCCCTTCTAAACAATCAAAGAGACGCTGTGTGTTGATAAAGCTTTGAAATCAAGCCAAAATAATAGAGAGGGGAGAAAAAGCTTTTAAATAATTTCAACTACGATGGAGACATTAGTCATCCAGACATCAGCGCACATTAAATCTTACTTTGGGTGAGGAGGGCAAAGGAGCCATCGTTCTTAAAAACATTTTCCTGTACAAATGTTATGACAGTCACATCATTCTTCACATATTTCTAATACTGCAATAAGTCTTAAATATTCTGCCTTGGCAAAGACAATCTGTTGGTCTGAGATTTTGATTACGTGCCTACATTTACAACAGCTTTGACCTTTCTTGTTGTACTGCCTTCTGTGTCTTGCCTGTTTACCTTTACTATTCCATCCCTTCTCTGCTTTTCACCCGGCTCATCTCATTCCTCCTCTGGTTTTTTTTACCTCTGCCTCCTCAGTAAATCACTCCCACATTCTGTTCATCCTTTCGCTGTTTTTTACATCATCCTCATTTTTTCTCGAGCTTGGCTTTCTTCAGCTTCCTTTCTGCTACATTCTCACTCAAATTTTTTCCTATTCTCCCCTCTTTCCTCCTCGATATTTTAACTTATCTTTTCAGTGTGTTTCCCCCCACCAACATAAAGGGAGCTGGAGTGACAAAGGAGAAAGATATTGGGGCGGAAAGTGCAAGAAAAAACTTTTAGAGACAAATGACAAGATGAAACAGAGAGGAAGGACAGGATAAGCAGGAGAAATGAAGATTAAGTTGAGAATGTAGAAACATAATGACACAGAGAGAGAAATGAGGTTTGCTAGAGAAGACAGATTTGAAGATAATGTCTCTTGGGATAGAGGGAGGCGATCTGCTATAGTCAAAACTGCAGATATTTGGAGAAAGGATGAGATTAAAGGTATTAAAGATATGTTATTGAGAGAGACAGGAACTTCAGTGGATGCAGAAAAAGATATACAAGCGTATAGACAAAAGAGAGCAAAACCCACGGAGACAAAAGGAAAAACAAATGAATCTTTTTGATCCTTCCCAGGCTGTGGCAGCACTCCCAGTAATCTGAGGACTTGATGGAGAACACTTCGTTTGATTGGTGTAATGCTAGCCTCTGTGACCTCCCAAAGCACTTAATGAGGAAATGACCGCCACACTCTGGGTAATTTGTGCCAATTAACTGCTATGGTAACCACTGATGTAAGGGTATCAGCTGTCCTTTAATCAGGCTGTGGGACTCATCTCAGGTAATGCTGAGAAACGTGAGAAATTATGTACACACGCTGACTCATAAAACCACACACAGAGGCATATTTTTTGTTACAGTGGGCATTCGTTAGACAACCTCCTGCATATAGGCTTTCTGTAGCATATATGAACGTACATCCAGGTCAAATTTTCCAGTTGCCCTGGGTAACAATGAACCTCTTAAACAAAAGTGTTGTTTTATGATAACCTGGGTGCGTCTTTTAATTTTTGCCACCACCTGTTGTTTGCAGCAACATCACTGTACCAAAATTCAGTAGGGAGTTGTGCACGGATGCCAGCTTATGGTTGGCTTTTCCTGCATAGATGTTGAAATGTCTAGAAACCCAGGAGGCCAGCGGCTTGTTTCATCAGAATTTCAGCATAGCATCGAATAACTGTTTAGATATTTCATAGAAATAGTTTGTAGCACTGATGGAATTACCGGGTTCATTGAGATTCATCCTCTCCAGCAACTGAGAACTGAGATATTTCAGGCTGAATCAAATGGGTGGACCAACAAAAGGTTTGATACCATCTGTAAAACCTCCAGTGGCTTAAAACACCTCACACCAGCCTAATCATATCTATAGATTACAGCAAAAATGGTTGGACAGTAACCATAAAAAAATTACTATGCCCAGCCAAACTGTGATGGTCTGTATACAGCATGATGGTTAAAATCATTCCACCTTTTATACTGGATATTGGGAAGATTGCTTATATATATAGTTTTGCAAATATTACACCACTACAATTATTCAAAATGACAGTTTAAACCTCTTGGAACAAGTTGCTGCTGTTATCAAGGGCTGTTACTGGCTCATTGCCTTCTTTCTTTACTTTTCAAAACACGTTCACATGGCACAGGAAGCAACAGGGTTTATAGGAAATGTGGTCTTAATTTTGAGAAACAAAAAATGTTACAAGTAGCACCTTTAATATACTTTATGAGCACCAATTTAACACCATTGTTCTTACACAGTAAAGCCTACCCATGTGGTTTGTAGCTGGAAGGACACCAGCTTCAATCCACATACTCACCGTGGAAATCTGGCTCAGGAAATCATAAGAAATGCCTTCACTTCTTTGTGATATTAAGATGAGAAAGGCAGGTAAACTCTAGCAGTGTGCAAAGAAGCTGAATACTCGCTGGAAGACGAGGACTGTGGTTGTGGGATCTGTTGTACAGGGCTTGAAAAAGAGACTGCGTGTTCAGCAAGTTTTCCCTGAATAAATAAAGGTTAAAAACAAAGTCAACATCCCAGTGTTTCCACTCCACCCCTGACTCATCTCTGCTGGGGTTAGTTGTCCTTGTCAGCGTGCCTGGTGTCTGTTTGGTGGCATAAAGGGAGAGCAGGCGGATGGCAATTCAGCAGTTTTTTTTTTTTTTTTGTTTTTTTTTTGCATCCCTCCTCTCTTCCTCTTCATCTTCCACTCTTGAGCGCTCCACATGGTTTTCATTTTCTGCGCAAGCCACAATGACAAAAATCGGTCCATCTAAGGAAGTCAGTGATTGCAACAAATATGTTTTTTCTTCTCTATTTAGGCTGTTTTTAGTTTTTAATCCACTACTGACAGATATTTAACAGAGAAAGAAAGAGAGACCCCTAAGGTTTTTCCTGTCTGGGTTTATCTCCTCTGTGCTTCTGTCCATTGTGGCGGAGGGGAAGTGGTTTGTGCAGTGTGGGCCGTGGTGGCTACAAACACCAGAGACAGACAGATAATTATACTGTCAAACTGGGGATATCCTCCCCAAAATGCAGACACATTCACCCTAATCTATTAATTGTTTTTAAGTGATACAATTTGTCTCTGTTTTATTTGATCAAAAACAACAGTTTCACACTGAAACCAAGTAAGTCTTTGAATCCTTTTAACCCACTATTGACTCTAGCCTTTGTAGTGCTTCGCACAGACATTGGCCAGATCCCAAAAGGCTGGACTTCCCTGGAAGAACTCAGACGCTGAACCGCACTCAAGAAGGATGAGAGCTATCCCTCAGAAGAAATGTCCAAGACAAGCTCCCATGAGACTTTCTGGAGCTCTGCATAAATTATGTGGCTTTTCAGCACATGACAGTCAGTGTTTGACCAGACTGGGTGGCACTATGAGAATAGTTATGAGGAACACTGCAATACTTTATTGCAGCCCTCTAGGGACAATATGATCGCATTGATTCCAGCTGTTATATATCTTCATTGGTTCAGTATACAACCTGAGTTTATTATATTTTATTATATAAAGTTATTTATTAATATGCAAAAGCTGGCACATTATTTAAATCACAAGAAAGTGGGTGAGGAAATGTAGGAATGGACAATCAATGATGCCCTAATGTGCCTTTGAGATCAAGCACAATAGCTAACAAGAAGTTGCAGTTTTATTGTTTATTGCCCAACAAAAGACTGGCCACTAAACTTATAAAATGTGTGCAGTTGTGAAAATGTGAAGTGAGGAATCGCTGCAAAGACCAAGAATGCTCAGCAAAAAAATAGTTTTCACTTACTAGTTAGTTCCACTTCAACAGGGGAATTTAAAATAACTTTAAATTCTCCAGATTATTATATTCTTACCGCAAAGCACAAAATGAGACACACAGAAGCCAAACATTAATTCATAAAGCCATACCGCAGAGATTTATTTCTTATGTTTATGTATTGTTGTTTTGATATTAACACTTGAACACATTACCCCAAGCAAAATGAGGGAAGCATTCTGCAGAGAACATAACGTGTGGAAATTAATCAGTTACGCCACACAATTAATTGCTTCAATATTAGCAACAGAGCAACTAAAACAGTATTTGTGTTTTTTCTGTGCTTCTTTTCTGCATGTCTTCAACCCAAAGATGTGTCAGGCTTTAAAATGTTTTTTGTGGAAGTCCCTGAATAAGAAAAGCAGTGTTAATATTGTTATCCTGGTTAAGAGGGTCAGTGACTCGTCTTGTTCAGGTTGTGAAATGAAAATTGTTGAAATATCTAATCTCAGCCATCACTTGTGTATCTAACTCTCAGAAATGCAATTTTTGTGCCAAACAATACTCAGCCCTAAACAACTGTGTCCTGTCAGCTCGGTTCTCCCGGCAGCTTGATCAAACACTCGTAGAACACGGAGTAGGGCGCGCGTGCTTTCAGTCCTTACAGCCAGGCTCAGTTAGTGGACAGACTGAAAAAAGTTTCAGGGTTCTGGTATATTAATAAAAGAGATGAGGACAGGAGCAAAATAAACATAATTAAGCATGAGGGTTTATTGTCCACTTTAGAGTCATCGAACAGTCCGTCAGTCATCTGCAGCATCCATGCTTTCATATCTTTGCTGGTGGGCAGAAATGTGGAAGTATCTCCTGCCTTCTGCCCTCTGACTGCTTCATATGATGGCCCAGTCACACTAGAGTAAAGACAGCACAGCAAGCTACTCGGGGCTAGGAAAAATCAGTGGTAGCCGAGTGATTGCATTAAATATTTTTGCTGAGACATATTGCAGGTTGTTGCAACGACCAAGCGATCACTCAGAGGTTCAGCAGCATCCTCAAACTCTAGGTGACCACTTTCAATTACAAAGCGATTGCACGGGTCACCTGGTGAGAGACGACTGACTCAGACTGACTGCAATCCCTCTCAGGCAGACTGGACAAAGTTTGGAAATAATTGTTGTCTAATCTATAAATGCAGGCAATTTGCCAACACATTGCAATCAATCTGAGTTAGTCTGTGCTGATGAGCACAACACATGCATTTTGCAATAGATTTGACTGGTATATAAAAGCAAGTCTGCCAACCCACCATCTCTCTTTGCAGTTAAATCGCCATCCTGCAGGATCTGCGTCACCATTTAGGAATAATTTCTGTATTTTAAATCTATGAGGTTCTGGCTGGACTCTGATTGTAAGTAGTCAATGTGAATTTCTGTGTATGTAGATGGCAACATATTTGCAGTTTTCACTGGTTTATCACAGTTAATCACCATATTATCACAAACAGATTGCATGTAATTTCCCTCTTGACCCCATCCGATCACAAATTGATAGCAGAGTGATGGCAGACTGACTCTAGATTATCTGCATATTACTTTGACTGACTGGCTGTGAGTGGTTGTAGACCTGGTTCCCGTCTTTTAAGGAACCATTTGAAAGCCAAAAGATCGCAAGTTCATTGCTAATGGTTGCAATAATTTTGGTTTTGCCATGGTCCCCACACACTGTTTTCCCTAGTGTGACTCTAGCACAGCATCAAACAGCCAATCAAATAGGATAACATTTTATTTTTAACTGTCCTCACAACTGACAGTGTCAGTCATAAATATCTGCAGTATTTGTTTCAGAACAACTAAAACCATTTGCAAAAAAATAGATGTGGTTTTGTGGCCTGCTTAAATTATGTTCAATGAAATGTCATGTAGTTGCATTAAATTATTATTATTTTTATCAGCCTGCTATATTTCAGTGGAAACTCTTGAATTCAGATGATGTTTACTTGGATTGATCTGAGCCTAGTAATTGTTTTTACTCATACTTTTGTGAAAAAAATATTCAAAACCTTTGATGCAAAACAGAAAAGAGGAGCCTTTTGTTGGATTGCCAAAATATTTTGCATATTTTTGTCATTGTTTGAAGGCAAAAGAAACCATGCAAACAGAACCCAGCAAGCACCGACAATGGCTCCACTTAAAGTTACCCAACCTCTGTCAAATGAAGACTCACATTGTGCATCGCCATCTGTGGTTTGCAGGTTTTTGCCCAATTCATGTGTTATGCGTGGCTCTGTTGAAGCTTATCTCTTGTATTTATCCAGCACTGATCCACTGTAGCTCTGCCTGGAAGCTGTTGCCTAGTCAGGAATTCAGGGTTGTGACAAGGTTTACGTTGGCTGAACCGCCTGAAACTAGAGCTCAGCTTTGCAATGCAGTCAAATAAATCATCTAAAGAGAGGGATGGTGCACAGAAAGACAAACAAATAGGTTTTTTTTTACAAAACATTTTTTCCAGCAGTAGTTTTTTTGGTAAGAGACAGATGGAGAGGAGCAGAGAGCGATGCTGTTACAGATGAGCAGAAAGGATTTAAAAGCGCTAAACACGTGTAAGGCAGGTACTCTCTAAGTTCATTTATAGGAACGGCCTTCATTGAAGTTTGCATTCCTACGTATCATTATGTGGTCAGCGGCTTTATTCATAGCCCTAAGCTGTATAGCACCAGAAAGACAGCCAGTCTTAACTCTGTTTAAACAGTGGTTGATTTTCTCAGAATCATCAACTGCTGGGGGTTGGAAGGAAAAACAGAGACAAACTGAAAAACAGACAAAGAAACTGAGAGAAGAGAGGGGAACAGGAGAGAAATTGAGATGCTGATGTGGCTTCACAAAAAAAAAAAAAAAAATCGCACTGAGGTATTTTGTGTGTCCATCAAAAAAACAAGAAAATAGATGAAAGAGGGACTGGAGAAGAATATGAGAAGATAACAGCAAGAAGAAAACCTGAGGTGAAGACTGACAGCGAGGGGGAGGAAAAAGTAAAGTTTTGTGAATATTGCAGCACAATGAGAGGCTTATTGGAGCAAATTGCTTCTCTCTTTCCCACTCGGATTCAGCATGAAAAAGTCTGTTCGCTCTGGACAGCAGCCGTCAAGGGCGCAACGCAGACTTGAGAAATGCTCTCCCTTTACTCAACAGTTGTTGTCAATATGTTCATATTACCAAGTTCTGACTATTAACGGTGAAGCTGTCCAATAGCAAATAGAACAAGACTGTGTTACACCACTCAGGCTCAGATGCTTGTCGGCCTTATTTAAAACACACAGTACTAACATGTTTTGCTAGCTTTGTTACAGCGGAACCATAATTGCTGCTTGGATGACTGTGGCATCACTGTGAATCTACAGCAGAAGGTTGGGATGCATGGTTGGGCATACAAAGCAAGCGAGGTTTGACCCCAGTGCCCCGCTTTCCAGATGTTGCTCGGTTAAAACTTCTAACCCTCCTGGTTGTAGCAAAACACTGGGTTTAAATATGGAAAAAAATGCAAATGCAAAGAGCTTGGTATTGGTTTCAGTTCCTTTAGGTCAACAAACAGATGCAGACAGAAACTAAACCAAAACACTTCAGGGATGAGTGTTATCAATCATCGTCCTGCATGGCACGAAAAGCTGCTCCTTGCTACAATAAACCGCTCTTACGCACACATCTTTCCCTCTCCTCCGCCACTGCTAATGACACCATAATTCTATTGATTTTCTTTTGGAACATATTTACTAACTGCAATTGCAATTCTAGAATTTGTTGTGGCCCTGGGCAAAAATTCACACCAGCATCATCACCATTGTAGTATAAATAATCTGACACTAAGAACAACAGTTCCATAAAATGACACTGGAAAAATGTTAATAGGTCTTCTGTAATCACTAGCTATCCTAGTAAGTCAGCTGACTCTGACTCCCAGCCGCCTGCACTCGAATTGGTCACGTCACAGCTATAAGAGCTGAACACAAGGGGCTGCTCTAGTTAAAATAAACTAATATTAAATGTCAAAACAAAACAAAAAGATTACTGTGATGCTGGTGGAAGTTTATCTCGCCCACAGTCATGCACTCCCCTAAACATGCACACTACTTGCAACTGGAGTGAGTGGAGTCGGGTGGGGTTCCCTTAGGAAGGTCATGTCTCTCCTACTGTCATTGCAAACTGAAATCTAATGTTTATCAACCCTCTTGGGGGAAAACCAACTGGCCTAGGGCAGTAGACAGCTGCCTTGCTTGGTGGCAATCTGCCCCTCTGACTAATTAAAATGATGTTGTATAGAAATGGCGTGATGCGAGGCTACATTTAATTTTGTATATTCTTGCCTGATGTTTCCTATTACCGCCGCCATCTGAAGTACAAACTATGCCAGATCAGTAGCAGCAGAATAATAACCTTGTTTCTCTGCTGTTCATTCATTTATTGTTTTTGTCATCTCGTGTATACAGCGCTCCTTCAGAAACTTAAATAAACCTTTCACTAAGATATTCATTTAAAATGAAACATTCAAGATCATTTTTAGCCTTCTTGTAATATTTATTTTGAAATTAAATGCAATTAATTGTTTCTACATAACTATATCACCAGAAAATGGTACTTGAAATTGTTTTTTATCCGGGAAATTGGAAGTTGGGGTTGTTAGCAGTGTTGCCCCAAACAGAAGGTTCTAGTTTGGTTCTGGGGTTTTTCTTTTTCTTTTCTGGGTGCTTTGGTTTGGTACCACAGCCCAGAGGTATGTAAGTTATTGACTGGCTACCTGTCCATGGTCAACTCCTGACCATATGAGCTGGTGTTTTTTCCATTAAAGGTGGACATAACAAAAAACTGAAATACTGATATCTTTTGTAATGCACAAGAATTTGCAAAGAAAGGCTTTCATTCCAGAAGGTGCACTTTAATTCAAGCCCTGAGGCGGTGCAGTTCTGTCCAGTTAGTTTTCAACTATCTTTAAACAAACGTTGATTTTTCTAGGAAACCTCCACTGATGAGGGTCTAGAGAGACAAAGATGGACAGCCTGATTATTCCCAAACATGGTTCACTCCACACACAATTTGGAGGTGATCTGGCTGTCTATACTGATATAATCCAGCCACATTGGGTTTCGACCCATTTTAAATAAAGCAAGAAGCGGAAAGAATAATGTGGCCACATAATTAAACAGAGCTAACCAAAACACTATACAGATGTTCTTAGGACACGTCTGTAAAACTTACAATATCGGGCCCTAACTTGAAAATCACAGTCGCTAACACTACTATTAAATTTTCACAGTCTAGAGTTTTGATTCAGAAAATAACTGAACTTGGCTTTAACGTGTAATTTTTTTTTATTTAAGTTGAATGTACATTTTTCATCTGTCCAACTGCAGAGAATAAAGATAATCATCTCACGTGAATACATGAGAGTTATAACTGGGGCAATTACAGACTCACAGAAATCCAGGTCTCCCACCATAAAAGCACTTCCTCTTTGTTTTGTTCTCTCTTTCTCACTAATCTTTTTTAAAAAAAAATGTTAAAACTCGTATCACTCCCTCCTCCATGCCCAGTTCTTTCTTGCTCATTTTTGTCTTACATACACTCACTAGACACTTTATTAGGTACACTTTGCTAGTACCAAGCTGGACTCCCTTTTACCTCCTCCAGAACTGCCGTAATTCTTAAAGATCCAGTAAGATACTGGAAACATTCCTCAGAGATTTTGGTCCACGTTGACTTGACAGCATCACACAGTTGCTGCAGATTTGTCGGCTGCACGTCCGTTGTGCGAATCTCCCATTTCACCACATCACAAAGGCGCTCTATTGGATTGAGATCCGGCGACTGTGGAGGCCTTTTGAGTGCAGTGAACTCACTGTCATCTTCAAGAAACCAGTTCTTGAGATGAACTGAACTTTGTGACATGACATGTAATCCTGCTGGTCAGAAAGAGATAGATGTGGTCAGCAACAATACTCAAGTAGGCTGTGGTGTTTAAACAATCCTCAGATGGCAGAAAGCGTGCTAAGGAAATATCCCTGCACCATTACTCCACCGGCAGCAGCCTGAACCGTTGATACAAGGATGGATCCATGCTTTCATGATGTTTCTGTCAAATCTGACCTCATCATCTGAATGTCACAGCAGAAACAGACTCACCAGAACAGGCAGCGTTGTCTTTCCAATTTTGGTCACCCTGTGTGAATTGTAGCTGCAATTTTCCGTTCTTTCTCTCCGAGTGTGGGCTTTTGCTATTGTAGCTGCAAACTTTCAGAGATGCTTTTTTGTATACTTTGGTTGTAACAAGTGTTAGCTTGAAGCACTCTGACCATTGACCTCTGACCTCTGGCATCAGCCAGGCATTTTCACCAAAGTGCCACTTACTGGATATTTTCTTCTTCTTTTTGACCGTTTTCTGTAAACTCTAGAGATGGTTGTGTGGGAAAATCCCAGGAGATCAGCAGTTTTCAGTTTTCAGACCCACACATCTGGCACCAACAACCATGCCACACCTTTCATAACCATCCTGATGTTCTGAACATCAGCAGATCGTCTTAACCATGCTGCCATGTGATTGGCTGATTAGATACTTGGATTAATGAACACATGTATCTAACATAGTGGTGAGTAGTGAGTGTAGTTTAAATTGCCATTACTAGTTCCTCTGAGTTTGCTTCACATCTGATCCAGAATGGCTCAATTCAAGAGGTCTCTGACCAACAGGAAGAATGAAAACAATCTCAGATATAGTATCTAGCAGTCTTTAATATTTTTTTAAAACAAAAAATAGCAATGGTGAATATAAAATAATAGTGAAGCACAATGGCAATATAAATCTTTATTGTTTGTTTTCATAACAGCTAGCAGAAATGCTACCGTGTCTGTGTGTTTACATTCTTATTACACTGGAACACAAAAATCATTGTTATCAGTAGTTATACTGAGTCTGTATGTGCGGATTCATTCATGGCTTTCTTTTCTTTTTTTTAATTGGTACCAACAGACTGTCCAAAGCAGAAAGCAACATTCTACTCAATTAAATGTCATTACATGTGTGTAACTAATAAAAGTTAATAGAAAGTGTGATTAACTCAGTCTGCAACAGGACTCTGACTGTGGTTGGAGTCTGACTGAGCCGTAAACTCAATTCAAGGTCACGCTTTGCAGGCAGTGTTTTGGTGGAATCCGAATGTGGGTTGAGAGTCTGTGCAGCGACTAAAAAACACAATTTATTTGGAATTGCTGATTTTTTCCTCTGAGAAACTGGCTGATCAATTAATCAAACAAATTAGTTTTTTCTGGATCATGCATTGCTTTTGGTTCTTGGCTGACACAATGATCACACAATCCCGAGCCTTGCTAATAGCAATTTTCTTCACTTTACTGCCTCAAAACTCTCTTTACTAAGTCTGACATTACTGCGCCTGAAATGCCAAGTTTTCCCCATTATGCTCACAGAGTGTAATATAAAAACTGTGCTGTACATCTGGGTAAATGCTGCATCAATAAGAACGAGAGCCATCTAGGCTTACGTGTTATTACTGGTGTAAAAATATTGTAAGTTCAGTGAAGAAAGTTCAAGTAGGTGAAGGGGGAAAAAAAATCACTTTATTCCACAAGTGTTGCATTAAATTCACTGTGTAACTCTGGGTGGAAATGAGGCTTACAAGAGCTTCAGCCTCTGCTGTCACAGGAGACTACCATGGAGCCAGAGTGCATTTAATCTTTTTTTTTTTTTTCTCTTTTTCTGCTTTCTTTTCACGCCATTTCTCCTCCTAACTCAAACCATTCCACCTTGGCTGCTGGCTACCACAGAACAGAGGTCGTTAATTGTGCTCTATTACTATAGGAACTCACTGCAGACATACGTGCGCAGATGGAAGAGCGGGGGGCGCACACACACGAAAACGTGCATGCACGCATATACATTCAACCGCTCGCACACGCCGACACACACAAACACAAGCAGAGTGATAGTAAATGAAACACTAAGTGTTGGGTATCCAGGAGTGAAAGCAGGAAGAAGGTCTTAAAACGCGGCTCTCCTGAGCATCCTAAAATTCTTTTATTGACTTTAATTCTGTGTTTGTCTGTGTGAGAACAGGAAAATATGCATATATAAATATTTTTTTTTTTCCTGTGCAATGTGTTCTGGCATTGTTGTGTGCCCGTGGCAGCGTTTAGTTGTAAAATATGTACCAGAAGAGCTTGGTATTGTTTGAGGGCTAAACAAAATGTTTCCCCTAGGATCTCATGGTACTGACTGAAGAGGCTGGAAGTGCGGCTAAATTACCGAGAACACTAGACAGGCCTCATCCTGGAGTGCAAAATTATTCTGAAAACAAATGATGTAGCAACATTTTGCGTATTATGAACCCGCAAGCTTACGGCTGCAGCCTCAAGGAAACAGCCTACAGCTCATTTATTAGAATATGAAGAAAGCTTTTCCTGCATGAAGCCACAATCATGTTTTTTTTTTTTTATTGCAAGAAAAAATAAATAACCTTGTTTGTTTCTCCAAAACAACAGCAACGCACACATTTCTGAGCGGTGCTCGCTGATCATTATCTATGTTAAATTTCCTCACGCACGCACGCACGCCACATTATGCTTCACATTTTCACAGATTTGCAGTTTCACACTTGCAAACCCAGGAGACTAAAATACTGTCGCTTCATCCCACACGAAGCGGCGGTTTCGGTCGTCACAGGGGAGCCGGGGAATTAGGGAGACCGGTAATGCGCCACATCTGAGCAGGGGGCTTCTGGGTAGTCCCAGTAGGTGTTGTGTTGATTATGATCTGACACTCTTGTCAGCTACTAACTAGAAGCATACCTGACACAGTGGAGTTTACAGAAATACTCTGCTGTTCTTATACGTCAGTAGATGAAAGTCGGAAAAGTGTAAAATTAAAAACCGCAAAGATTTATGTGTCAGATTTATACATCTGGATTCTCTCTTGCAATCACTGTGAATTTGGAGATCTGATCATTAAAAACATATTTCGACATCCCGCTCGCTCTCATTATTTTATTCTTCTCCTGTGGTTGTATTTAATTAAATGTCCTGCCACACTGCTTCTTCCCACACCGTCTCCTTGTTTACATTTTATGTCCTGCATGATGTGTGTAAACATTACTCTGTTTTTTTGTTTTGTTTTTTTTATGGAAGAGAAAGCAAATGTCTGCTATCACCTCCATGCAGCCGCTGTGATAACACGCATTTCTCCAGAGTTTATTTGTAAGAATATGAGTTGTGTTAACTTTTTTTTTTTAACGCACACTTTTCATTATACACACGGAAGAATAATATGTTCCTACCCAGCAGTTTGTGCCTCACATGAAACAAGGAAATAATAAGTTTTTGTTTACGCTGTTTTTCAACCGTTTCCTACAGCATTAGAAAGCAGCCCTATCTTTACTTCAATCTTAAAATTTTTATAATATACTCATACAGACCGTGGAGACATTGTATTGAAAAATAACAAATATTTGCATGTTTTATTCATTTTAGATTGAGAATAATGAAGTTGCAGATTAGCAGTGCTGATCTGAGGGTCTTTTTTTCCCTTTTAATTGCAATAAAATGGCACTGAATGAGCATTTGGAAACTATGCTAATCAGGCAGAATTCGCAATACGAGGTTCTGATTTCTGGAAGGTTTTTCCATTTAACACATGATGAGGTGATTCCTTCCATTTCTTTGCATCTCAAAACTTGATTAAAATTCAACAAACCATAGGTGCTGTGGGTTTGCCTTGTCTCTTTCACCTATTATGCTTTTTGTCTTTTAGAGTGAGTCCCTTCTGGCATTACTTTTGTTGTATGTAATGTAATAGGATTCAGTGTCATCCTCTTAGTGTTGCACTTTTTAATCCTATAATAGCCTAATAAACACAAAAACTATATACTGTAGTATATTACAGTTTTTCAGAAAAAAGTATATGAAAAATAATTTATTATTATTTATTATTTTTATTTAACCTTTATTTATACAGGTAGTCCCATTGAGACTCAGTGTCTCATTTGAAAGAGAGACCTGCTTCCAAAAGATAATAATTTTACAACAATAAAATAATACAATAAATGGTAAGTAAAATGCCAAATATTTACACAGTCATATTAAAACATGATGGAACTGATCAAACAAAAGGCAAATGCAATAGTCTCTTTACCCGAACCACCAGAGTCTAAATGTGCAAATAGGGTTAAGGTATTAATATGGAAGTAAAACGTTCAATATAGTACATTATGTGGTAAAACATAAAAGCTAAACACAAAATTGCATGCTTTCTGTTGCATCCCCATATTATGGAAGCTTGTTTCTGACATCCATGACTCAAAATTTTGAGTTAAAAATCTCAAAATTTATTAAGTCAAAATTTTGAGTTATTTTCTTGAAATTGTGAGAAAATAAGTCGAAATTTCGAGTTACGTATCTCGGAATTTCGAGATAACTCAAAATTTCAAGATATGTCATTTCCTTGTTACCCAGAAGCAGGAGGCTGAAGGCATCAGATGTCCTACTCTCTTGTACAATGTCAGCCTTAATATAACTCTTCGTTACCTACGTTTTTCACGTTTTAATATTTTATCTATTTTGTTTCTATATGTATAGTTTAGTACTCATCGTTGGCACTCTCACTTTGATGTTTAGTTACTGTAGATTGTATTTTTCCTGCTGGTGTTACACAATAATTTCCCTTGCGGGATCTATCTATCTATCTATCTATCTATCTATCTATCTATCTATCTATCTATCTATCTATCTATCTATCTATCTATCTAGTTCAACTATTGATTCCATACCTTTAATGCTAGAAGGCATTCAAAGGTCAGAAACCACAATTTGTTAATGTTTGCTATACACGGCTAGCTAACTGATACTGTCGGTACCTGATTTTCCAGGTAACAAGGAATTGATCATTTTCACGGAGCTTCGTGAGTCGCAGAGCTAACTTGAAATGTTGACTTATTAACGTGAAATTTTGAGATATATATAACTTAAAATTTCAACTTATTAACGCTGACTTCCAGTGAACAGTCTTTTCTGTTACAGCCTCGTCTAATAGGAAGGAGGAGACACACTGCTGGTATTTCATGGAAAACATGTAGTGTAAAACAGATTTATCTACATAGGGATTTAGAGATTTGCATACACAGATACTGTCATGGCCATCTAAGTACAGTACAGACAGCTCCACAGTACATTTAAAATATCTGTAACCAAAACCATATGATACCTCACAGGGAGGTAAATATCCACTGCTGGGTGGTTTCCTCTGAGGAAAGTTTGCTAAATTAATCTATCCATGACATGAGAGGCAGACTTCTAGCTGTGGCTGAAATCAAATAATCTTATCTTCACTTGAAGACCACCCCCCTTTCAAAAAAAACCCCCAAAACATGCTTTGCTTTGAACCTGGGTCATCGTATAGCACAGCAAAAGGGAAAGCTGTGGTGATTAGGTGGATATAGGTCAGTGAACTGTGTTTATCTAGCTAAGAGTGACATTACAACTGTGATGTAGAAGAAGCTACTTTCAGCTGCTCCCTTATTCACAAGGAGTCACCACAGCAGGTACATGTAGCTCCGCATGTCTGATTTGAAAGATTTTGACACTGGATGCTCTTCCTAATGTAAGGAAGGGCAGGATCCACCCACCCATCCATCTAATTCAGGGTCGCTGGAGCCTATCCCAGCTGTCACAGGGTCAAAGTTAAAAAAAAAAGAAAAAAATTTAAAAAAAATGAAAAAGGTCTACATACTAATTTTTCAGACCTGAAACATAGCCTTGTATGCCTTGACAATACAGCAGTGTTTTAGACAATCATGGTGTTGGACCTTTCCACTAAGTCCTCCAAATGTACCAAACTGGTCGCGGGGCCCTCTCCTCTGAACCAAAAGCAAACAGTGGTACCCCATGTTTGAGTCCAATGTTTTTGCAGCCCATCCAACCATCCTGAGCTCAATGATAAGTTGTTCTATATTAATCTGTATTTATTAAATGTAGTTAATTTTATTCTCTACTTTTAGCCCTTTCCTAGGCATTAGGTGCAGCGGGCAGCCACTTCAAATGCATCAACTTTAATGATTTGACTTTGCAGGAGAAACTGGAGCTCCCAGAGGAAACCCACACAAGCACAGGGAGAACTTTCAGACTGCACACACAAGCCCCACCCAGGCCAGGGTTTGAACCCAGGGCACCCTCTTGCTGTAAGGCAGCAGTGCTAACCGCCATGCTGTGGCTCTATAACAACAGCACCCGTCTTCACTCTTTGTTTCCACCACGATTACTATATCCACCAAATGTTGCTGTGACTTAAAGATAAATGTAGTTTTTTGGAGGCTTCTTTTTAATAAATATGGCACCATGCCTGCATCATTTATTTGTCAACTGCATGACATGATAATCTACATGCACAAACAACCTATGGGTTCATGTATAATGAGACAACAGTTTCCCAGTGTCTGAAACTCAATGTTTATTATTAATAAAACACAGTAATCGTCCCCTGCAGGTTAGAGATGCAGTATTAAAAGTGTATAATATTTTCACTAAGACGTCTAATTCCTCTGTCCTTTAAACACATTACAATAACATAACCAAACACAGTCACACTTTGCAATTCTGGGTTAATTTAGTTTTATTATTTCATGGGGAATTCCCTTTCATTTTTGCGCAAGGCTGTCTGAATATAATTAAATACAGCAATGCCTGCAGTTGTACCACGGCCACTGTAATTACTTGTTTCTCTTTGGCTGGCAATGCTGTTATAAAATTGTATGTCAGTACACCCTGAAATTATTCCAGTGAAAAACTGTTTTAAATCAGTGGAAAAAGCATATTCCAAGACATTATAAGTTTGATTTACTTACTGATTTAGCAGCTCGAGCACATAATTTTTTTTTTTTTTTGCATCGTGCCAAATTATGAGAACAGTAACACGCTCTGAAATGTCATGATGTCTTTGTTGTTTGGAGTCATTTTAGGAAACGTGGTACTTACAGACTCGGCTGGCATGGTGGTGCAGTGGTTAGCGCTGTTGCTTCACAGCAAGCTGATTCCTAGTTTGAACCTTCTTGGCATTTGCAGGCTCTCCCTCTGTCTGTGTGAGTTTCCTCCCATAGTCCAAAGATGTAGATATGAGAGTGCGTGGCATTGTGACAGGACTAGCCTGTCCAGGTTCTACTCCATCGCTTGCCTTATATCAGCTGTTGCAGTTGGTTCCATCCCCTCTGTGACCCTAAGGTGGACAAATGGTAAATAAATTGGATGGATAGATAGATGAATTGAATTAACAAAAGTCTGTAGTATGCAGACATTGTTACGTGCCGTTATGGTAATCTTCCTCCGCTAAATGCTCATATTTTTCAAGCTAATGTAGTCTTCGAACTGGCTGACACAACCCTGCTGACATCCTCAATGTTTTTTTTTTTTCAGGAGAAACAACTCCCAGAATGATTTTGCTACAATAAACTGTGGATATATGACAGTCAAACAGTATCCTGGGGAGAGCTTTTACTTTTAAGTGGTTACCTCAGTGATCTGGTCTCTCATACAGGATAAAGCTAAACTACTGGATGGCACAGTAAGTACATTCTTTTATTTAACTAACTGGTAGGTAAAATAATACTAAAATGAAACTGTTCTTTATTTTTATTAGTGAACCACAGGGTTTCCTTCAAGGACCTTTGATGGGTCCCCAGGCTGCAGAGGGATGAAACACATCCACCAGATGTGACGTGAACATGCCCAACTGGCAGTTTTACCCACACAGACACATTTAGCAAGCATAAAAGGCTCGAACCTTTGTGTAAAATTATCAGGATATTACGTTTTATAGATGGTTCTGTTCTGTGAGGATCTGGGATCACACTATAACTGAATGCAGGTGGGACTTTAGCGCTCAGACGCATGTGACAGTAAGATAAACATATGTTTATAAAAATGAGAGACTACACATAGGCCACAAAAGGTGAGGCGGCACTTAAAACACACATGCACACCTTGCTTTGCTTTCACCGCACATCTGAAAGTAATTCTTGGGCCGTGTGTGTGTGTGTGTTGTAGGAGGCCTGTTGGATTCCAGGGAAACCTTCCCCTTACCAGGATGGTGAAGAAAAGGGGAAGAAGGGTGGGTGGTGGCAGTAGTGGTGGGGATGGTGGAGGTAGGTAAGCGTTTTGGGAAATGTCGAGGGAACAGCAATTAAAATCCCCTTTTCTCTGTCCTTTTGATGGAATTCCCAGCAGAGTCAAGTCAAAGCGGGATTAATCAGCAGCCCTCATCCCCCCGAAACTTACATCCCTCTCTCCCTCTTTCTTTTCTCCTTTTTCTTTCTCTTTCTTTCTTTACAAGTGTGTGTCATTTCCTCATTAATATCCTGGGAAAGGAAATTGAGGGCTCAGGCAAGGCAGTGTAAACTTTTTTCCTTCTCTGCTCCTGAATAATTTTAACAAATGTGTGGTTGAAACTGCAAAGACCTGGGCTTCCTCTGCTCGCCTCAGCAAACTACTGCAAAGATTATCACAGAGTTGAACCTAAATAGTCATTTGTAGAAAATGTTAGTGCCATTATAAACTTGACAATGATTTGTGCGCGCGCATGTGATAAAGACTTGTGTGCGTGCGCCAGCCCTCTGACTCTTCCCCCTGTATTCGAATGGCCTTGTTATCAATGTAAGCCATGCATTGTATTACAACCTGTAATTTAGTTTACATTGAGCTTAGGGAGGCAGTAAATTACATGGGTTTCTGCTCAAAATGAATAGCTGGCCCACTTCACATTTGAGACAAATGTCTTTGCTTTTGCTACTCAGTGCAGATTTTTTTGCTAACAGTGCTCAGAAACATATAATTTTGTCCCAAACTCCTGGCTTTTAAAAGCAAAGTCGAGTGAAATCTAATAAGCCGCTCTCTAAAGGGGCTTTCTCTTGCTCCGTCAAACGAATGCTTGTGATTTAGCTATTCCCGCTTACTTTCTGGATAACATTTCTGCTTTCTACCCCTTTCACACTCATCCCCCTCCATCTGTCTTTCAGTCTCTCGCTCTAAAGCAAACATACCAACAAGCCTCAGGAAAACACTGTTTGGATGTGCATGCATTTCATCGCTTTCATTAATTGAGTCTGTGACTCACACACTTCCACTGTTGTTTAACTGTATCAGTCATCTAGTTTTGGCACGAGAAGAAGAGGCTGCTCTTAGGCAGTTTTATTTTCTTAATAACTTGCACATTGAGAAACAACATGCTCATTCCGGGAATGCAAAGTAATGCAACAGCTGATGCTTTGTGTCACTCATGATCTTTGAATCTTTCCAGATTTTATATCAATGTACACAGTTTCATATATAGATATATATATCTTCTATTCACAGTAACTATGGGTGCAGGCGTGGAGCACAGAGGTTAGCGTTAAGGACAAAAGTTTGCAGTATGCAGCAACAAGCGATCTGGAGGCGCTCTTTCTCTCTCTCGCTCTGCATCTCTCTGAAAACAGTCCGTTTCCACAGCTTCCCCCACAGGTGCTGGCTTCTAGGCACTGAGAGACGGAGGTGAGTAAACACACGCTAAGATGAGTAAAGACAGGCTGAAGATAAACAGTTAGGCTTGCAATACCACATGTGGTGCAACGATCCAGCGATGACCAAGAGGCTGCCCCAATCTGTTGTAGCCAGGACAGAATCAGTTCAATAGCTCCCAGGTGGGTAATTAGGCATGCGGCCCAGGTGTGACCAGCGGGCAGAGATCCCAGGAAAACCTCCGCCTCTAGATGGCACACACATTCATAATGACACATATACACAAACAGTGGAGGAGAGAGAGAGAGGAAGAGGAAAGAGAGGAGTAAAGGGTGAGCTGGTCCAGGAGGACTGGGCAACCATGACAATAAGGGTATAAATTCAAGTAACTAACAGTAGATTTTGATTTTATGTTCTTTAAATAATTATTTATAAAAATGTTAAAGTTTTCAAGTAGTGGCTGAATTATTTTGAGATTAAATTCATCATCTTCTGAGAAGTATCTGAGTTTTAACTTGATATATTGTGGAGGGGGCCTGGTGGGTTTGGGTTGGACTGACTGCAGTTGGGAGTCTGGTAGCTGGTTGTTGTTGGTTGTTGAAGACATAAAGTTTAACCACTCATTTAAATCCCAAAGTACAATGTCAAGATGCTTACTTTTTTCTGATTGACCTAAAACTTTGTGATCTGATTAAAAGAACTGTATTTAAGCTTGCTCTGTCTCTAGAGACTTTCTGTATTATAATTAATTTGGCAGCTTACACGTTCCTAAAAAATAGCAAAGCTCATTAATCATGACTTATTCCTGTTCTGCTTTAAGAAGCAGAGATGCTTGTGCATGAAAGAGATTTGACTCCTCTAGGTGTTTCTACCACATTTGCACCTCAATGTAACAAAGACAAAGAAGCACAGAACTGAAATGTTTCCTCGACATCAGCTTAATCTGTGCAGCACAGCAAAAATCAGTGCATTAAATAAAAATATAAGGCACGTTCAGCACGTATCAGCACACACAAACAGGCTCCAAATAAACCACAGGGTACATGGATTCATGAACGGTTCAGTCAACTGAAACAGTCACACTGTGTTGAAAGCGGGAGGCACAGAAACAGGGAGAAGCTGAGATACTCGTTTCAGTTTGACAAAAGGAAAAAAAAAAAAAAACTGGGGCAAGAGTACAATATGGGGAGCAAAAACAGGCAATCCTGGGTGTCAAACAAGGACAATCTGTCATGGTGGAAGGGAAACGCCTGAAGTGTGTACAGCTTTTTGGACCATCCCCTATATTTCCAAGACTGTGAGTTGACCTTTGGCACAAGACTAGCTCTTTTTCCCTCAAATTTCCTGTCTATATCCACTGTAAAATAAAGCAAAATGCCTCCAAAAAGAATAACAAATAAATGCGAAACAGTGCTTTTTTTTGTCCACGCACCTCAAACTCTTTCAAACTGCTCCCAAACCCTTTTAATCCTCCAGTCATGAGAACTAACTCTGGCTGGAATCTGCCTCACCCGTTGCCTCAGTTGTCTCCCATTTGCTATCGCAGTTCTGCTATATCCTCTTCATCCTCCCATCCCTCTTTCAAACCTCCCACTGGTCCCTTCATCCATCTCTCAGACTTGTGTGTGCATGAGCCTCTCAGACATTTAAATCCCCTCTTCCTTATTCTTTCCTCCTCTGTTCTTTAGTTTCATCTCTATTTTGCTTTATCAGATCGCTGCTATCCCTCGTTCAATCTCCTTCATCCCCTCCTCCTCACTCTTTCCCTTCCTCCACTCACCCTTCCAATTCGACCACAGCTTTTCTACTTCTCACTTTTAACACAATTCATCTCCCCGTTCAATCTTCAGGAAGCCCCCCATATGGATTTTTCTGCGTTGTTTTGTTCATCCATTGATCTAATCTAATTTATTTCCAAAGCTTCACCAACAAAGCTACTTTGTGAAAGTTGCCTTACAGATTAAAATATGACGTTTTCATTCATCCCTCCACCCTTTCCTCAATCTTTCCATCAATCCATTCATTCCTCCATCCGCATCTCCTCATTGTTTCACATGAAATATTTCCCCGCCTCAATGAGTGCAGGTGCTTTCCATTACATCTACACACACAGAACATATACAGTACAGGCGCACACGCAAACTTTGAAGTACCGGGCTTCATCAGATCCAAACCACAGGAAGGGAGATGGCGGATCAGAGATAAGCTAGCAGCATGGAGCAGTTCATGTTCACTTGTGTGTGTATCCTGCCATGGGAGACTCCTGGCGAGCTGGTGTTGCCTTTTACCAGCAGGCTTGCAGCTTTGATGTTATGACTTCAGCGTCCTGGGCTCATTGGAGTGAAAAAAAAGAAGAAAAAAAAAAACCCAGTTCTAGTTAGACTTATTTCATTAAAGATCAATCAGTCTATTATTTTGATCAGAAAATGAAATTATACTTAAATTTAACAAACCAGAAACTGCATATGAAATTTAAAGCCTTTATGATTTAATACACGCTTTCAATCAAAGCTATACCAAAAGTTGACTCTCTTTTAAAACTTCAAAGACTCGGCTATGACCGTTATCAGAGTAAACGCTTACATCAGGTCGGGTCATGAAGCCGCGCTGGTACAGTGATAATAATAGCAGTCTTTATATAGATGAGATTGGCAGTCCTTTAAAAGTATTTGTCCAGTAATTACTCAGTGAGACTCGAACAGTTACAGTTTCAAGTATCAAATCAAATGAAACTTCTAGAGTGGCAAGTCTCGAGTAATCTAAGTAAAGTCTCAGATTCACGCCCAGGGTGATTTCAACATTTTAAATATGTCTCAGCAGCTGTGGTTGAAATGTTGATGGTTCTGTCTCCAGCTTGTCAGGTTCGCTTGTCACTACATAACTGCTCGTCTGCTCAACCGCCATCTGTGTGTGTGTGTGCACATGGATGAAAGACAGGCACAATCAACCAACTTAGCATAAAATAACTATGTACAGTAAATGATGAAGCATCAAGTTAGAAGTATTGTTGAAGTGGCATGTATAAAGGTGTTTTATTTCGCAACAAGTGTTAGAAGTGATTAAGATCTATCAGAAGAAATATTTATTATGTGACAAGTTTTGAGGTGTTTTGATATCAAGATCAGAAAATGCATGTGTCATTCTGAAGCTTACGAAAGTGTTGGAAATCAGCCCGATAAATGTCTAATTTTGTTGAAGGTGACCCTTGCCCTGCCCCATTCTCCTTGCCAGAAATGGCTGGAGGCTATTCACAGAGGAACAAGGGTCAGACATCAAACGCGTACGCACACCTGGGAGCTGCCCAGTTCAAGTGTAATCTTGTAGTGTTGACCACAGAGCAGCTCCCCTGGAGCACCCTTGGGTTTAGTGTTTTGCTTTAGGGCAATTACATTTTGTTCTGAAAAAGAGTTTTTGCTGTGAGGGAGAACAAAGCACTTTGCTTTCCCGAATCTCTGCCCTCACCTGACTACTTCTGCCGAGTGTTTGGCAGTGAGTTCTGGGACTGAAACTATCAAATGTTGGTTTTTACACACTCTACTAGAAGGACGCCATCCACTTTCCTCTGCAAACTTCTCTGAACATCACCTTCTCTGTTTCTTAGTTTTTTCTTTCTTTCTTGTATATATCGGATCAGCTTACTGAGTTTTATGAGCTTTAACTAATATGCATACACAGTAATACACTCACTCACCAATTTACCAGGCACACCTTTTTACCTTCACAACTCCCTTAATTCTTGATAGATTCAGCAAAGTGATGGAAATATTCCTCAGAGATTCTGGTCCAAGCTGACTTGATAGATAGATAGATAGATAGTGTCGCACAGTTGCTGCAGATTTGTCGGCTGCACATTCATGATGCGAATCTCCCATTGCAGCACATCACAACAGCGCTCTATTGGATTGAGATCTGGTGACTGTGGAGGCCATTTGAGTGCAGTGAACTCACTGTCATGTTGATGACTTCAGCTTTGTAACACCATCTGAATGCTGCAGCAGAACTTGAGACTCATCAGACCAGGCAACATTTTTCCAGTCTTCTGTTGTCCAATTTTGGTGAGCATGTGTAAATTGTAACCTTGGTTTCCTGTACACAGGTGACAGGAGTGGCACCCGGTGCGGTCAGCTGCTGCTGTAGCCTTTCTGCTTCAAGGTTCAACATGTTGTGTGTTCCGCATACCTTGGTTGTAACAAGTGGCTATTTACTATTGCCTTCCTATGAGCTTGAAGCCCTCTGGTCATTCTCCTCTGACCTTTGGCATCATCAAGGCATTTTCAGCCAACTGCTACTTACTGGATATTTTCTCTTTTTCAGCCCATTCTATGCAAACTCTAGTGATGGATGTGTGGGAACAATCGCCTTTCTTCCTCATTCAGATGTTTGAACTGAACTTCAGCAGGTGATCCTGACCATGTCTATTTGCCCAAATGCAGTGATGTATTTCTGCCATTTGATTGATATTTGTGTTAACAAGCAGTTAAACAGATGAACCGAATGAAGTGGTTGCCCCGTAACACTCACCAGTACAAATACAGGCCAAGTGAAAAATTTGCCACTCAAGAAAATCAATTATTATTGACATCACATCTATTATTTTCCATAACAACAACAGCATGATCTCCCTACTTTAGAATAAGAGTGCCCGTGAAGCAAAATGGTAGGATTTAAAATTTTCTGTCATCTGTGACAACACTAAAACGCTGAATAAATATTTGTACTTTCCTTTTAAATTAGATTTTTAATATAACTTACATATGTGTGTTTCAGACTACCCTGAAGGAACTCCTTGCGGAGATGGAAGGAAAGCACACACAAATACCTACACACACTGACGTATGCACTTCTCATCCCAGGCAGCCTGCATGTTTGTAATCATATCTTAATAAATGGAACAGATAGCATCACAGGTAGAGCACTGGGGGTGGAAATGAGACACTGATAGGGTAATAGTAATACCCCTGAGTAAGTACACCCCCCCCCTCCCCCCAACACACACACAAACAGCCGGACACACACATTCCCCCACACCTGTGATGGTATTCCCCCAGTGGATCAGGTAACATGCAGTAAATTAGCCAGTGATCCATGCTGGCAGTTGAACGGGGTAAAGTCAGCTCAAATTTGTGTCAGAGCATTTAACGAGTGCCTACTTTCATTGAAGGTTTTTCTCTTCTGAAACAGTTTCTTATGGTTTTCGTGCACTGTATGGCCTATTTATGGTTAAATGTCCCCTTTCATAATTACTCTTTTATTGTTAAATATTGACCCATGGTAGTATTGTGATATTTTTAATAAGGATAGATATCAGCTGAACTAAATTCACTGTCATTTAAAAAAAATAATGAAGACCTGATTTTTTTTTCTTTTGCTGTCAAATTCTGTCAAAAGCTGAAAGTGTTTCTCTTGTATTAAACCAACATTTGTGTTTATAAGCACACACACAAAATATACACAGACACACACAGACACATACTGTCCTCAGCTTTGGCTTTTATATCCCACCGCGATTTACGCCTGTTTTGATTGGCCTTCAGCGCAGAGTCAGCCGGGTTTAGAAGTGGCGAGGAGGAATGCGTCCACACCAAGCACGCACTCACACACACACACACACACACACACACGGGCACACACATGCATGCACACGTTTTCGCATCACCTTCATATCTATAAAAACACACACCCACACCTTGCAAAAACAGACCCGTTCTTTCTATTTCCCTGTGACACACTCGTGCAGACTGAAACATATCTGAATGAAACACAGGCACCGACGCACAGCAGACAGGAATGTGTTGTTGTCCCGGTGTAGCTTTGGAGCTGCTCATTACTCAGCACCTCCACACCGATAAGACTGCAGCTATCAGATAGGGAAGAATGTAGACACAGAGGAGAGGAAAGTGCAGAGATGGATGGAGGGAGGAGAGACAGGGAGAAAGTGCAGGATGAGAGAATCAGGAAGTAAAAGGACAGGACTGAACAAGGAACTGAACAGAGGGATAAAAGGCAGATTTGTTTATGTAGATTTAATACTTTAACCCTTTGAGCTATGTTACCTTCTGACTCAAGAAAGTGCAAACACAATAAAAGCACTAATGAGACCTTCATGGACGATCTAAGTTGATTTATTGCTCTTATGTTTGTCTGATTGCCCAAATTCTGGATACTTTTAAAAATAAATGTTAGAGTTCAAACTCCAAATGTATGTTGACAGAGACAAAGACAAATGTATAACACCGTGACATGATTTTCATTAATGACTTTCTACAACTGTGTAAATCTGAATGTCATTTATTTACTGTCACAGGGGGAAGAAAGGTTTTGAGTATCAATATTAGCATCAAAAGTCCACCCATCTCATCCTATATATTCATCAATATTAGCTGTCTTATTTGCATATCTGGCACAGGCTTCTGCATGTACAGTCATAACATCACATTTGCAGGCTTTTTTTTTTAACTTTACCATTTCTTATTTTTAATCAGGCATTTGATTTAATATTCATTAAGAGAATAAATAGAATGTAATACCAAATTTCTGGTAACTTTTTTGCACCTATTAAAAATGCTTTCACTGCAAGAATTACGGCATATTTATCTCTTTAGTAGATTAGTGGCTTTTAAAGACCAAATGCATCAATATCGCCATCGATGTTGGTGATCCTGACTATTTTACTTAGTAAAGAAACCAAATTTTGTGGCATTGCCTACCTCTGCTGTGTGCTGTCAGATGGTTATTTATAGACCTTATTAGACATCTGGCATCCAATCAGTCTAGAGTCTCCTTCCCTGCCTCCTCCTACAATTTATCCTTTCATCCCCCTTCCTTCTTTCCCTTCATTTGTATCACGACCTCTGACCATTCCTTGTTAGGGCGGAAAAGGAAGAGGTTAACCTCTGCACTGAATACACACACGCTCAACCACATGCATACTATTCCAGTGTAATAGAGCCTTTGGAAAGGTTCCTCAAGGAGTGTAGGTTTACAAATCAAGATCTAAATAATTAGCTTTCACTTCAAATTAGCTGAAGATGGCACAGGCTTCTGCAAAGAGACTGGTCTTCAACTATCTTAAATGAAAAAATATATAGAATTAGCTAATTGTCTATGTCTTTAATTAAGGCATTACTGGGCCTTCATTCTCATTATTGCATCAATTAAAACTTGCTAAGTTAAGGGTGTTTAAGTAAAAGTTTATGGGCAAGGTCACATTTTAAATGTTCTTGTCCATTTGCCCCCTTGGTCTTTTGTTTACTCAACTCTGTTTTTTTCCTGTTAGACAAAGGACTGCATGTGTGTGTGTGTGTGTGTGGGTGGAGGGGGGGTTGTGCAGGGTCTTAGTGACTGTAGCTACACACTGAGTGTGAACAAAAATATTTTACTTGGTTATTTGTCATTCAGAAAATAACTATAAATATCTCGCTTTCTCACTTTCCCCTTGTCTGTTTTTCTCTCTTTTATCTCCATCTCATTCTAAATCACTCCTAAAGAACACATTCATAGATCTAATTGGTGTAACTGTTGAAACAACTGCCAAAATAACCAAAAAATAACTCATTTTGGTCCTTGGGCAGCGGTCCTGCCAACAGTGAGGAAATGACAGAAGTGTGTGATATTCGTGGCTATTACACATAAACGCACACACTCACAGAGACCTTTTTCCTTCCGTACTGTCCGCAGACAAATGCTGTTGTGCCTGTCAGTAAATAGCTTGGGGTTGCGGTACAACACACTTACATACACATATGCAAGGGGTCAGCTGTGCAGATGTGCTGCTGCTCAATCAGTAGTTTAATCAAAGAGGTTAGAGTTTAATGACTTATTATTACTGAACCCTGAATCACACAAACACACGGCTGCCCAGCCATTAAAGGTGGTGTATGTGTGTACTGTACATGTAGATCTGCAGCAAATAACAAATTGCTCTACAGAACTGCATGGCTTTTCTAAGTGTTTCCAGGTCTTGTGTTTCATGGGATAGACAAAGGTGGGAGCTTGTGGCCAAATCACATAAAAAAAGAGAAAATCTCCTATATATTTTTTGAAACGCACATGACACACTAAAAGACCCTGAGTCAGGTTTTGTTTCAATATTTCTGAAAGAGTCAAATGCACTTTAAGAGTATCACTAACTCAGCCTGTCCACGGACATTTGGATCTCCCTAAGCAAAATAATTCCTCTAACACGCCACCTCACTTTCAGTTTGATGGTGTGTGTCTCTTTGTGCATGATTGTATGCATCACTGTGATATTCTAGGAAATTAGACCATCAATCAAATGCAATACGGGAAGCAACGAGAGACGAAATATCCTCAGAATGAAACAAAGGTGCTGAAGCAACATGTGGCATTATTTAACTGCCCTTTGAGAAACACAAGTGTGCGTGCACTTGAGAAAAGAGCTGCGCGTTATTTGACTTTATTCAGCTTTAAGCTGTGGACGTATTGGGACAGTCGTCTATTAGAGACCCCGGCACTTTTTTTTTTGACTGTCATCATAATGTATAGTCCATTCAGAAAAGTTATTAAGAGTTACTGCAAAGTGCAATTGGGTTAATGGAACCAGATATTTAAAATTAGGACTAAAGTAGGTCGAGTAGGTTCAAGGTTAGAAATATGACAGGAGTTAATTTAGCTCATTTAAAGTTAAGAACCTCGGGAGCAGAGTTAAAACCAAGTTATACCAGCCCTCCAACTGATTAACAAGTGGTGGAAAATAATTGCCTCGTAGTATAGGTAACTGGATGTGGTGTGTGTGGAGAAAATACACTAGTTTTAATAAGCAGCTCTGAATGACACAGTTTGACTTGGATGTGTTGGAAGTGGATGTGTCCATGGTAATTAGTCTGTCTGTAAGCAGACTGTGACGACAATAAATACAGTTCATAAAAATTTATCAGTTGATCACTCATGTATTTGAAGCATTATACTCCTCCTGGAAGGTGTGTGTGTGTGTGTGTGTGTGTGTGTGTGTGCGTGTGTGGGTGTGTGTGTGTGTGTGTGTGTGTGTGTGTGTGTGTGTGTGTGTGTGTGTGTGTGTGTG
>JAVDPK010002420.1:153202-174323 GCA_034780415.1 Cichlasoma orientale
TTACCAGAGTAGTTTTTAACACAAGTACTTGTACTTCTACTTAAGTACAGAATGTCAGTACTTTTGCCAGCTCTGGTCATGTGCCTCACTGGGGTTTTCCTGCTTTACTTCCTTGAGCCATCTCCTCCAGTCTTGGTCCCTCGCACCAGAGATGTGAGTGGATGAGGAGAGGAAGAGATGTGAGGAAAGCGGAGACATGGCAACAGGCGATGAATGAAGCCATCATTTTAAAACAATCTCAGTTAAATACGTGTGTGAAGCAACTGCATCATCAAGTGTTACAGGCCAACTAGTGCTGTATTTTTTGTAACAGTGCTCATGACATTTTTTATATTAATGGGCAGATGGCACAATGTGACAATACCTCTTAAACACAAATAGAAACCATTAAATGTAAAGTAACTGAAACAGCGCATGGATAAAAGTGAGAAAATGTTCAATGAGTCCTTCTCCTGTTTTGGTTTGCAAATTCCTTCTGTGAGCCACGCCTCTTTTATATGGTGAAGGTAAAAAACACTCCGGCAAAGGACACACCTGTGCGTCATCCATTATAGCTCCTTCAGAAAACCTCCCCTCTCCTCTGTCCTTCACATGCATTTAAGGAATTGAGACATCTTTCATCAGGGCATACTGACACTGATATCTGGATCACAATCAGGAGGACAGAGGAGATGAGGAAGCATAAAGTAGTGAAATGAGAAAAGCCCAGCTGCCCTCACTGATTTGTTTACACCTCTGTCATGTTTCCACCTGTGTCTCATCACTAATCTGCCCAGTGAATGTAATATAGTCTTGCCTGTCTCCATGCCTGTTGTCAGATTGTCTGTTGGTTCTCTCTGCATGTTCCTCATGCTTCTTGTACCATTTTTTTGAGGAACCTTGTTTTGTTTTACTCTTTCAGCCAATAGACCCTTATTTTTGTTTACCCTTTCTACACATCCTGGTCTCTCTTACTCCTGACTAAAGTAACCTGTAGCCTGTCTAAACAACAGAATGCCAGAATGTTGTTAAATGATTGATGAAGTCAGCAATGCTACTAATCCCATGTCTGAAAAGTGCTTTATTGACTACATTGCCAAAAAGTATGGAAAATGCTTCTAGATGCTAGTACTCAGTGATAATGATTCAATTCAAGTGAAAGGTTTTAAGAATTGCTTGTGCAGAGCACAGGCTACTAAAAAATGTTAGTAGTTTTAATATAACTGCAAAACTCCATCAACATCTCGGCCCCCATCTAAGCTGAAAGCAAAGTGGTGTGTTGCTGAAATGCAAACCCAATTGTTGCAGGATTGATATCAGTTTCAGGATTGTGCAAATTTATCATGCCTTAGGTCCTTTAGCCCTGTCGCTCCAACATGTTTCAGCAGTACTGATGACTGGAAATTACTTTACTGAACTAATGACTTATTGGAACTAGAAATGAGTATTTATACTTCCCAAATGTTTCTGTTCTGTCGGCTCACCCTCTAAGCTTTCCTTTGGTTTGCCATCCTCATTTTATATTGATGGGAAAGTGAGTGACTGAGTGTGTGTGTGTGTGTGTGTGTGTGTGTGTGTGTGTGCGTGTCTGTGTAGCTTATTATCAAAAGGGTAATGGGATGTAAATTTGATAGGGATGCACATGATGAAAGCCATTCTGTTTTGTTTTTCTCTCTCACTTTCTTTAGGGCCAAGAACCATTGTGATACTTACCCTCTTTCAAATTTTGGGATGTATTTTGATCGGGCAGGCTACTGGTTCTGTTGGGGTTTCTCTGCAGAGAGGCTAGGCTTACTTACTGTAACAGGATAATCACTCCTGTGTCTTTTTGGAAACCCCAGGGCAGGCCCAGGAAGCTCTGCAGGGATTCAGTTTCACTGTGTGCCAGAGGGCACCCGAGGAAGTGCTCAAATTAGTTGCTGCACAGAGAAAGCTCCTCTGCTCTGCTGACGTAAAGCTCATTTTAAAAGCAGCTTCTTTTTGACATCATAATCCTGCACCTGCACCCCAGATACAGGAATTAATATTGCAAAATAAAGTGTTAATGCAATGACGAGAGAAGGTTCAATATCCTCAGTCAATCCCATAAATGTGAGTTTTAGCAAGGCAGTGAAAAAGGAATAGCTAACCATGAATCACTCTGTTTCTGAAACGGAACAAACACCCAAATACAAAAATATGAAATTTTAAATTAAATATGGGATGGATTTCTAAAAGCTTTGGGATTTTTTTTTTAACCGTCACAGTAAATTTGTTTACGAAAGAATTAATCAAATATTAAACTAGTCACAAGTCCCCCTTTGCTCCCACTGGCAGGAAAACTGATGTTTTAATTAGCTCGAGTCTTAGAATGAAATATTGAATTGCTCAGTTTGAGTCCTAAGCATTACAATATTTATGAACTCCCCACTGTTAATTAAAGACTGAGACACTGCTGAGAAACAGCCTGTCAGATTTTTGACATTTACAGGAAATTTCTCCAAATGTACTGGATTAATTTAAACAACACTGATTCAATTAGAAGCGAAATTATTTTATAACTGCAAATTGATGACTCCCCACTTCTATTTCTGTATTTCCTTCTACCAATAGAGGGCAGCAGCGCTACTGCAACACTCTGCAACTCTTTTTACTGGATCTGCTCTAAAAACTCTTTTCACCTCAGCGCTGCTGTCTGCATCAAGAACTGCGTGGAAGTCCGTGTAGTGATGAAGAGTAGCACGAGCTTTAACTTTTGCTTATGACCACTAAGAATGCAGAAGGTTGACCTCAACCCAAACCCATGTTTATAAATATTTCAGTATTACCTGTGCATTACCTGCCATCTAAAGTGCTCATGCAAAGTTTTTTTTGTTTCCAGTTTTTGTGCACTCTGTGGGTCTTCCAACACCATAGCAGATAAGTTCAGTTTAATGATGTTTGATCATCTGTGACGGATCTATCACCCGGCGTTTGTGTCATCTGCTGCTACTTAAAGCATCAATCAGTGACGCTGACACACACACAGACTCCCGGGATGATGCATGAGAAAGATGGTTCAAATAAGACGTGCCTCAGGACCAAAACATGATGGCAAGTTCATTAAGTTGATTAATGCGCGATTTAAAAAATAAAAATAAAATAAGGAAGAGTGGCTGAGAAATTAGCTGAAAATGAGTACGCTGCTCCCGAGGACAGAGAGTTTTGGTCAACTTTAACTTACTGACTTTTCCTGAAGCAGATAAGGAGCGAATGAAAGTTTGTAGAGCCCTCTGACACTCTTGTGACATCAACAGAAAGAGAGAGCGAGGGAGCAAGAGGGAGGGAGAGCGAGCGAGGATTTTGGGGAAACCTAAATACAAATCGGTCTGCCTCTCTCACTCTAACATTCGCCAGGCGTACCAGTCTGTGTTGCGCCACTGCGCTTTCAACCTTTTTTTTGTGCTTACAACTCCTTTACTACTCTAACTTTTTTTTACTCCCTAGCAGCGGAGGGATGTTCCCTGGAAGGAGGTTACACCCCAGCTGAACATTCTCACCTTGGAAGGTTTAGAAGCTAGGCTCATAAGTTCTCGGAGAGTTTGTGAATGGGGGAACATTTGGGAAAACTTTTACGCATTGAGCTGAGTGACGCACGAATAGATGTTTTAAAATATCTTTTTTTTCTAGTGTGTCATATCCAAGTCTTCATTGCCTTCCTTCTCGTCACTGGCAAAGGGATGTTTTAAGTAGACTCATATTTATCGAGTCTCTAGAAAGAAAGTTTTGTGAATTCGCGCAACAGCGAACATAATTTGATTTCGGCTTCCATTTTTTTTAATTCAGCCACAGACAAACAGCCTCTTTTCACCTTTAGCAGGATCCTGACTTCCACAGTGTCTACTTCACCCCCCGCGGATTTTCAATTAACGTCTGTTGGAAGTAATTTCAGTGGATTGCTATCATGCCTCCGACCGCGCCGGAGAAGCGCGCCGCGCTCTGCCGGGTTTGGGCTCTGGCTTTCGCTCTGCTGATGTGCGCTGTATCGGTGAATGGATGCCCACACAAGTGTAGCTGCTCCGGATCTCATGTGGACTGCCAGGGTCTGGGATTGAAGACTGTGCCTAAAGGAATACCGAGGAACGCCGAGCGCCTGTAAGAGCATTACATTTCAACTAGACTGTAATTGCGCAATTTTCCCAAAAGTTCATCATAGAACTTAACATGCTTTGTAGGTAAATTGTATATTTTTGTAGAATATTTTCATAAAGAGATTGTTAAAAACGAACACAATATTTCCACTGAGTGGACATGTCAAACTAAGTCTAAACTCATGCATTGTTAAAGCCTTCATCACTTGCACGTAACGTGACCGATTTCATACAGCAGGCTACTGTAATTGCATCCATGTGCATCGACATCCCATTTAGTTTTTGAGGAAAATTCATTTATTTATTCATGCTTTTATTTAACTTTAAAACCCCCCTGTCCTGTTTGTAAATGTATCTTTTTGCCACGATTAATACTCAGGCCACATAAAGCTGGGACAGAATTTTTATATAAAAGTGGATGAAGTGACTTTAAGAGCATGGCTGGCTCTATGGGGCCTTTAAAACTGACGAGGAAATCATTATTATTACAGTTTCTATTAGCCTATTACTAAAAGTTTATGTCTTAGTGTGAAAAGTTACAATAATTTCAGGTTAAAATGCTGTAGCCAGTTTGACTCTAAGTTAATAGATGGCATACAGAAAACTGCCCTAAAATCACCTGCGACCCTGCTGAACGGAGGTGGTTAAGAAAACAGTCACGAAGCATCTTTTCAGAAAGCTTTTGCTTATATAAACAGGTCAAAAACAAATGTGAGAAGATCCCCTTAAATTCTCTTTGTGTTCTTGGGTCAGACTTTCCAAAGTTTTTCAGAGTTTTTCTAAAAACTGTGCTAGATCCCCAGTGATTTGTCTAGAATTCAAAGCAATGATTTTCAGTTAAAGAATTACTTTTTTTTTTTTTTTTTTAGCCTGGGTGACAGTTTAAAATTATATTCATTCCTTAGGCAGAAACAGACCTCTGACAGACGCTGCTGCCACCTCCAGCCTGATCCTGACACGTATACATCAGCGCAGCCACACACATGCACTCACAAACACACACCTTTGCTCTTAAGGTATGGAAGTGATTATGCATGACAACGGAGCAGCCAAAAGCCCTGCAGGGGATCAACAACAGACCTAACCTGAGACAACAAACACAATCAGTAGGCTTCTGAGGAAAGTGGGAGGTCATGTTTGTGAATATGTGTGTGTGTGTGTGTGGATGTGGGGGGTACTGCTGGATATGAACATATGATTAGCATGTGTGCGTGCATTTTTACTTGCACTGACTCGGTTTATATGTTTGTGTGCCTGCCTGTCTGCGCTGGCTGGTGTGATTGCTTTTCTTGTGTGTGTATGTATGAGTGTGAACAATGAACCCCCATACCTCTTCCATCCCATAGGGCTGCTGTGACCTCCTAAGACCTGTTGGCTTTTGCATAGCAATCCCCCGAAGACATTTACACCCTATGAAAATAAATAATTAGAGCAGGTTGTGATGGGGAGGTGGGATAAAGGGGTCCTCTGCGTCTCGCCGGGGTCCCGAGGGTGGAATATTTGGGGTAGCAGCGCCCCCTCCCTCCCTTTTGACTCCAGAAACACTGTTTATGTTTCTCTGATTTATCCAGGTCAGTGTTTCAGATGTGACTTCGGCCAAGAGTTGCTTTTTGCCTCCCTCTTTTTCTACCTTCATCTTGTTCTCCCTCTGCAGATATATTTTAGGGAGTCTGAGTTGGGAAACATTAAAATGGATGAGATTCTAGTTCTAAAGGTTACAGCAGATACTTTGTTTTAAGAGAGATGAGCATTATTGCCCCAAGCAGGGATTTCGGTTTGACAGTTGGGATAAAGTTCATGTGGACAACAGATTCTTGTAACAAAAAAAGTTTGCCAACTTCTGGGTAAAAATTGTACATTTCAAAAAGTTTCTCAAGTGTTTCTCAAGTGTTGAAAACTTCCACACTGACACATTTAGAGATTGCACAGGCCTAAGGTGCCAATTTATATTGTCAGATATTCTTAAGCAGAATCACTACGAGTTTAGATTTTTGGCCCATGTTTCTGAACTTGCTTTTTCTTTGGATACTAACAGAGTCATCATTACAGCTTCTCGTAAGTGATGTAATGCTAAAAGTTAATTTGTTACTTGATATCACAGTGTAACTGTTGGGGTATAAGAGCCTTTTCATGGTGGCAATAACTGGCAACAAACTTAGATATTGAACTGAGCAGTCACAAATACACATTAAATATAATGAACCTCAGCAGAAGGATGTTCCTGATGTTTAAAGGCAATGCAGCATTGCACGCCATAATAACTGGTTAGACCCTGTGAAACAGTGAAACAATGCATTGATTCATGTGCATTTAAAAGAACAGTCCACTAGTAATGTTCAAATGGTCACACAGCAACTGTGTAGGAGGTGTAGAGCCCGGCTGATACATGATTTTTAAGACTGATACCAACACTGATATTTGGAGATATCAGTCGATTTTTTTTTTCTTTCAGACACACTAAACATAAACAGATTTGTCTTAACATCTGTGTAGATTATGTGTAGTTATTTATGAGTCCTTACCAAGATGATATGACAATACAGTTTAAAAATAATCTTGTTTTATTGTCACAACAAGTCTTGGATTAGATGTGGTCTGGTTTTGGTGTTTGCGGCGTTCCAAATACTTGCTGCCAACAAGTGCCCTAAGGACAAACTATACAACATCAACACGAAACATGGTTGGAGGGTGTTTTTCCCTTCTCTTTGTTACTCTTCTAATTTTTTAGTATTGATAAATCAGTAAATTGCAAACACTCGGCAATATATTGGCCCTACCGGTCATAATTAGGTGCCCCTTAAGATTAGAAGTCATAGTGAAAAGAAAGAAGCTCTACATAAACTCCACCACTCTTTGTGACCCCTATGTTTCATACAGTCATATTTTTTATGCTGGAAAGAAATGTGCACACCAACCTGAATAACAGTTCTTGTCACAGTTACTTTGGCTATTATGGGCACCGTCAATATCCCATTTTAGATACCGTAGTCTCCAGGTCAGCTGAGGACTTCAGTCTTTATTTCTTTCCACCAATTAATTGGTTGAAGAGTAGGCGGGATTTCAGTAGTAAGCTGGTTAATGTTAACTTGGTAATACTAATGTCATTATGGTTCTTAAAGTTACAAGATTTATTTAAATATAGCGATGTGAAAATGTCATTAAAGTCCTCCATTCTTTTCTGCCGTGATTTGTAAGTTTGCTTGTGTCTCTCGCTGAAATATTAGAAAACATCATTTCCCGTCTCACCAATTTGCAGAACATTTCAGTGGTTGCTAGAACATGCATCGAGACCCCAAAACATGAAGCATTTAAGGCTTTCACCTTATCTTTACAGGAAAATATTTTTCAACCGCTACGTTGCCGCACCCTCTAAAGACACGTATTAAATTAAACTAATTCCGACAGACTGTGTGGAGGTTTGTGAAACCAAATGTAGAAATTGACTGCTGAGTGAAGTAGATGTACGTGACATAGGGAATTAAGAGAAAATACAGGAATTCATGATATACTGACACATTTCCTAAGGAACCATGGCTGCCTAAAGCAGATGCACTGTAAAGCATGAAAACCACTATAATGATCATTTAACCTTCACGATTTGCCCAACTTACCCTTTTTATTACATACGCTGCAAAAGTTTGAATCTATTTTCTTTCTGCTACATTGTAAAGTGAGTAAGCAAGAGTCACAGTCCACCTGTCATAACCACAGAATCCATCTCTTTAAAAGCCAAGTTTTCCTCACTATCGTAAACATTTGGAAAGGTTAACGAGAGAAAAACTGTGGTGGCCCCAACTGTTCACTTAACACACACACACTCACATGCTGCCAGCCTCAAAGATTACCTCGGGCCAGTCAATTCCGTAATGTTCTACTTGGGAAGCCACTTGAGGCCTCATTTGCATCTAATTTGAGTGGAGGGTTTTTGGGGTGGCTTAACAGGCTTAACGAGGCTGGGTAAAGTGAATTGAAACATAAGAACGGCTTTTCTCTCCCGGGTTCAGTTCACACCTGCCCTACAGGGACTGCGTAGACACATATACAAAAAAAATGCACTCTGGAGTGTTGATTTTTCGAGCTGCAAATTCCAAACTGTTGCCTCAACTGCTGTGAAATGTGGGAGAAGCAAATGCCGTAAACTCCAGAGGGAGTTGAGCTGCAGTTTGGTTTTTGTCTGCATGTGTGTGTGCAAGCTTTGCGTGTTTTAGATCTGTCAGAATGTGCACGTGTGGACGATTGCGTCGTCATATATGCCCTGTGTTTATAGTTGTATGGCTTCACCGCTGGAAGCGGCAAGTTTCCTCAGCCAGCTTCACACAAACTAAATCTGAGTTTAACAGCCTAGTTTTCTGTTCCCTCGCTAACACCACTTTAAGTAAATTTTGGCAAGATTTTTACAGGCAACACCTTCAATGCTTTCTCTCTTCTCATCTAGCTTTTTCCCGTTCTGCCTTTTAATTTCCCTCCTCCTCCGATCTTTTTATCTTTATTCCACCTTTGTTTTTCCCAACATCTCTTCCTCTTTCTGCTCAGCTTCTTTTCCTCTCTACTTTTCCTTCTCTTCCTCCTTAGTTCCACCACTTTCTTTCTGACCTCCACCCCCCTCCGACATGCACACTCACACACACACCATCAGTTTGCCAGCAGCATCTCTCCAGTAGAGTTTTCACAACCCCCATTTCCCCTCAACGTGCCAACTTACTGTACCACAGAGCGCACAACAGTAGGATCCCCGCTGCTGTGTATGTGTGTGCATGCAATCGTGTGTGTGTGTGTGTGTGTGTGTGTGCAGAATGGACACACACGCTTTAGCCCCTGCTTCTGGCTCTTATCAGAGCTTAGTGTTGATTGGCCAGTGGACGCTCTAACCACCACACCCTCGGCTATGAAACAGCATTTCATGGTGGGACTGGAATTTTGTGTGTGTGTGCGCGAGATCTCTGAATACTTTGGTTCTAGCCTGTGCATGGAGCGGACCAGCTAATTTGTGCTGACATAGTCCTAGTTCCCTAAATTTAGAATAATTTGATTGGATCAATCTGCAATGACTGTACTGCGGCGTAGACTTCCCAGCTACTTTAGGCTGTGTCTTGAATATTTATCTGACATCATTGCAAATAACAGTGTGTTGTATACAGCTGCTAGCCCCACCCAAGGAGTCTGATAATGTTAAGTCCAAAATGTATTCCAACTGTTTTGATGAGTCCCATGAATCTCAAGTTGTTACTGGTTCCTTTTATGGGAACCAGGGAACTAATTATGTTGTTTGTGCAATATTTTCTGCACATGAATGAACACGGGCTTTGGTAACTGTTGAACTAAAGCCATTGTTCAGTGAAGACCGTTCTTTACTGTTATCGTGGGTATGATGATGATGTAATTTGTCTGAAGAGCAGCCGAGTGTTATTGCAATAGCAGACGGGGCTAAACTCAGAAGTAAAAACCACAGTGAGCTTGCTGTTCTCCAGCAGCCTCTTAATGTCACGCCTATCATCCATGGCCATCTTGTGGTAACCACTTTGTGCCCTTCTAACTATGTTTGATTCAGTTATGGTATGCCAAATGGCACAAGTGAGGCTAACCAAAATTTAGGCTCCATTTCTAGGTCAGTGGGTGATATTCTTTTCCTCAAGTTTCTCCAGCATGCGGGCACATGACCTTTCTATATAATGACTTTGCGCCTGCCAAAGAGGCAGCCAGCTGGCACTGATAGTGGGCACTGCCCTTCTGGGAAATGGATCAAGCCGGATGCTAAATTAAAACATACACACATATTCATATGTATTGTACAAACACAACACAAAGAGGTGCACACACTGGAGGGTACTGTACTTATAAGGGCTCGCGATATATAGGCTCTCACTCTAGCCTTATTCAATGGTACCAGCAAACCCAGTTTTGAATACAGAGTTAATCCTAGAGCCTGGCTGTTGAAGTGTGCACTGTGGATCTGTCTGTTGTACTCATCACATTAAATATTGTATCTAATTGTGCCAAAGTAATTACTGAGATTTAGGAACATTGTTGCCAGGAAATATGACAAAGGGTCACATAGGGCAGCACCAATAAGCTTAGAAAGAGATTTGAGAGAGAATTGAGTTCAGCTTATTAGCACAGCCGTCCACAGCAGTCCCAGTTTCCCAATGTGGCCCCTTGAGAAAATTAATAGCCCACCCCTGGACAAACCAGCTTTAACTAAAACATTTCATTTACTATACAAACTGGAAGAGAGCATGCCCGAAAGTCCCCCATAACTAAGCTGGACCAGAAAAGAAGGTGTGTTAACTGTGATGGATGTGAACAGCGTGGGTGTTTATGTCACAGTTTGCTTTCATTTCCACTTGAAAGTAAGTTTTGTTAACCTGGGGGTTGTTTTAACACCTGTATGATTAACTGACAGCTTGCATTTTTTCCCCCTTTTCGCAGTACTAATGTCTTACGTGACCTCAGTAATTAACTTGTGGTTTATAGTGATATAATTACAAATAAGAGTCCTGATTTGATGGATACTGAAAAAAAAAAAAAAAAAGATCCAGCCAAAATGTCCTTGGTGTAAAAGTCCCAAAACAGATCCGACCACTCATGAAAAGGTAGATAATTGACATGAAATGCATATGCAACACGAAGCACATAAGAATTTAGCTCGAGGTCCCACACATACGGTGCACACTAATCATTAGGCAGGCACAAGCTCATGCAGTTCACTCTCATGCATTCACCAGAAATAACATGAAACTAGTTAGATGGAAACTTTGACATATAATGAGAGAGGGAGAGAGAATTTGTGTCACATAGAAACAACCCAGAGTCACGAATGACCTCCTGTGACTTTCTGCTGAAACAGAAGCCCTCAGCTTGGAGGACTTCAGAGTGTGTGTCATACTATAACGCCAGTATAGATTTGTGCGCGCGAGTGTGTATGCTGTGAGTTTGGAGTTGTTTGATGTTAACAAGCTATGCCACTATTTTGTTAGGCCACTGTCACCAAAGCAACGGATTAAATCCCTTCTTCAGGGACTTTAGTTTCTCGGTGTGGGTTTCTGTGTGTGCTCCTTCGCTACACCTGCGTATATACATTTTTTATGTATTTGTTTGTGGGCATGTGGCAGTGCATGCAGCGTAAGAGTGCAGCTTGCACCACAATGTACAGTTTGTGGGCCACTGTTCTGCTAGAGACTATTTATGTCAGGCTGGAAGCTCATAGAGAAATGGGTCAGTGCACTGTGCATGTGTGCATCAGTGTGTTTCTGTGTCTCTGTCTCTGTCATTCACATCCTCTTTCAATCTCTCATTCATCCTAATCGCTCTCATTCTCTTGTCCTCTTATTCACTCATTCTCATTTTTTTCTGGCTTGGCCCCTGTTGAGGAAGCAGCAGGTCTTGTTCTTGTCAAGTGGCCTCTCAGCAGCCAAATTACCCCCTCCACCCACACCCCGGCCCATTCACTTACAGTACAGCAGTAGTAAATCTAGACAAAGCAATGCAGCCCTATAAACTCCTGCAAAGAAAAGAGCTAACCAAATACAGGGCTGGTTTACAGCCCCTTTGGCTTGTGACTCTGAAAGAAAGGGATGCTTTCAGGCGTCTCCCTAATGTGGTCAAGCTTGTGTGGTTAACAGCGACACAAAACTATGAATTTCTTGAGGTGGATGGGCATTAACATTGAGTAGAGACTATGAGGGAAGGAGATATAAATTGGGACCGACAGAAAACAAACCAATTGATGATGGAACACAGCGAGGAGATGCATTACTCTCTCGGATTTCAACAAAATCTAATCAGTCTGGGATATTAAATGTGAAAGCTGCATAACAAACAATTTAAGGCTGAGACATGAACAGGAGAGAAATGTGGCGTAATAGATGAAGATGGCTTTAAAGCTCAGAGATGAGGGAATGAGGAGGGGGAAAACAAATCCAATGAATAAAGCTGAATCAGACTGAGGCAGGGTTAAAAAAAACTAAAGCACAGATTAGATGGGAAGGAGATGTATTGTGCATCATTAAGGCAGGATTCCCCTTTATGGAGTGAGAGTGAGTGTCCTTCAGTCTGCTGTAAAGAAAATATTTAACTGACTAACGGCTCTTTTATCTCCAGTGTCTCTGCCCCTGTTTGTTCCTTTCTACTTACCTTTGCTTTCTTTCCTGGTGCTCTCCTTGCACTTATTTAGTTTCAGATGGCATCCTTAAAATTCAGCAGATTGCAAAAGTCCAAAACAAGCCCATAGATTATTTATTTGTGCAGAGGACGATTTCCCAAATAAGGGCGAGCGGGCGCAACTTAAAAATGTTAACTATCAGGAAGTTTCTGAGAAGTGTACACGGCAACGCAGACTAATAGTGGCGTCTTGCTCTAGCTGCGGGAAACCAATTATAGCAGACAAACTCTTGTTTTCTTGCTCAACCAAACGACAAACAACTGCTGCAAAGGCGGTAGCTGCAAATTTAACAAATGCACAAAGATGTGCGCCGCATGTAGATATACAGAGCTAATGATAAAGGCAGAAGGAATGAGAAGCGCTGTACACGGGCAAATTATGTGAAGACATATGGAGTGAAGGAATGAAACCCACTTAAAGACATCCAGTACAGGCGTTAGATCGCAAGCTTTTTTTTGTTTTACATGTTTTCTGGAGCAGAGCCAGAATTTTAGAAAGACAATAAATGAAGTTATAAAGTTTGAGCCACCTACTCTGTTATTATTTTTTTCATTTTTACATTTTCAAACATTTTAAGAAGATAAATTAGACTTCAGTGCTTTTGTCAACTGCTATAAAACAACCCTGAATCCTTTTATTTCTCTCTGTTTGCCCAAAAACATAGCCTTTAAATAACCTGCTTTGTGTAATTGTAAAAAGAACCTGATCTTGGCGTCCTCAAAGCTACACTGTAGCTTGTGTTTGCACTCACTTGTTACTTTTTTTTTTCTGTGTATATGATGTGAATGCCCAGAAACCTCTGAGTGATGATTGTTGTATATCCCAGAGAGCGGCTCTGTAACAGGAGAGAGTTCACTACCTATTATCATCACTATGATAGAGATTCAAAACAGCAGTAAATGGTTGCACAGGAGACCAAATGTTCCACAAACTCCCCAAGTTTTCCAAAACTCTGAGATTCTTGCAAACTGTTATAGGCAATACGCAGAGTCCAAGTGGAGGCCAGCACTGATCAAGTCGTTCTTCTGAAAGCTTGTCAAGACCATATCTTTCAGTTGTGTGGCTAACAGTATGTTGTACACATATCATCATCTCACTCACCTCACTCAGTCCAGGTTTCAGCGTGTAAAGGTGAATTCCTCATAGTGAGCTTGTTGCATAAGTGACACCGTTAAACAGCACGTTAACATCCATCATTCAGTCAGACATACTGAAGATCTGGACCATTATTTGTAGGCACTCCGATAAGCTGCTCCGTGATAGTCGATTTGCAGTTTATCATTTTAGACATTATGTGATCACGTTATTGCTAACCAAGCCTGTGACCCCCCTTGAATAAATGTTGGGCTAATTCTGTGTCTCACTCTTGTTAGTCATATATACTCTTAACTGTCCTTCCTGGCATGTGTAACAGTCTATATATTTGTTTGTTATATATTTCCGTACTAATATACGAATAGATTTTTGCCTTACTTTTGGTCTAATTGTGTTTGTGACATCTAAACTTTTTTTATGATACATTACCATTGAATTCATTTTCCAATACTGTTTTCACAGTTTCACAACTGCTACACAGGCGAATTAATCTTCCCCCTTTATTCAGTGTGTGTTCCACTTGCTACATAGATGTACTCCTTAATAGTGAGAGCAGAAGAGAGTGCTTAAAGCTGCCCTAGTTTGCATTGGCTAAATGTAATATCTAAACTTTTGAAGTGGATGGATTTCAGCTATAGCAGAGCCAATTTCAAAGCAGCATGACACCTGGCCTGAGTGTGCTGAGCACAGAGCTTAGAGGAAAAGGAAGAAGGCAATTAGGATTCCTTGTGTAAGTGGTAGATTTAGGGAATCAAATTGAGCATATCTATCTAAGAGTGAGAAGGATGGGGAGCAAAAATGGAGGAGTGAAAAAGTGAAGCGGCACAAGAGCTTTTTGGAAAATAACACGAGATTAGCACAGGAAGCGAATGCTTTAGGAAATGAGGTGTGGGACAGAGGTCAACAAAGGATGAAAGTGAGTGAAAGAATGGAGGAAGAGAGCGATGGCTATGGTAAGCACAACAAACATGGGGGGCTTGATGGAGGGAGAGAAAAAGTTGAAAGAGGAAATGTCGCAGTGTCCGAGACTGATAAAACAGAGAGAGGAAACTTCACTGCTTTATCTTTATTCCCTATTGTCCCAGATAGAGGAGGGAAAAGAGGACAAAGTTCAAGAAAACAAAAACAAGACAGACTGAGATACACGGTCAAGGTGAGAAAAAGAAGGACAACTGACTAGCCAGCAACATTTGAGCTCATGAACTCTGATAATCTTTCAAAGTTTGCAGTGGCAGTTTTTCCCCATTCCATCAAGCGTTTGGGAGTCACCTGATCTTTCATTTGTTTAACAGTCCTTTCTAAAAGTTATATTTGTTCTCAATAGCCAGCCAATAAAATTATCCTGTAAGCTAATCAGTCCTGCTGCCACCTCCTCCTCATACACACTGTGCATGTGTTACTGTAAAGTCAACCAGTATGCCACCCTGAGACAGCCGGACTGTAAGGCTCACTGCTCAGTGGTCCAGAGTGAGATGTGGCGGGGGCTGTCTGTGCCTGTGCGTGCATGTTTTTGTTGAATGGTGTATTAATTCCCTGGACACCTGCTGTTTGCATTCTTCTCTTATCACACACACACACACACACACACACACACACACACACACACACACACACACACACACACACACACACACACACACCATCTTACCTCTGGCTGTAATGGAAACAACGGTTAGTGCTTTTGTGCTAACACATTTCGTTTCTGACTGCCAGCTGGTTAGTTAACTTTTGACGCCAAGTTAAGCTTCACTGCTGGGTGGGCTGCACACCTAAGCTTTAACAGACCAGGTGCATGACAATGGCCGCCTCAAGTGGCTCTCATTTTGCACTAGGAGATCTTTTCAGTCTAATCTAGCTTGTCTTTTTCACTGGCTATGATATATTAAGGTTGCGCCTGCACACTTTGACTGTTTCCAAGACATTAAGACTGAATTTACTAACAAGTGTAAAAATATTGTGGGTCGTGCATTTTATTTTGTGAAATCCCACCTTTCTGTAAGTGTTTGAAGTGCACCATTTAGTTATAATGAACAGATGTACGTTTTATGAACGGGGAATTATCATTTATTGTTCATTTAATATTATGCTGGTTTTCTTACCTCATAAAAATGCTGTACTTTTTTCACAGCTTTTTCTGATTATATCACTGCCAAATAGTGTGTTATCCATCCAAAATTTTCATTTAATTTCATGCCACATTGTGTGTGTATCCTTTTATGGCAGCAGCGTAGACTCCACAGCTTTTGGGCAATGATGTTTGATAGGGTTCTGCCATTGTGCTCTACCTGGAACTGTATCCTCAATAATTGTTTAACTGCAAAGCAATCTCCTTGGTAAGAGCAGAAGTTTCCACTGTGAACATAAGAAAGATGGAGATAAGGAATGAGAGATTAGAAAAAGAGAGAGAAAAAAAGAAAATAAGGGTAGGAAAATTGTAGCCAAGTGTAAAAGAGTGAGAGATTGAGATAAAAGAGGAGAGATTAGGGGCGGAGAGGAAAAACAGATGAAGGTGAAGAAAAACTGTTTAGTCAACTGTGAAACAGTGAAAGATAAGACATGAAAGATTGAGACAGAGAGAGACTGGAGGGAGATTACTGAGAAAGAGAAAAGTGGAGAGGAAGGCTGGGAACGCTGGGTAAAGCTGGCTGTGAGGGACCGACAGAGTGACATTAGAGAACAGTGATCGGAGAGAGATTTAGGATGGATGAGGAAGAGGATGGAACTTAACTAGAAAAATGAAAGACTGTAACCAAGGGTAAGCTATACATTCACTGAACACTTCATTAGGCACACCTTGCCGTTACCGGGGTGGACCTCCTTTTGCCTTCAGAGCTGCCTTAATTCTTCATGCCCTACATTCATCAAGGTGCTGGTGAGTGTGGAGGCCATTTGAGTATAGTGAACGGTTGAATGGGTGTACCTAACATACACTCACCAGTCAGTTAGGCTGGTCTTGTCTTACTGTATGGAAAGTAAGGGGAGATAGCAAGACAGGGAGGAGAGGATGGATAGGGGTAGCGTGGTGGGGGAACAGACATTTTCTGATTGGATGCTGCCTCAAATTCACTCAGAAGTGAACTAAAATTACATATCAACAAGAAAAACAAACAGTTTATTTCTTAATCTGCGCAGCTCCTTCTTCGTGTTCAAAATAATAAATCAAAGCTGTATTGAGTTTTTCAACACATCCAAGAAGGCTTATCAAGTAATTGCCAGTGCCTTGCTTTCCAAGGAACTGGCAAACGCAAACACTCTGAAAGCCTTTGACAAGAACCAGCAGCATTCAGTCTGGATGATGGTGAAGCAGCTCGCTGTCAAAAAACTTATCTGGTGTCTTGAATGAACTGGCAAGATGGATGAGACTCAGCAACAACGTAAATTTTCCTTCTGCTTTCTTCATCGTGCTCAGCTCAGTGCTTTGGTGAGCTGCACCTGAGCAATACCTGAGCAGATGGAAGTGTTCATGCAGATGAGTCTTGATTGTTTATGTTATACTCATTTCTGAATGTGTCCGTTTACTGACAGAGAGCGAAAGTTGATTTCAACAAGAAATGCACTCAAACCAGAGGCTGTTGCCCCCCGAACCCCTACACCTCTGATGCACTTTGACGGATTGAAAAACTTTATTAAACATGAATTGATATTGTCACACACAAGTATATAGTATACATTGCAGGAAACAAATGCTTACCTTCAATTTACCTTATTTATTTATACAGTTCTGTGATCATGTGGTTCCCTGTGGCAGTGTTGTTCCAGCAGATTTCCATGGAACAACAGTAACATTCCTTTTACCCAATTTTTGGTCTCCGCTACATTGTTTCCATGCTAAATGCTTTTCAATATTCATCAGCTAGACACCTACTTTGCCTTTCTGCTTTTCATTTTATGCCAGTAAGTAATTACTGATTTATAAACACATTATTACGGAAACAAGCTTCTGGCATGTCCGGAAAAGAGGTGGACAGCAGTGGTGAGAATGAACTGAAACATTAGTGGCTGTAAATCAAATGCACTAAGCTGAGAGTTGCTACAGTACTTTGCAGAAGGAGCTTTAAACCTTATCATAAAAAATAAATAAATAAAAAAAAAAATCACCCACCACACTACAAACATAAACCTTTCCAGGTCAATGTTTGATGCAGTCAGATTAGACAATGGCCAGCCCTCTAGTACAAAACCAGATTGTGCAGATGTATGAGTAACACGGGTAATATTCTGGTAACCAGTAGACATCCCGTGCACTCTCTCCTGCTTGATCCTTCCAGCCAGCTCCCTCATCTAAAGCACACACACACACACACCTTTTTCTAGTAGAGTGATTGTGTCTGAAGTGGACCTTTACCTGCTGTGTGCTACTTGTGAGAAAAAAAATATCTGAAGTTCATGTGCAAAAATATTGTATGTGATATTGTCATCTGATCTATAGTTTAGATAAAATATTCACATGGAAACCTTTTAAAAGCTTTTGTATGCAGGTTTTCTATTTTCCTTTCATATGCCTGAATGTAAACACAAGTACGTGACAGGGATCTCATTTGTTGTTGCTCATGATTTAAGCCAGCTTTCCTTCACTGCCTCTGACGTGCTGGCTTGGATCAGAGGGAGAGTCATTTTTGCGACCTCCCATTGCTACATATGAGATATTGTATTTATTCATTACTCTGGAGCCCTTGCAAGAACACCCTGCTGGACCGTGGACCCCATTTTGGGCTTCGGAGAACTGGTCCGGCCTACAGCAGCCTTCCCTGTCACAGGCTGGGGAATGGCTCTTATTAGTGGCCCTCCTATGTCAGCTCGGGGAAGCCTTTTGAAACCTAATATGGTCTTAAATCAGATTTATAAATGTTTAGGTGTATTATGAAAAACACACACGCTGCCTGCGTTGGCAAAACCCAAATCTATTTGCGTGTGTGTATGTGTGAGTGAGTGAAAGCTTTTGGGAGAGTTCTGTGTGTGAAATAAGAGAGAAAATTGTGTGTGTTGTTTGTCTGTGCCCTTTCTTTCTGTGTGTGTGTGTGTGTGTGTTTTCCCCTTGCCCTAATTCCTGCAGTGCGACAGCGTTTCAATAAACATCAAACCCGTATAAAGGGAACCAGTCTATACACACACGCGCGCACGCACACACACACACTCAGCAGTCAGTTCACATTGCAGTATGTATACATTGTGCACCCGTAGTTAAAACAGATTGAATGACAGTCAGGAAACATGATAAGCTTTTAAACTGTGATGATGGAAAGAGAAAATTATTTTTTCCACCCCCCCCACCCACCCCCCACCCCACACACATTTTTTTTTTTTTAAATTGGAAAATTTGTTTTTCAATAAGTCACCGCAGCGGGAGCCCTGCATGAACAGAAGTTTCTTGTTGCTTGGTTTGCTTGTGTTTGTGTTTGTGTGTGTGTGTGTGTGTGTACTTGTGTGTATGTGTGTGGGCCCATATGCTGTGGAGCATTCTCACGCCCTGTCCTACTGCCACACTCACGAATTTGTCTGAGCAGGCGCACACGGACACACAAATATAGACAAACACATATGCACGTAGTGGGTGCTCATTTGTTCTTTTAGCTTTTCTTTTTATATGAAACTGTGTGCTTTCGGGATTGTGTTAGAACTGCATTATTCTAAGTTTTGTGGCATAATTTAAACTGAACGTATTTCTCGATTGGATACAGTAAGTCATTTTTAACCTCTGTGTTTCTCTCTGTAGGGATTTGAATAAAAACAACATCACCAGAATCACTAAAGTGGACTTTTCTGGCATCAAGAACCTCAGGATTCTGTAAGTGCTTTCCTTTCTTATTTCACTGTTCTGGTGGAATTTATTCATGTTGATAATGCTCAGAGAATTCTAATTGCAGTCAGTGGTTTTAAACAAATCAGGAAGTATAAAGAATGCATTCTACAGGTTGCAGGTAACCTTGCAATCTGAAACATTTTGTTGTCACAGATGTGCTGCGGTGCTGAAATTTCCTTGACATTACCTCGTTGAGCTGTATGTGGGAATACAAATGTCTGATTGCACAGTAAAAGTCCCTTTATACTGGGGAGCTGTGCTACTAGCTCCTCAGTACAAAGTCTGTATAATGTCCGATTGCACCCATGTGACAACAGAGCAGGTAATTGTCTGGTGGACTTACAGCCGGCCGGAGGGAATTACGCGTCCTGCCTTCAATACACGCTACCCAGGCAGCCACTTACCTAAACCAACCTGAGTTTTTCTAGCAAACAGAACCCTTCTAACAATGTCCAGTTATGTGCTGCACTTGTGGATAGTTTGCTAACCTGACTCTCCTGATATCCAGAATTCAAAACACCTTTAAACACGTCACCAAACAACTTACTTTTTTATTTAGGCCCAACGTTGGCTGGTATGAGGTTGAATCCACCAGGTACACTGCCAGCTTTTATTCTGTCCTCCTCTGTTTAATTCCTAATTGTGACCTGTATTTGGGTCTTTACAAGGAATCCTATTAACAAAAAACTTCCATGCTGGAGCAATTAAGCAAATGCTATATTTACCTAATGGGCCCGTATATGGCTATAGGGGAAACAAGTCTATAAAATAAAGTTTCCCATCCTAATGAGGGCTTTTAGAACAGGAGAGAATGTAAGTGTACTATCCAAGGAGTTGAATTTCGCAATTACTGGATATTTACAAGGTTAAATAATAGAGTAATGGTGAGCTGACATGCCATCAACAAGCAGCAAGACTCCCATTTACACAACAGCAACATGTTGACCTGGTAAGGATGTGATGATGGGGAAACTAAGTAAAGCAAATTCTGGACAATTCATACTGAAAGATTTAGTCACTGTTCCTGTGAAAAATTGCGAGAGTTCAAATAGACTCCATGTCTCTCTAAACAATAGTTTGGGAATGCTGACTTTTGCAATTCTGGGAAAACCAGAGTACTTGAAAATCTGACTTGCATGATTCCTTAGAGATGGACAAACGGAACGAATTCTAATGATATCTGTGGAATTATCATATCTAATCATATCTGCGATGCAGTGTTTAAAAAAATAATGTTGGTCTGGAAACAATGCTCACTGACAGTATCCATATCAAGTTTTCTTCTGTACGCACTAACCACAGACAGATTCGTTCAGGCACGTCCAGCCTGAACTAATTTCATGTGTCATAACTGGAGATTCCAGCTATCCTGATATTTTATCTATTCAGAAATTGCCTTGTTTCTGCGGCCTGAAAAGGGAGCTATAACATCTAAACCAACGTTACCATTACTCGCACCTGCTGGAAAATGTATCCAAATTATAAACTTTGTGCCTTTTTTATTTTATGTCTTTGCTTGTCAGGCTAATCATATCTAAATGCCCGAGATTGACTGCTCATCTCCTCTCAGCTGTCCTAATTGAGTTCAAGGACTCTCTCACTCCTTTGCTTTAAGTGGCTGAAATCAGTGTGTATGCGAGGGCTTTAATAACTATAATCACCGCTGGCTGCATGCAGTTTCCCTCCTCACTCTGTTTTAACCAAACCAGCAGATAAAAATACACTTCCAGTACAAATCCACTGAGGAGTGGAAATGAGTTGTTTGCGCTTGTAAAGGCATCTGTTTATTCATATTCCTAATGTAAGGAGCAAAGTGAGTTCTGGAACAGATGTCAGTTACTGTGTCAGGCTTTATCTGCGCTCGAGTGTTAAAGTAAAACGCAGAAAAACTAAAGATGTAAGTCTTTGCATTCTGCATACATGAAACTGGGTGAGAAGGACCCATGGGGGGGGGGGGGGGGCTATGTATATGTGTTTGAG
>JAVDPK010002420.1:174333-189107 GCA_034780415.1 Cichlasoma orientale
CCCCCCCCCCCCCCCCTAGGGAGAGGGGTGGGAGTTGAGTGTGGCAAGCCAGCAACTCGTTTCATGTGGTTTATGATAAACTGCTGTGACATTTCTCCGCTCTAAATCTCTGAAAGAAATTGGGAGGAGACGACTGGGGAAAGAGGAGATGGTCTGAGATAGCACACTTTCAGACTCGTACATATTCTTGCGTTTCGTGCATTCGGGCAGAGGTCCAAAAGCATGAGCGGTCACCAAACCCAGTAGCCTCTGCTCTTATCTTTACTTTAATAATTATCGCTGTTGCATACCAGAACTCAATCTCATTGTCTCTGTTCCTCTCTTACACATAAACACAAGTGCCTAATTGTGAGACTCCAGTCATTTCAGCCATATGTGCCTCCTATGGGAAAACTTTGGATGTAGTTTAAAGCTTCTAACATTTTTCCCAGGGTAGGTTAAAGAAAAAAAAAACAAGTATAACTCCTAAATACCCCCGCTTACATACGGGCTGTAATTACCGATAATTTGTCCTGTAGAAGGACTTGTCTGCCATTACATGTAATCTGACTTCTGCTAAAAACATCCAAACAGCGAAATGATCTGGTCGTGTTTTTGCATCACCAAAGTTCACTGGGTGCACAAAACGAAAATCTCATAATTAGACTGATTTGCGCTACTTTAAATCTTCCAGATCAATCAATCAGAGCGTGTGCTGTTTTCTGATCAAACATGTAATATTATTTTGTGCTCATGCAAAAACATAAGAATTTGATTTCGCAGTCTGGATATTCTTTAAATTCGCACACGAAACCGCTTGCCTCCGCATGCACACTACGTGAGCAACACTTAGCCTAATATCTTTGGCAGCCTCGCTTTGCAAGATTTCTTCCAGATTGCGGCGAAATTGAGTAATTCCAAACAAATTTAGTTGTAGGTGAAAACTTGTACTTGATATTGAACATTTGGCTGGGGGAAAGTTAATGCGGTTTCGCCCATTGTGTGTAAACAATAAGTGAAGTTAATATCCCCTGAAGTATTTCCTTATTTCCTTCAGAGGCCAAGTTCTCGCAGTTTGCCATAAGGTAGCGTGACGTCATTGTTCTTTTTATAACAGCTGACTGAGTTATTAGACACTCCAGTCCCCACACACATGAATTCAATTCACCCCCCCACCCCACCCCACACACACACACACACACATGTCTCTGTGGATGACTAATGCTCGATGCAGACCAATATAAAAACAATACCTCATCTGAGCGATATGCCAGCATTGACTCCTCTCACCATGTGTTTGGCTTGACATTCGTGGCCTTTCTAAACTTCATTCAATAAATCAGTGTGCGGTTGATCTCTCATTTGGACAAATAAACTTTGATAGTGATTCAGAATTATGCCTTGATTTAGCGTTCCCCGGAATACGCAGGAAGTGCTTTTCTATAAGGACAGAAGGAAAAAAAAAGCAGCCACGCTGGAGTGAACATGCTGGATTAATCTCGGCTTGATTGTAAATTATGATTAATGCTGGAGTCAGAAATGCGCACGTGTTTATGTGTGTTTGGGAATTCTTGCTACCAGTGCAGAACTCCTTACCTGCGTTTATGCTTTACGTGATTACACACCTGACAGTGTGTGTGTTTTACCGGTCAGTACGCGTTCGCCTTTGTTGATAGTTTAGGCTCGTTTCTGTTTAGAAACTGATTTAAAATGCTCAATAGATGGAGCCGATATCATTTTTTTTCCAGTTCACATCAAATATTACTGATGATTTTTGGAAAACAGTTGTATAAATCAAAAAAAAAAATGCTTCCTGTAATCAAGAGTTATTTTTCCTGGAAATCAGTTTGTTATACAAAATGAAGAATATTGTGAGAATGAGCCAATTACCATCTCGTAGCGTGCCAGTGTTTCAAAAGTGTTTCAAGATGCACTGACTTTTTTTGTTTATATGTTTACATATTTTATATTCGTGGAGCTGCGACTGTGTATGTCTGAGTCTGTTATCTTTCATCCAAGTCCAGCATATCTGTGTGTGTCTGTGTATGACAGACCATGGATTAATGGCTGCACATGTAAACATTTTCTTTGAAAGAATATTTTAAGAACTATGCCAAAACAATTCAAAGTACACATGGCAGGCCAGACGGGGATCTTTGTGAGATGACTTCTTTAGTCTTTGGCCGTCTCTCACTCGATCCAGCCTGTCATTCTACATCATTCCACATCTTTCCCTTTTCTCCACCTTTTCTTTTCAGTTCATTTTTTTCCCCATCCTCTTCTCTTCTTCCTCACATCAGCCACTTTCTTTTCTTCGGTTTCCTCCTCCCCGTCTTCCTCTCAGGACATGTCACTCTCAACATCCTCAGACAAAAAATATAAACACGCATATCAGTTGAGATAGTCTCTCTCTCCATTTCTGCATCCCATCTGGAAAACCTTAGTTGAGCCCCCAAAACATGACAACAGTGAAGGGGAGATATGTGTTACATTGAGAGCGCCACGGAAAAGACTGAAGAGAAATGGAGACGATATCGGCTGAAGAATGGGAGAGAGATGGGTTGTTAATTGCTGATTTTGGAGTGGGAGGTTGTAACATTTGTGAAATACTTTGTGTCACAAAATGTTTCATGCCAGATTCGCGTGTTCAGTGCACTGATTGCTTGTTTATGTAACCACTTTTTGAAATGTGCAAGTGTCTCTCTAATTGTTTGCACTGGCCAGAAAAATACACTTATCTGTTGTTTCTGGCTGGGGATGGATATTCCCAATTCCTCGAATGCCTCTCAGTTTGATATTTCAATTGAGTCATTTTAAAGACATGCTTACTGAAACAAAGTTACTGACATAAAGATGGGCACTTGCCATGACCACTAAAAAGTCACAGAACATATCTGCTTGCATTGCCTTTGCATTTATAGTTATAAGAACTACAACTGACTTTATCTCTGTTTTTTTATTTATTTTTTTGCCTGTCACTATATAGTCATCTTGAGGACAACCAAATCACCATTATCGAGAGAGGAGCCTTTCAAGACCTTCGACTGCTCGAGAGACTGTAAGTATACACACCATTGTACACTACTTCCTATAGTCTGCATGTGAGAAGAGGTAGTGCGAGCTAAATTGGTGTTTTAGGCATGTAAAGAACCCCAGCAGGGTGCTGCGATCTGTGAACACAAAACCGTTTTGCTGTTTTTTCCATTTCGACACAAGTGTGCGCACCTTTGATTTACTGCTGCTTTCTTGCTGTTCTGTGTAGCATACTCACTGACAGAGACTGTAGTTGACTGATATCCAAGTCCTTCCACTTCACACACTACCTAGGAATCTCCCACAGGTGCCACCTTCTTCCTTGCATATGCGTGCGTGTGTGTCTGTGTGTGTAATCTGTCAGCTCACACCAAGGCTCTAGTAAACAAAATTGAGGTGTTAGTGTACAACACAACACTTCCCACACACACACACCTGTATGTTTATGACTCCACGTTAGAGCGATGACGGGACGACAGCTTTCCAAAAAGATGATTCTGTTGCACGATACGAAGACAGAGTGACACGATTTGAGCGTTAGATCTTTTGAAAATGAATGCTTTCCATATTGGGGGGTCTTCAACTGATGAGAACAACACTTCTAAACCTGTGAACAGGCTTTGTGATGAGGTGCTTTCATCATCTGTTTTTTCCAATTTACAGTACCAGTCAAAAGTTTGGACACACTCACCCATGACTGGTACTGTATTTTTGCAGTCATTAAATAAAGACCATAAAATAATTTATTTTAACAGTTTTTTGTTAGATGTGAAGCAGTTCACTGGAGAAACAATAGGAAGGAAGGAAAAATCGACTTGACACATGGATGGTATTTTAGCTACATGCTGCAGAGTGGAGACAAGAGAGACAAAGCAGCCAGTTCACTGCAGCTGTCAGCAGAGTTCTCCTAAAATACAGATATGCTGAGTGACAGAGATGTGTGTATCTTCCCTGTAAATGGAGTTCACACATATGATGGGAAGGTTTGGGGTCACTGGCTGCTTTAATGTTAAAAGGCTCCTTAATGCAGTGTGTCAGGACGGGTGAGAGGTTCAGGACGAGAGGTGAAAGGATGTTGGGACTCTAAACAGTTGTCCGAGTCAATTCAAAATATGCTTTTATGCTATTTCAGTCAATTTTGAAATGAAAACAGATTGAAATTATACGTCCAAATTAAACACCTAAGCTTGTTTAAGGCCGGTGCTCTGCACCCCAAAGTCAATCTAAAGTTTTAAAGGAAAAAACTGCTGCAGTAGAATAATGGTAATAACAAGGGTCCTGCATTTTTGACTTTACTGATAGTAAAATGGTTTTTAAAATGCTTACTTGACAGGGTCTCTGATGTTGTGTCTGCCAGGGTGAAAGGTTAGGGGTGAGAGGCCCTGGCGATGAGTCTATGTGATTTATGGAGTCACAATGTGAAAAACATGGGGCTTATTTTGTCATCCCCTTGGGTCAGGACATTCATAAACACTCTATGCATACCACATGTGTTTTATACAATTAAACAACAGGAATCGGGCGTTTCTTAAAAGGCATTTTTTTAAAAACTGCTCAGTATGATTAGGTTTAGTCTCCAAACCATTTTGTTTTTTTCTGTGATTCTGAGTAACAGGAATAACTTGCCAAAACTTTAAAATATGATGGCCATAGACATGTGGTTTGGTGTTATTTCAAAGGTTGTAAGTAGGAAAAAACCTCATCATTAATGCTTAAAAATACACAAAGAATTATTCTCTTGAAACTATATCTGTTTGGAGCAAATGTCTTTTAATGACTCATAACTGTAACCGTAATAGAAGCTGATCATGTGCTTTAGTCACATACGGTAATAGCAGGTATTTTCTATATTATTTCAAACGGTGGATACCTTCTTTTTTTGGAATGAATTATTCTTTCCATTGGTGCGCACAGGAGTGAAAGTCACAGTCTTATTATCATTATCACCGGGGTTAAAAGGTTGGTGTCTGTGTCTTCTCCAGCACAGATCCTACTTTGTGACCCTGTGACCCCCCCCCACCCCTCTTTTCTTTCCCTTTTCCCTTCCACGCCTCGTTTCTCAGCCTAATGCTTTGGTAGCCTGATAACACTTTTACTCCCTCAGCTCACACTGTCTTCATTTATCTCTGCTTTAGCCAACCCCACCTTTCTTTTGCACACATGCACACACACAAGGAGACATCTTTCATCCTAACGCACTCCATCTCCTACTGTCTTTCTGTTCATCAGCCCTCATTCTTCCACTCTCTTTTTTTGACTTTCATCCCTTTGTAATTGAATGCCATGTGCTCATCTAATCTTTCATCCAACCTAATAAAACAAGTAATGGATATCAATATTCTGCATATAAAGTCTGACTGAATATGACAAAAATGTATTTAGAGATAAATATTTCTGTGTAAATACGTATGTTTTAATTTTTGGTTACATTTGTCATACTTTGAACAAATATATGTATTTTTCTGCATTTCAAAAACCTTTTATGATTTTTTTGTAGGGTCGTCACAATACTAGAATTTCAAATTTGATACAATACCCAAGAAAATACTCAATGCCTGATAGTATTTTTGATTCCGCGGGGGAATAATATACCAAAAATAAAGATTAGATCACTGGTTTGTGGAAATGTAGGCCTTTTTTTTTTTCCTGTGTTTTTGCTTCTGGTGACTTTGCACTATATCTTCATTGCTGATCAGACAGATCTGGTAAGGCAGGCTGCCAGCGTTCCTGTCAGGCTGCTGTTAGACTTTTCTCTGCTTCAGTCTAGGACTGTAACACTTTTTAGACACTAATAATTGGTATTGTGCTAAATTAAAGCTGTCTATTAATGTTGGAATTGGACAGGACTGATAACACTTGCTGCCCTGCTCCAACATTACTGTTATCATTTAGCCATAGCTGCTACCTTAATCATAACTTAACAGGCAGCTAATCTCAGCAGCTGCTTACAGTTAAATGGCAAACATGAAGACTTATGTACTTGTGTGCTGTTGAAACAGATGCTTTACTAATAGTATTAAATTCTTCATAAAGACATAAAGAGTGTCAGTCTTTAAGATATTTTGCCAAGTTTGTTGCATGTGTTCAGCTGCTAGTGAGGGGAGGGGCTGTGGTACTGAACCAACAAACTAAAAGTACTGTTGTGTTGTGAGAATTTTGTTATCAAAAGGTCATATAAGCATCATTCTGTTGATATTGCTGGTTTTTGTAATAGCTGATATAGTCTTCTGTGGTCAATCTTCATAAAGTTGACAAGTGGCTGATGCCATTGCCAGCATTCATGCTTGTGCATAACGCATTATGTGTTAATTTCCTTGTGGTTGTGTCCCGGTGTTTTATATGAGGTGCCAGCCATGATTAAAAAACAAATAAAATGCTTGGACTTTTTTTCCCCTCCCATCCAATCTGATGGTTTTCTCCCTCCAGGAATTTGTTGGCATCTGTGATTCCTTATACTGAGGCGTTGACTATTATTCTCCCACTGGTATATTAAAAAAACGCCAGGGAAAAAGTAGCCAGAAATGCAGAGGAGGCATCGACAGTGCTGAACAGGGCGATCGCAATAATTGCAGGCTGTGTCGATGAGATGCACAGTTACATTTCTAAGGAGGTGACGGCGTAGGTTATGGCGTAGGGTTTCAGAGGGGTTTGTGGTTAAGGCATACATACGGTGTAGATTTAACACAGATGTATAAATCCCCTGTAAGTGTGTATGATGTATGCAGGCCACATGAACCTGGGCAGTATTATCGGATACAAGATGGATAAGCTTCAATTTGAGTTTGAGTATGAAATCTTTGGCAAGAGCTTCTGCATTTTATGCATTTTTGTGCTATCAGAAAAAATAGGTCAGTGAGATTAAGCTTAACCAGCGAGATTTTTGTCATTCAGATGTGCAGTATGCACTTGGCTCTAACGTAATTCACTAATTACTGATTCATGTTCTTACTGTTAAGTGACAAAACGTGTTAAACCTTTTACCAGAATGTGTTTCATCTCTCACTACCAGCTTAAAGCATATGCAACAATGATATATAGATAATAGACTTTAAGAGACTGACTTGTGTACGCAAACCATAGTGTGATAACCTCTATAGGCCGTGATCACAAGAAGCCAGAGACTTTTCCTTGAGTTCAAACCTTCTGACCTTTATGGTTATTCAGTCAGCTGTGTAGTGATTGTTCAGTCAACACAAAAGCATGAATGTGAGTGATTTATTAGACAATGTTTTTGCTCTTTTTTCCCTTCACGATGACATGTTTTCCTTCATTTTGCTTCTTCTATTTCCTCCTGCAGTCGTCTGAACAGAAACAAACTCCAGTTCCTCCCAGAGCTTCTCTTCCAGTCCAACCCCAAACTAGGACGACTGTGAGTACCCTTTGATTTTTTTTCATCTTCTCTCTATCCACGATCTCTCGCTGACTCTCCTCCATCATTCTCTTTCCCCTTTTCTACCGCTTTTGATGTGTTACATGATCCATTTGAAAACATGACCGTGGTGTCAGGAGTTTTATCCTGGTTGAGGGTTCAGGTCTCATGCCAGGTGACACAGTGCCGCTCTGTGCTCCTGTCGAGAGTTGAAAAAGGCTGTGAGTGTCAGATGTGCGCGCGTGTGTGTGTGAGTATGCTCGATTTTAAGAGGTGAAAGTGTGCCTGGAGTGAATGTTTTGCTTGGACTTGTGTGGAATTTTTATTCAGGAATATTGAGTTTTCCCAGAGTATTCGGGGTGTAAGAGCAGGTCATACTGATGCAGCAAAGCCTCCCACTTGTTCTCCTTTTCTCTCTTTTTCATCTCACATTCCCAGACATACTCTCTCTCTCTCACTTTCACTCCCGTTGGTGCGTGCACCCTCTCTCCCCAGCCGTGCTCTTTCTTTCCACTCAGGCTGTCAGGTCCTCTATTTGTCTTATCCTCAGAGAGTCTCTCTTAGTCAGCTTTGGTTGAAGGTTGAAACACCTTCTAAACTTTATAGCTGTTTACACTGGGCTTCATTCAAGTGAAGCTAGAACTAGCTTGTGTGTGTAGGTGCGTGCCTGCTTTTGATTGTGTCTTTAAGGATTGTTGTGGTCATCTGTTAGCTTCTGCAGCATAAAATATTGTATATTTATTTGTGTTACATACATCGCACTCATGCTGCATATCAGCATATCAGTAACTGCATGCCAGTATATATATGTGTGCTCAGCATGTGTGTGTATGTGCGTGCCTATGGTGCAAGGTGTTAGGATAACGAATACCAGCACTAGGACATTAAACTTCTCACTTCTCTCATTCTCTTTAATAATATTTCCATGAAGCAGAACCCATTGGAAGCTACCGTAGCCGTTTTTTGTTGAAAATATTCTTTTCATGTTTTTTTTTTTACCTTATTGAAATGTAAGCTGATCAAAAAGCAGAAATTAAAGGAATACTCCACTACTCCAAAAGCTTTGGAATATCAAAGAGTCATTGGCGAGCATTGAAATGTAGATTGAAAAGTTTTGAGCTTGCGTCTTCGAAGAGAATGACAGCTATAGTCAGCTCAGGTTTGTAATACTTAAAAGAGGATTTGCGCGGTGGGCCAGAGCCATTCCAGTGTCACAACATCAACATGTCCAAAGAAATGTCAAAAATTACATTTTTTTCCCCCCACAAAATCAATTAAATGTACTTTTCCAGTGCATATATTCACATCCTCGTACTTCCAAAGCTTTGCTGCAAGTATTTTAGGGCTGGCACTGGAGAAGTGGATTGTGTTGCAGGAAAGTTTCTGTGGACATTTTATGACATTTTGATTTGTTGGTCCACTACTGAAACCCTTTCTTCCATAACCGCCGTGAATCAAAGCAATGTTACAAGCTTTTGCAGCAACCTATCAACCTACAGGCAGCAACTATTTGATACTCAAAAATGGATTGCTGAAAGTTAGGCTTTTTAAGGACGTTTGCTTGCTGTTTACCATCTGGAAGACTGAAATAAACATTAAATGCATGTTACGTCATCACTTCTATCCACAGTATGCATCCTCCAATATTAATACAGGTATTAATTTATATGCTACAGTCCAGAGAAAACTCTGTATCTGCATATTTTTGGTTAAAAAGAAGCAATGATATATTGTGATATCTCTTTTTAAAACAATGCACAGGCATATTATGTATGTCATATTTTTGTGGTGATGTGTGATGTATTGCTAAAGCAGAGTAGACTGCTGAATTGTCTTTTGCGTCAGCCGTGGCTTCCAGGATCGCACACTGTCAAAACTCTTCGTGAACGCCAGGGACACACACGGTGACAGATGCAAATGCAGACAAATACAAATATTCCATCACACACACACACACACACACACACATTTACACATGGTGGGGTTTTTTCAACCCTTTTTCTTGTTCTTCGTGAATGACAGTCTTATTTCCTCCACCTCCTGGCTTACAATTCTATAAAACCCCTAATTGCTCTCGAAAGCTATTATTTATCACCGGTTGAATATGGATCCCTATAGAGCTCTCAGACAACTCAGGAGAGTGGAAAGGGTGAAAGTGTTCCAAACTTAACATTATAAATCTCATGTTCTTTATATCCCTACTTTGCCATCAGCACAATCTAAATTACAGTGTCTGGAGTTTCCTCCGGCACTTTATTTTTTTTTTTTTCCATCTTTCTCCCTTTTTCAGTCCTTTTTCTCCCATCCATGCTGTGTTTTCGAAGGAAGCGGTGGTAATGTAAGCAGCAAGGTATGTAGAAGAGAGAGTGTATATAAGAGGGAAGTGCAAAAGATGAAGAAATGTATGTAGAATTATGGGAAAGATAGAAAGTCAGAGGGAGGGAGACTTTTAGAGAGAATAACAGCAGGAGAGTAAGGAGGAGGAGACAAGGAGGTTTGCTGGTGGCTTTCTGGTTTGGGTTCGTAACCTTCCTCTCTGTCAGCCTTGGTTAGATATTAAATGATGGCAGTGTGATAGGAATTACCTCTTAACCCTCCTATTAAAGCCCTGTGGTCTGAGGTTTGGAAAAGGGAGGAGTTGGAAGGAGCTGGACTAGCATTAAGGGAAAATAGCCATGGGTTAGAAGTTTTGCTCTTCAGGAGGGTGCAGGGCTAAGGATAAGAGGTATCAGACTGGATAATAGTTTTTAGTCTAGTCTTTAATCCTGCAAGAGCATGAATCAATCAAAGAGGATGTCTCTTAATGGAAACTTTTCTAATTTAGCCGTAAGTGCTGTTGCTGAGTGCCTGACAAAGACAGATGAACAGTACGTATCGCGGAGGTCATGTGAAGGGAGAGAGATGGATGGACGACGGGATGCTGGTGGAAGATAAAGGTTTCTCGCAGATGGATGGAGGGATTGGAATCTGCGGTCTCTCTAGGTGCTTGGTAGGGGGGAGAGAAAACATAAATGGGAAGGGTGAGATGGATCGTGGACTGGAGTCTGTGGGTTTCAGTGTGTGCAGTCTGTGGTCGTTTCCCCCCACAGTTTGCAGAGACTGTGGTCTCACAGCACATGCACACAGACACACACGGTTGCACACAGTAAGCTTGAGCTTTGAGTAAAATACATTTGCTAAGAGTGTAATGAATTTTTGGTTTGAAATATAACATATTGATGATATCTTGAATGGAAAAATTCAAGCTACTGGTTAGAGGACTTTTGTGCCCCGCTGCGCGTTGCACTGTGTCATGGAGGTTTACTTTGCTAAGTGACTTGATGGCTGTTGGTCTCCTGTCTAATAGTGCTGACCCAGACTGAGCCTCATCCTGTTATCTTCACTTTCTCCTCTGGGAGTTTGTGTGTGTGTGTGTGTGCGTGCTTGTTTAGCGCATGAAAAGGCTTGAATTAGCTCTGGCTCGCAGCCCCTCTTACTCATGAAGCAACAGCATTCCCATTTAAGCAGCTCGAGTTACATTTGATTGGTTTGCATGGGGCAGAAGATGAAAAATGAGAGTATTGTTATACTAAAGAGATATTTCCCTTTTTCTTCATGAATAAACCTCTAGGGCCCCAGATGCTGAGTATTACATAGTGTAGAAGGCAAACTCTGACCATGTTTGAACACTTATGGACTGTGAAATACTGTAAAAGCTTTGCAAACTTTAACCTAGCTCTTGCTGTATAATGGATATTGCGGAGTCAGTCAGCAGATCATAAATCTTTTCTACTTGTGCTATTCCTAAACAATACTTTTGGACACAGTATAAGAATGGTAATGCACATAAATTAAATTAATCTATTACATAAGCAACCGGAAAAAATGTGCTGTAAAATTTATGTTGATTGCAAATCTGCAAAGACAGAATCACATAAAATATGTTTCTGCAATAAAAAAAAAAAAAGGTACGGCCAGCAAACAGAAGATTCAGCTGGCCAACAATCTAGCTGTCAGATTATAGTCGGTTAACATGTGCCATTATGAGGCTTGTAATGATTCTCTTTCATTCCAGTAATATAGTTTCCATGTTGGTGAGTATTTGTTTATTCACTATAACAATATGCATGCAGACTCCAGGCAAAGAAAGCATCGTAACAACCTGTACATACGAGTACAGTCCCGGCCTTAGTGCTAAGCAGCTTCATTCTGCTCTGTAACACCACTGCTCTGCTCCATCATTGTCCTTACTGCACCTCCTGAACTGCACTACCCAGGATATCAGCAGCCAAACATCAGACTAAAAGGATTCGTTTGGCGGCTTAATAGAAAGAGAGAAATTTGGTTTATGTCCACAGGGAGGCTGGTGGAGGATTTTATACAACCCATTTCTCCTTGAGAATGATGCTTCATCCCTACATGTTCACTGAGTGTTTACCAGGTTGCATTACAAAAATACCTAAAAAAAAAAAACTGAGCTAAGCGCGAGGGGAAAAAAATCAGCAGCTGCGGAAAAGCAAAATTCAATGAAGCAGGATTATAAGAGAGAAAAATCACCAGCACGAGTCTAATGGTCAACAAATCATGGCATAGAAGGTTCCCACTTTAAATCCCTGCACTGATGGCTGTATGGTAATGAGATATTTTCTTCAGCACCATTAGGTTACTCTTGTGTAAAGCAGTTTACCTCCAAATGCTTCAGTGAATCTCCCGAATGTGAAAGTGTGGTATTAACTCTCCCCAGTTACTGTAAATACAATGTGTTAGTTAAGTCAAGGGAAAAGAAGCTGCAGAGAGAGAGAGGAGAATGAGAACAGGAGGGAAGGCTGGAAAGAGCAGGGGGTCATTTGAGATGTCTTTTCCTCCTAATTAAGTTAATGGAGAAAGACGAGGAGGTTGCCTTTAATCTTGGCTAATTGTCCATTTGGAGGCGACTGCCATCGTTTACCTGCTGGAATGTTATGGTTAGTGTTACAGGAAGTGGGTGAACTCTGTGTGCCCACTGATTGGATATGACAGAAAGCCTCACTGGCGATTGGTTGGAATGATCTGGAAGAGTGAGAGGTGAATATAAACAGTATGAACTTACATGTGTCTCCTCTTTTTGGTTATTATGTAATTCACTTATTGACTTTCTTCATCTTTTTTTTTTCTCATGTACACTCTCTTACTGTTAGGGTTAGAAATACTGCCCCACGCAAACTGAACAAACAGCTTTGATGTTTCTGTTGCTCTCTGGGAATAAAACATTGTTTTCTTGTCACTAGGCTCCGGGGCCTTTGTTTGATTTTCACGCCACTGTGTGCTGGTGAGAATCAAATAAGTCTCAAATATACAAACACATAGAAGCGCACACAAATACATCTCTCTCACGCCACCTCTCCTGCTGGTTTAACACCACAGGCACTGGATATAGAAGTGTGTGTGTGCTGGTTAGTGTGTGTGTGCATCGGCGCTGGGAGACTTAATGCTGAACCACACATCCATGACGGAACAACCTAATAGTTAAACATGACCCAGATGTACAAATCATGGTATGTAGCTGCATCACAAAGCTTAAAGGACCTGACATGCAGCGACACAGCAGGACCAATATTCACCAGTAGACTGTATGTGCATTTTTAACGTGTATATAAATTCAAGTAATTGCCATTAAGTGAAAATGGCAGTGGATGCTCTTGCATGATGCTGCACCTGAAGGCCCATAGGTCCCAGGAAAGAGCTGCACCATTGGACCCATGTGAATATTCACTGGTATTCAGGGAGAGGGAAGACTTCTGCTAAGGGAACCTGACCAGAGCTCGTCTAAAATAGGTCTGCCCTTAGTGGCTTGTGTGTGTGTGTGTGCGCGCGTGCATGTGTATGTGTGCGTGCATGCATGTGCTTCCCACAGCCCAGACGGCAGTGCGATTTTGTCCCAAGACATATTTAGATAAATACACACTGCTAAGATACTGAAAACCGAGAGAGAGAGAAACGCAGAGACAGAGAAAGCATGGGAGAGAGAGAGAGAGAGAAAGAAAGAGAGCGAGAGAGAGAGAGAGCGAGAGAAACGCAGAGACAGAGGAAGCATGAGAGAGAGAGAGAGAGAGAGAGAGAGAGCGAGAGAAACGCAGAGAGAGAGAGAGAGAGGATGATAGTGGGATAATTTGGGAGATTTGGTTACATGAGGAGAATTTCCGATAACTCTTTCATCCTTTCTTTGTTAACAATACTTTCTAATTTGTTACACTCAGTGTACACTCAGTAGTAAACTGCTTTAAACAACATCATCTCTGCAGGAAATTATATTTTTGTGTTTGGTTCACCAGTGAGATTTCTGCTGCACATACGGACATAAATGGGTCTGTAATCGGTACTTCTCGTATGCGTTTAATCTTTGTTTTGCCTTTCTGCTCATGCTGCTGAGATTTGCCTGGTCACCATTCAGTCTGTTGAATCTCCTACGCACAGAATGAACAAAATTATATTGTTCGTATTTCTAAACCTTTCTTAAACTGAACAAAAACTACTTATTTGAATGAGAGAGAAAGTAAAAAAAAAAGAAGTTTTTACTCTTTCTTAATTCAGGTTTTTGTCTATAGTATTTCACCCTATTGTGCAAGTATTTATATACGTATAAAGTCTCTCACACCAATTCTTAAACAGTTTAAGTCTGGTTCTCTTGCTGTGAAAGCACTGGTGAGGCCAATAGTCATAAAGCTTGTGTGTGTCTAAGCCTATGTGTGTTTTCCTTTTGCGGACGTGTGAATAAAACAAGCCAGAGTGTGTCTTAGCGGGGCAGAATACACCATCCAGGAGTTCTTAAAGTTCACGACAGCAACACCTTTCCCTTTTAGCTGCCTACTTCAGCAGCTTGCCAGTTAGCTAGCTTGCTGCAGGGCCAGAACCTATGAAAAGTTCGTGGGAGGCTGCGTGGTTGTTGACTTTTTTTTTCTTTCTTTAAGTTTTTACATGGGGAAGAATTTTTATATGTGTGTACTGAAATAGCACAGGGACAGCATGTGGTAGTAATTTCACCACGCAAATAAAGATGATTTGATGGGGGATGTAGCAGTGGAGCTGCTAGTAAACTTAGATAAAGATCTCAGATTTTCCCTTTGACCTCCTTACTCTTACAGAGGGTAGGTATGCAGGCACATATAGCTAATTCAGTTAAGCTTACTTGCCTTGTTTGTCAGTGTGTAGGGCATAGCATTTTGTTTACAGCTGATGTGTGAATTCATATGCGTGGTAATTGAGCTAAATATGTCAACACACGTTAGTAATTTGTGTGTCTGCATATATATATATGTCCTGTATTTATTTTTATGTGCCGACTATAGGTGTCCCTAATTTTTCTTGTGTGTGTGTGTGTGTGTGTGTGTGTGTGTGTGTGTGTGTGTGTGTGTGTGTGTGTGTGTGTGTGTGTGTG
>JAVDPK010002420.1:189207-203313 GCA_034780415.1 Cichlasoma orientale
ACACACACACACACACACACACACACACACACACACACACACACACACACACACACACACACACAAACACACACACGGAAGCAAGAGCCGTGTAGGTAAGTAAGCATGCAGATCTACAGACAGGACATAGGTTTTCATTCAGATATATCATGACATGCATGTATGCACACATAGACACACCTGACTGTAGGGTTGAGGGAGTTCTCTCACTCAGTGTCTTCAATGGGTCAGTGAACACTAGCCATGCAAAGACAAGTACAGGCTCCCGGTCCTTTCTGCTGTGTGTGTGTGTGTGTGTGTGTGTGTGTGTGCACATGTAGAAAAATTGCTAACACAACACAGGCAGTGGGGACCTGCCTGCTTTTGTTAACTCCCTGTAAGTTCAGTCATTATATTTGTGTATGAATACTTGCTCTATCAGCCTGAAATATATGTAAGTCAGTACACTATTCTCCAAAATGATGGAAACACAACGGTGCTGTGTGTGCATGCAGTTAGTGTGGCCACTCATTAACACAGCTTTAAATGCATCCCTTAATTAGCCTTCAGCCTAATTGGCCTAATCACAACTTTCACAACTTCAGCTGTGGCAACAGTTGCCATGACAGTGCAGTCAACACTGCCAGATACAGTATCTGCTGTTTTATTTGTTTACTTCACTGAGAAAACTCAAAGGAAAAGTGGCACAGCACGTCTGCGAAAATCAGGAAAATTCACGTAAAGGTTTAGGTTGCAGAAGTATGTTTCTCCACAAGAGCTTCTTTAACCTTAAAAGCACGCACAGAGCTGCATTCTCTTTTGTCTAAACACTTGTGTCATGTTTCTTCTGTAGTTGTAGTTGTGTATTATTGAAGAATCAGATTCCACCACTAATTGTATAGTATGAAAGAGCACTTGCCCAATCATTTCCGGCTGTTTCCCTTACTTAAACTATAATTTACTTAAAATAATCTTCCAGAGGTTCCTAAACAGGTACACTGATATTTGGAGGTTATCGTTTTTGAGCACCGCTTCTAAAGGTTTAGGTCAGCCATAAATGGGTCGGTGCTGGCGTTCTGTCATTTTCTCTCAGTTTAAGGTTCTCTGTGGACTGCTGTTATTTTCCAGCTCTTGGGTTTGACCTTTTCAGTAAGTAGTTTTGGATAGTATGTTGTATATTTCTGTGTGAGATTCTGCCGCATTTAATTCTTTCATGGTGGTGCGAGAAAGGTCAGAAGACTGACCTTCTCACTCATTCACATATTTTTCAGTCATGCTTTCTGTGAGAGAACTTAACAAAAACTTCCCGCTGCTTCCTCGCGGCCTCACGCGGTTTCCTTGACTAAACCTGACAGCGCATAAGAGGGCAAGGTGTTCCTGAAAATTGGTCATGGTCTAAGATGGGGGGTTAAAGGTCAAGAGCAGGCAGCAATGCAGACGCCAGGAAGGTAACACATGACTCCCATGATTCCCTGGTTTCAAGCCTGACCCAGAAAGCTATTAAGTGGTGTTTGCCTGCTTACCTGACAGGGGTGAGAGACACAGGAGTGTGTGTATGTGATGGGTCGAGGTTGCAGTAAGCTGGGGCTGTTCAGCTATTGTGGCTAAGTGCTCCTCCAGACCCCATAAGGTTATTTAACTTTAACATGCATGTGCACATATGTGTGCACCTGAGTCTCTAATGGAGTTGACTGCACTCACAGGTCTGGGCACTGAGACAAGGGTTATTGCATAATTTCTGAACCTTGAAACAGCTTGTCATCTCATTCAGTCAGTTCTTTTTTCCCCCCTTTATTTATCTTTCGTTCACCCTCCTCCCTTATTCATTCCTTTCTTCAGCTTCCATCACAACCTTCAAATGTTTCCCCATATTTTTTTCCTTACAAACTAGCCATACTCCGAGTGACGGTAAAAAATCATGAAGACATCTCAAACATAAGTATCTAGTTTGATTTTCATGTGTGTGGAAAAAGTACACGTGCACTGAATAAAAGATACTATGAATAAATTGCTTCCTCATTGAATACCACTTAGAAATGTCTGGGAGGACGCAATATTTCAGGAGTTTGCTACACAAAATTGGCAAATACATATTTTGTATGTATATTTCTCTTTCTAACAAATACTTCATGTCTTTTCCATTGATGGTGTATTTTTTCCCCTCTCTCCCCTCATCTAGTCTCCACAGACAGCCAGAAACTCATTTCTTCTGGCATTTGTTTTCAATCTAAAGCACCATCCTTACTTTTTCCACTCTGTGGACCTGTAATAATAGAATTAACCTATGTGCTGGAGGAGACCGCAAGAGAATATCCCTCTGTAGGTTTTCTATCCTCTTCTCTTTGCCACTGCTCCTCTCCTTTGTCTGTCTCATGGGTTATGTCTCTCTGTTTCTCACCCGCTTTCAGTTTATCGGGACCCATATTTAATGAATCAAGCGGATGAATTAAGTAATTATTATCAAAACGAGTAGCAACTTTAATCTGTAATATAAAATGCATCCAGTATTGAAAGGCTGCTAGTTACATTTAATGCATTGTGTTAAACTTTGCGTCCTAGAGGAGTGTGTGCCTTTGCTTTTCCTCCCTCTCCTTCTTGCTGCCCCTCTCTTTGAGCCTTCGGTATTAAAAGTAAAGAACGAGGCTTTCGTGTCTTCCTTCGCTTTTATCTTTTTTATTTCCTTCTCTCTTTAGTCCGCCTCTGTCCTTTCCTCTTTGCCTTTTTTTAGGCGTGGATTAGTCAACGTGCAAAAATTGCAGTTTTTGCAATTGGATGCACCTCTTGAAGATACTTGAGCAATGACATTTCATCTTTTTGACGAATGGGAGAACTCTTTCTGCTTTTTTTTTTTTTTTAATTGTACATTTCAAATAGTAGTTTTTTTTCCCTTTAATGTTGCATTTCATTATCCAGTTTAGAAAATGGGACTTCCAATGCTAATACCTTTGCTCTGTAACGACTCTGTCACTCACGGATCTCTCATAAAGTGGCTCCGGCTTGTAACGTTGTGCGTGTGGCTTCTCTTCCCATCACCTATAAGTTCCTGTTTCCAAATCTCAAGTCAACTTTCCAAGTTCATCGACATAGCAGATGTGAAATCTGTTTTATCTTGGAAGAGGCTCCAGCACAGAAATATCATCAATTATCCTCCAGTCTTTCATCAGATGACCTCTCTCATTCCTACGGTGCCTGACAGAGCAGCATTTGTGGTCGCTGCGTACGTGTATGCATTCGCCTGTGTACACGTCCGCCTGTATTTGTGCTCAACTTTGCATTGACGTCTTTTTTGTGAGTTTCTGAATGCACATCTGTGTGTCCGCAAATGCGTTTACGCGTGCACAGACTACACGTATACAAGTCAGTGCAAACCCCATCATGTTTTTCTCTGGTTTTATCCTGCCGTCAGAGATGAATTTGTCATTTCTTCAAGTCATTTAAAACCGTTAGAAAGAAATGAGCACTTTTCCCTGTGGCTGACCAGTACATTAACAGCACAGCAGGAGACCCTCTAACAGAACACGTCTGGTAAACTCATTTGCTGTGCCGCTATTAGTGTATGCATGCAGTTGATTGAGTAATAAACCAGACACGAGACAGAGACTAATGTCAAAACCCTGTTCTTGGAATGATTTTATTGTAAAGTGTTTAAGTATTATTAGAAGTTAAATTGATTTTTTTCCCCCCCGGATCTTCTTTTCCTAGGAAACCAGCAGTTCACTTATCTTTGCCGTTTTTGAAATCAGAAGGAAAATCAAATCACTGTCTTAGCATTCCAGGAAGAACAATGATTATGTATTTATTCACTGGACTACATTATGGAATTATATACACCAAGCTGAAAAGAACATTTAAAGTAAGAGATGAAAAGTCTATCTATTACATTATCTAATATCCCATAAAACTTTTCTTAAATGTGAAATGTTTTTGGTTATTTCAAGCTTGAAGTACTTAATAAAAAGGCATCGTTCTGAGTTAATAAGGGTAAACTACAGAGTTTCCACCTTGATGATCTCGTGTGTTAAGTTTCTGTTCTTATTTAGGGGCATTTTGCCTTCATTCAGGTAAATGTTCTGTTTAATTCAATAAAGGATGCAGACTAATGAGCCGAACCTTTGCAGAGCCAGCATCTGTCTGTGTGATTAGAGCAGCGGATTCTTTATTGGAGGAAAGGAAAAGACTTGTTTTGGCCAGGAAAAGGGGTTTAGAAACCTCTGCAGTGATTAAGTTGGTATTAGGTTTGTAATAGGACCATGAAGGTGTGTGTATGTGTGTGTGTGTGTGTGTGTGTGTGTGTGCTACCCACTCCTTAACCCCACTAACAATGAATTAATTAGGGGAAGACCATCTCTGTATATCTGTCTGCTTGCCGTTTTTGTTTATCTGATCATCTATTCGGTCGATGTGTGTCACAGTTTCACATGTGATGTTCTTGCATGTGTGTGCATAAACGCACATCTGTGTGTGCACTGATGTCAGGAAGTTGGTTCGTGAGGTATTGTTTATGACTGTGGAATGAAAATAGAACAAAACAAGAAAATAACACTGTTTGCATCAGTGTGTTTGTGCCTGTGTGTGTGTTTTCTGGCAGGCTCACCACTGGGCCAGATGGAGAGAGTTTTCTGTCTGCCCTCTCTCTCTCCCCATGTCTCTTTCTTTCTTGCTCTTTCTCCTTTCTCTCTAATCATAGTTTTCCCTTAGCTGTAAATAGGCAGGTTGGGAAATCTATATGCGCGCGCGCGCACACACACACACACACACACACACACATACACATACACACACACACTTTGGCCATTGCTGCTGGCTTGATGTAGCATTTTTTTTAACCTCCCACACTCGTATAATGTGAAGGCAAAGATGTGCACGCACATACTCAGAACGCACACACTCACAGTCGGCTCATCATACGCGTGCCCTTTTACTCACCCATGATCAGAGCAAGACACACACTCACACAGACTCAAACCACATAGAGAGTACAGAGAGGAGCCGATCACCCACAGCTTCCTCTTTTTACTATCCACTAAACTGAAATTACACACATAGACACACACATGCACATATACATAGAACTGGGATTTTGAGAAAAAAAAAATTTTTTTTCTAAGATTTTTAGCCTGTAGATGTGATGTTTTGTGTGTCTGATGTAATTATTTACACAAATATGTAATTTGAGACACCCAGCAGCTGCAGAACTCTCTCCTTTGGGTGAATGATATTAATGACACAAATTTGTTCAAACCATGATTAAAATCTGAAAATGCAGCGCAAAAAATCAATCCAGTAAAAGAAGGTGAAAGTTCACACTGTTGGCCTGTTCTTCAGTAAAAATTTGCTCCTAGCCATCAATCTACAGCCCTCAATTATTTCCACATCCCACTGGTTGCGGTAGACTTGTACATTAATAAGTTATGCATCTTTGTGTGGTCTGAGGCTGGATATTTTATGTGTGCGTCACGATGACAAAGATGCTGAAATGGATAATAATATATTCAGCCCATAGTTGCAAACAAATACACTCACTGAAAACATGTATGCTATGTTCAATAAATGGACCTCACACACACACCCGTGTAGATCTCCGTACAAGGAAGGAGGTACCCATCTACTGAGATCAGCAGCAGACTTTCTGAGCTTGAGAGTTAATAAATATGTGAAAATGATTGGTATACAGACTGGTTCTTGTATAGTTTTCTAATCTACTTGAGCACTCAAAAGTGCTTTATACAACATGCCTCATTCACACAAGCTCTTTTTTTCTACACTTAAGTGCTTCCTGTCTAACATTCACATGCATTCACACCCTGATGAATGCATCCGAAAGCAACTTGGGGTCCAGTATCTTGCCCGGGGATACTATGTCATGCAAACTGGAGCAACCAAGGATCGAACCTTCCAATTAGTAGATGACCCGCTCTACCTCCTGAGCAGCTGCATCATCAGTGCCAACAAACTGTGCACCTAACATTTCTTCAGTGACACCCTCATAGCAAAGCTTTCTAACTGCGGGATGTGAGACAGCAGTCCTGGTGCACAACTACAGCCTATCCCAGTTGTCATGGGGATTAAGGCAGGGTACACCTTGGAATAACCATTCACACTCCTGTTTACATCCACAGCCAATTTAGAATCACCAATTAAACCTACATGCATGTCTTTGGACTGTAGAAGCTGAACCCACACAGGTACACGGAGATCGTGCAAACTTCACTAAGAAAGGCCCCAGATGGGATTTGAACCCAGGACCTTCTTTTTGTAAGGCAGCAGTGCTAACTATTGCACTTCTGTGTAGCCCAGTCTTAATCTTTGAAGTACTTAATAGTTCAGCACTGACTGGTGGTGGTAGGGGACGATTTGTCTCCCTCCCCTCACCCCCAGCCAGTGACATGAGATGACTGCCCCTCCCTGAGCCTGGTTCTGCTGGAGGTTTCTTCCTGTTAAAAGGGAGTTTTTCCTTCCCACCGTCTCCAAGTGCTTGCTCATAGGGGGCCGTCTGATTGTTGAGATTTTTGCTGTATTATAACAGGATCTTTGCTTTACAGTATAAAGCGCCTTGAGGTGACTGCTGGGATTTGGGGCAATATAAATAAAATTGAAATGAATTGAACTGAATTGTTGATACTATCAATATGATCAATTCCACAACTTTAAACCTTTATATTACAAAAATGATAAAGTTAGAATTAAAAAACAAACAAACTTTCCTTTCAATTTCACCCCATATGGCACAACAAACAGTTGTCAGCCTTCAAAGAGACCATTAAACCCGTCTGTTTTTAGGGCTAATGAACGTAATTGGGAAAACGGAGATATTCGACTTTGCTCATCATAATGGACGGGACTGTTTGTCCAGGCTGTGCGCTCTAGTCTCTGACATCAAACTTAATTGCGTTTCATCATGTCAATTTTGGTGCTGTTTTTAAAGTTAACTGATTAAAACAGATGAGACTGAATGTCGAGTCCTGGGAAAAGAAAACCTCTGATGTGCCTTTTTCTCCAGAAAAAAGGAAATGTTCTTTTGGATGTTATCTGTATGTCTTTCTGTCTGTCTCTGTCTAGATATTGGGCCCAGCCCTCCTCACAAATGTCTTGTTCTTCAGTTTGTTTAAAAGCTTTCAGCCCTTCACACAGAGAGTTTATTTCATTTAGCCCGGAGGGCCTCTGTTCGTTCGTATACACACTCATTTTCATTTGACTCTTCCTTTTTGTTGTTTCTTTCGTTCACACCGTCCAAACCCACATCCCTCCCCTCAGTCCATAGATGGCCCTTTTTCACCAAATGATTTCATTTCATTTGTTGGTAACCAAAGAGCTATGGTCCCACAATAACAATTGCTCAATTCAAACAGTTTCTCACTGTATGTGTGTCAGTATGTGTGTGTTTAATACAGTGCACATGGAACAGTTGGTATTATTTTAGAGAGTATTTGCATGAGTGTATGCATGTGTTTGAACCAAACTGTGTTTGCATGTACAGCATAAATGAAATTTGAGCATTTCATATGTTTTTAAAGGGTTGCAAGTGTTCTTCAGAGCGTATTTTGACCAAATGTCATGTGTTTGATATGAAATCCAATGAATTTTCAATGCCATACAACCACAGGATGTTTTCTACTTTGTGCTGACAGCTTGCATAGCTTAACTTATTTGTTTCTGAACATTTTTTGATGTGTAACTGAACTCTTGTTATGTCAGGCGTAAATCCTAATTTAAAAAAGCTTACTGTTTATTGAAAGTTCCTCTTTAAAACTGATAGAAAGATTTTTTTAAGCATTCCTGATTTAATATTAAATAGGTTAAAAAAACTATTTGTGGAAAACAAACTTTAGATCTGTGTGTTTCTGTGTTTGATTGTCTTGCCTGTGTAAGGCTTCTGTGTTTGCTTCTCTATATGTGTGCTTGTGTGTGTGCGTGGGTAGCAGCTGTGTCCGCCTGGCCGAGAGTGAATGGGTGTCCTCTTTAAGCTTCTCTAAAGACTGACAACAACACGACTGCTAAACGACTGGGAAAACTAAGTACCTCCATTCTCTGTCATTCTTCTTTTCTCTTCGCCTCCCATTCCCTCTGTCGCACTGTTTGGTTTTCGGCAGAAGGACTGCAAGCTGCCACCAGCTCTGTTTGAGTTCCCTCAACTTTTAATGAGCAACGAGGGAAGCTGCTTTCTTTTCTTTTTTTTTTACTGACTAGCCCCTACTTTATACTACTTTCTGTCTGCCTGTCTTACTTTCACCTTCATTCACCACATTTCTGTCTTTCCTTCCATCTTTCCCCCTTTTCTCACTCTTGTTATCTCTCCTCCGTTTCTTTGTCTGTTCTTCTCCCTTCCGTTTGTGGTTGCCAGCTGAAAGCTTTACTGTATTTACCAGCTTAGTTTCCTAATCTCAGTACAAACTACTATCACTAATGAGTTTCTCACTGGCTGCACTATGGGTGGCAAGAAAGACAGAAAGAAAGACAAAAAAGAAAGAAAGAAAATGGACAAACTTTCCATTTGATACAGTTGAACAGTGTGTGGAATAGGAGAGGGTTGGGTTTTTTTTTAGGTATGCACAGAGCAGGTAGAGGAAAAAGATAGCACAGCAGGTAGTTGGTGCCCAGTCATGCATGTCCCACAAAGTGTGTGTGTATATGTATGTGTGTATTAGGGGACCCTGTGACCTCAGGTGCCCTGCAGGTGTGTGCCTCTGCATAACGGGGGGTAGGAATGTTTTAGACACACATGCACTCACACACAGGCGCGCTCACACACACACACAGTCTGGGAAATCCTCATCAGCTGCATTCCTTGCTGGTTTGGCTGGGGGGAGGGAGAATAGTGGATAAAGAAGCAGTCTGTAAAAGATGGAAAGAAAGTTGAAGAGAAAGAAGGACCTTGTGATGCATTGAAATAGGTGAACAGATACAGTGAAAGAAGATGTAATTTCTGTGGCATCAAAGAAATGTCTGAAATTAGTTTTATGATGGTGCTAAACAACTTAAAAAGTTGGCTTCATCACACTGCACCAAATTAAAAAAAATGCATGTAAAAAAACTTGAATTGTTCCTGAAGTTTCTCCACATTTCAACATTTTCTTTCACAAATGATCAAAAGTTACAGTTGTTTTTTTAAATGGTTGATTTTAAACTTCCATTCATGGAAGCATTTAAGGCATCTGAGGAAAGTGGCTAAAAATGCAGGTGATTGAGTAGAAAAGAGGTGCAAGAAAACTCAACAGGGAGTGGGATGGAGGGGAAATGAGAGAATCAAATGAAAAGGGGATGAGTGCTGCTTATTTCCGTTTCCTTCCTCACGGGTCCCTGTTCTGTCTGTCAGCCTTTTCATTAAGAGCCAACATGGGCCATCTTTCAATAAATGCGCTTTGTCTGAAAGTCTCTCGCCGCACGTGTATGTGCAAGTGTGTGTTTTGTATCAGCTCACTGTTCCATTCTGTGGGTCCGTACGTCTGCGTGAACTGTGCACACATGCTTGGCATGTCAGCATATTGATACATAAAAGAAGAAATGATGAGAACGAGATGGGCAAGCATCAGAGGCAACTTGCTGTACTGTAAAGTGACTTTAATAAAGAGAAAAAAAGGATAGAGAGATGGAAAAGTCTAGACTTTTAATTGTAACATTTAAGATAATCAAGAGGCCTTGATATAATACTAAACATACATTTAATATGAGTTAACAAGAATTTAAAAAAAAGGACATTTAGGATGTTTTTTGTATTATTTAAGTAGAAACATTAGACTCTGAAAATGAGAAAAATATGCCCACCTATGGTTTCTTGTTTTTCCCTTTTGGTCTGGGTGTTTTATGAGGAATTGAAAGTCATCAGAGAAGTTAGATCTTGTTAAATTTCACTTTGGTTTGATGACCTCCCTCTCAAACACAGTCACATACACAGAAAAATGCACACACACACACACATACACATGCCCACAAAAGCAAAAGACTTCAAAGGCATCTCAGAAATGCCAATCATGTTACCCTTTGCAACCCCTTCTGCTATGTCTCTCTGTCTTTCTTTGTGTCTCTTTGGCTACATTTCCATCTAGCTGTCAAGTGAATTTCATGCAAGAGATTGAGCGTTCCACTGAGCAGACTTGAACTGGAGTTTTATTTATTTATTTATTTACGCATACAGTTATATAAGTATTAAAAAGATGTAAAAAAAAAAAAAAAGAAAAAAAAGAAGGATGTCCTTATATTTTTTGAGCATGCTGATTTTGGTGCACATTTGACTTTTTAAAGTGATTTCTTGATTGGTTACATTTTGTAGATGTTCAGTTTAACTTTTTGGCAACATTTGGACATTCTGCATTCAATAAACGCATTCACCCTTTTTCTAGTGAATAAAAGAGAATCTATAAAAGCAACAAAAATAGTTTCTTTTTTGTTGAACCTTTAACCAAATAGCTGTTTTGTTTTAATGTATCTACCACCACAAACCATTTGTTTCTCTCCACCTGGCGAATTAGTCCCATATTCATTATTTCATATTTCATATTCATTTGTACTCTTATTTTGGTCTTCATCAACCACTGAGGGAGATATATCAGCTAAAAGTAATTTGAGTTAATTCTGAAGGTTAAGGCCAGAGTTATAAAAGCTTGAGCCGGTAAAGATGTCTGAAGTTTCCGATTCAGGTAATAATTCTGTATATTCATGAAAACAAATCATTTCCAGTTAATAGCTGACCCTGCTCTGCTATGGGGCAATGAAACCTGAACCACCTGAAAGTGAATTTTTACTTAGACACATCACCCTGAGTTGGTTTCTGCTCATAAAAGAAGCCCACAGCTTATCTTTCACTCTTGCATGGTGAAGAGGGAGAAAAGGGACTTTGTTATTCTGCTGTTGTGCGGGCTCTTTTGTATGTATCACACATTCAGGAATACACCTGCATTGGGCCATCTCTGTGGGCTGGGTGTCAGTGCATCTCTGTAGCACTGGAAGCGAGAGTTTGCACGTACACATACACACACACACATGCACACACACGCTCAGGCACAGGACCATATATCTTACTATAGATATATGGATACAGTAAATGCGTTAGTGCATCACCATAGCTTCACACATTCCATCCGATGAGAAAACAGACGAGTTGTATTTACTTCGCGCCACATTGTCTTCTGTGTATGTGTGTGTGTGTGTGTGAAGGGTGTTGTGTGTGATTGCGAGCATGCTTGCATGTTTAACTTTCCCATACTTTGTGGCCCCGAAAGGGGCTTGCGATATGAATCTGTTGGACAGAAACAGGCCAGAGGAAACATGGTGATATGGGAGGCTGTGGCTTAGTTTACTTTCACTACAGTTTTGTGTCATTAGAACTTGCAGAGCTGACTGTATATGCATGTGAAATAATTTTATCTGCAGCTAGACAGGTGTAACAGGAATGTGCATATGGAAGGTCCACCCGTCCATGTCAGTCAAGATATTTGTCCCTGCAGGTGTCAGTGAGGTTGGAGGTCTTTGCTGGTGGATTGTAATGAAGGTTGTGCTGTTCACAGATCATCTTGTTCGACTAAGCCACGAGAAAACAGCAGAATCATCTGCTTTAATCCATTCATCCTAACAGCTTCCTGTGGAGAATTCATTAAAAATGAGCTAGCTAAGATGGGTCAAAGATTCCTTGTAATCTTTGTGCAGGACGGGAACATGAAAGTGTTGTAAATGTTAGACACCTTCTCTTCAGTATAATTGATAACTATCATATTAGATTTTTTTAAAGTAAATAGTCAGGTCACATCTTTCAGCCAAAATGCAATTAAACTAGACTGCACTGAATTCATAAACTGAATTATTTCTCCATTTGTCCGTCCTACTCTTACCCACATTTCATTTCTCGACACATCCATGTGTCCTCGTTTCACTTCTCTCTTATTTCCACACACATTTCATTTTGTCAGACTTTATCTTACTTTCTTACTGTAATTGTCTTCAAGTTGTAACCACAGAACAGTCTTTTAAGTAGTATGTGCATATAGATAGCTCATTACTGTTAACTAGCAGCACCAACACCTAGGTGATGTATGGGTATCTGATAAAGGCATGACTAAATCAATATCTCTAACAAAACTTAATTTAACCCAGATTGCTTTGCATTATGGACCATCAGTTTGTTATCAGCTGAGTTTGGGGGCTTGCATGTTTTTCTGAAAGGACTTGATCAGAGTGGTTGTACATGTATGGTGAATGATGTTAAGCCAATCCAGGAGGTTCAACCAGTGATGTTTTTTTAGCCTTAAACTAATGTAACAGTCAAGAAAGGGCAGTACATAATACTCAGAAATAAGTGTGATAAAACTGGGAGGGGCTTGACCTCACTCATGCAGAACAGCCACATGAGACAAGTGTTATTATTTTTTATTTTCTTTCTACAGGTTTTATTGTTACACACAACCTTCTGATTGAGTAATCTTTTTAATAAAAAGGATTCATGTCAAAAAATGACAATAAATGTAAAATACAGACAGAATGCTGACACTACCAGTGAGATTACTGTAATCCCAGTACATGCACTGGTTTCTTAGGCCAGTAGCCGCATTACTATTGACTGTGATGTGCAATGCCACTTCATAAAACCTCCAGGAAATAAAGGTTTGTTAGTGGAAACAGGATTAGCTGGGAGTTTTTGTCTACTACTCTTCCTGATTTAAGGCGCGCGCACACACTCCACCTCTTAACCTGTCTGTCGGAGGTTGTAGGTTAGCATTTTAATTGATTGGCATCCACAGCTTTGTAATTAAACCAGTAATAAATCTGCTTCTCAGTTAATGAGAATGGCTGAATGTGACAGCCGAGACACACTCACAAAGCCACACACTCCCCGGCAGTGTTCTCTCCCTCTCCTCTGACCTTTAACCTGAACCGATGCCGACACCGGCATACTTCGGTGTCACAGAGATGACCCGTTGTTACCGCAGTGCCCTGGGCGGTCCCACCAATCACAGCTCAGAGTAAGATTCCACTCAAGAAGGATGTTTAAACCCTTTAATAACAGCCTGCCCGGCTAATTTATGATCGGTTGATTGGACCACTGGGGCTCGGATAGAGCTGACGCACTGGGTCAACTGATCTGTCTTTCCAAACTGCTTTTATCTCTTCCCGTAAGACACATTACTGCCAGGAAGGACAGCTGATTTTTTAAAATTGTGTAGTTTCTGTGTCGCTGTAGAAAGCTGTTTGTCATCATTTAATCAATCTACTGTTCTAAATAATTTTGATTTAGTCAATTGCAAAGGTCTTTGAGAATATTCTTCGTTGCCAGAAAAGTTTTTAGTTGGCAGTTTTCTAGCTGAACAGCCTCCATCAATGTCTTTGTCCTTGTACTGTAAGTGCCTGGTTATACTGTACTTAAAATTATAGGTGATTAAACTTAATTGATTTCTTTAGCGCTTCCAAAATTCTGGCTTGAAAGCTTGCAGACATTACACCGGGAGACACTGTTATCTCTCAGGGAGCATATACCGATTGCTTTCCGATAGATTTTCTGTCAGGCAAAGTGAACAAAAATGTGGGATTGGTCCTTTTACAGCTTGCTGGGGCAGAAACCAGAATTGCTTGTCACAGCGCCCTGTGTTGTTTTTCTGCTCCAACTCCTCGCTCCCTGTGGCAGGTTTGGAAATCTCTTGTCAAGTTTACTTCATCCCCTTTTTTGAAAACTTGTAATTTCAGCTGAACTGCGTCAAGATCCTGAAGCGAACTAGCAATGTAACAATTGTCAAGTCACTTAAAGTTGATATTTTCCTTGCTTAAGCACTTTCTGTAAGACATGGCAGGTTTTTCATTTTAACACAATACGGGCTCTCGGCTTTAAGAAACATGCAGCTGAGTGGGTGCCAGGAAAAACAGAAACAAGGGGTAGCGTGGAAGGAAGGAAAGAGCAGTGATTTAAAATAATTTTCAGCCCTTCCTTTCCCAGTATTTTGTAAGAACTGTTACTGTTGTATTCAAAGGAGCCACTTGAAGATCATTGTGTTCAACAAGTGGGTTTAATAGAGGTCTGAAAGACTGAACTCATCTATGGCAGCACAGTGCCTCCTTAGATTACTGCAAGACACACGCACACGCACACGCACACACACACACACACACACACACACACACACACACACACACACACACACACACACA
>JAVDPK010002420.1:218837-232699 GCA_034780415.1 Cichlasoma orientale
CACACACACACACACACACACACACACACACACACACACACACACACACACACACACACACACACACACACTTGTGTATGATAGGTGTGATTTATGGGACTGGGACCTCTGGGTTGCTGGAACAACATGGTCTTGCCCTCGAAGATAACATACAAAACATGCACGTGCATGTAATGCACACATACGTATGGCACGAACACAGATGGATACATACGTGCCGGCCCCGTTAAGCCGAGAGGTGACATCAGGCATTAAAGATCTTGTGATGAAAAGGCTCCTCGTGGAAAATGCAGTTATTCATCTTCGGGAGGAGATACTGGCCCTTCACTGCAACTTCTCTGGCCCGTTAAGGCACCTGAAATAGCATTCCTGGACTGAGCAGACACATTTTAGTGCCAAACTCACTTTCTGAAAATGGCTTGTGGCAGGATCATTAATCCTTTAATCTTCAGACACTTGGAAAAGAGGAGAAAATTGCCCATAATGTGTACACGTATGGCATGATTTAATACAAAGAAGAAGTCTAGTGAGGAGAATTCCCTGAATACTATATAACCAATGAGCATGGTGAAGCATTTTACGAGGGCGCTTTGTTCAGCAGTGCTTTAACACTTCACACATTGTCTGTCATTGTATGAATGAATAAGGATGCGGGCTTGTTGAGCCTCATTGCACAAGAGTGAAAGTGACTTGGGATGTTATGAAATCTATAAAAACAACGCCACAGCGTGTCAATGTCATTTGTAAAGTTTTCATTCTGTTTTTGCATTTGATTGGTACACTAGTGCAGAAAAGTACTTTATGCAATCCTTCATTTCTACCTTTGAGCTGAATTTATTTTCACATTTCTTATTTTGTTGTTTGCATGCTTTAATTGGGAAGTCTGGGAGGGAGGGAAGTAGAAATTAATAAATTTTACTTGAATTAGGCTCTTTTAAAATTTTTATTTTTATTTTTCTAATAATCAAACAAACACCTTTGACCACTGACTTGAGATCAATGTGTGTCTAACAGCTTGTTGCAACACTGAATGAGCATAATAAAACTTTAGAATCCTCTTTGGAAGGCTCACTGAATAATATTTGACTCTCTGCAGCTTTTCTGTGCAAGACTGCAGGCATAAATGTGCTTAACCTTGGAAGATGGCATCCAGTTCTGAGCTCAACAAAGACCTTAGTAAAACAAACCAGCTTTTCCGCTGGACTAGGTCAGTAAATACAGATCAAGAGCTAGATTTAGTAGCAATCTGCATTTACACAAAACCCTCTTCTGATGTTAGCTATTGTTGGTATGTGACTGAAATGCATGGACATAAGTGTTTTTGCAGCTGGCTTTATTCCATATGTATTTGTAGGAGTTTGACTTTTAGGGAATTTTGGGATGAGAATCATACAAATGTGATTTACTAAGGTTTGTGTCATGGAAATTGCTGCAAATTGCACTGAATTTAACACCAAAAAGAAGCCTTATTTTGCTCCCAATGCGGGTGTGTGATAGTTGCTGCTATGAGTGTTGATTTATTTGTAATGAGAGGGGGAGAGTTTATCTGAATATGTGCGTAATTGGTGTGGGCGAATGGTTCAAAGCTATAAGCACAGGGCCAAAAGTATCCTGTAGCTCCTCACCCAGCACTTTCAGAGATGAGCCCATCTATTTCTGGTCCTCAGTGGCTCTTTTTGAGGAAACAGGTCAACACTTAACTAAACTGAACTTAATGTGGGTTATCAGTGAAAGGAAGGTGTAGATTGGTTATTGATACTGGTTAACACAGGCAGCCAAATTAGTTTGTACAGTGACCAGTGGGTTGAGTGAGCACAATAACAGTTATTTCATTATTATGCATATGGGTCAGTAAATCATGTTTGGGTCCTACAGGGCAACTGAAACACACAGGTTTCAGCAACAGTCTGTCAGATTTATCCATGGATCACACGCAGTCTCCAACGATTCCAAACAGATCAATTCTTAAAACCTCGCATAAAAAGCATATTGATTCTCCTTTAGCTCCCTCTCATTGATCTGAAGTGCAAAGCTGTTTCCAGAAAGAAACACATGCATAAAGTCTGTGCTTACGCTGTATTATTTTAGCAGCTTACTGGCTTCCTTGTTTTTGACCCGCTAATTTGGATTACTCTTGGCAGAATGCAGGTCAAAATTTGAAATGAACTGGGTGCGTCTTGTGAATTTGCGCCTTCTTAGTAGATCATCAGCAGAATTTTCCACTTCCCATTTTGCAATAGCAACCTCATGCTAATTTGCCCTGCTGAGTAAATCTTTTATTTTGGCCACAGTAAGTTAGACTAACACAACACATCAACTAATCTGACTGCAGTGTGAACTAAAACATGTTTTTCAATATTAATTAAGATAATGCCTCAATTTGTTGGTGATTTTTTTTTTCTGAGATTAGGAAAACTAATTAAATTTCTTCCAACTAATTTGCATTTGATGTCGAGCAGCACTTTAGAGGTTGTCTTAACACTTTAATACAAGCCTACTCATAGAGAGAGAAGGAAAACATAGCACAGAATGAAAGAGAGTTAAACCCTGGAGTCCTTTCAGTGAGTTCCAGTCTGCCGAGCTACAGACGGACCATTAGTACTACTGTCAGTACTAATTACTCCCCATGGACATCACACTACTCTCTAAATCTCTTTGCCCTGACTTTTTTTACACATGCAAACTCTGCTCAGTTTGTCTGTTTTGCTGCCTCTTTTTCCGCATCTGTTTGCTACCTGCTGCCTGTGTTTATCCGTGGCGCTCCACAGGATTCACAACACCACAGTTTGAAGCTGAAGTTTGAGTTTTCTTCTTCCTACTGATTCATACATTTAATTTTTCCCTTTATCTCTCTGCCTTATTTTCTTGATTTCAATTCGAATGTTCTATTGCCATCACATATCTGTTGCATTCAAAATAGTGTTCCTTCACTATGAATTTTGAAATGCAATGCACAACACAAACAATCACACATTCAGCCATCCCTGACATACACAGGCTTTAGTGAGGACTGTAGATACCTCTACTGTATAGGTACAGTGTGTGCGTGTGTGTGTGTGTGTGTGTTTACTATTAGGTTAGGGTAATTCTAAATCTAAGTCCATGTACATATAACACATTTAAAAAACTGTGTTATAAAAGGTCAACTGTATGCATGCAAATAAGATAAAACAATGTTTATGCTTCAGCTTAATGAACTATCATTGTCTATTTTTAATGAGCCATGGCACATTACAGAGTATTCACATTTTAAACAAATATCTCCAGAGTAATGATATCTATCCATCATTGATAAACAGCAGTTTATCTTTAATGGATTGTCACATTTAGCACGTATTGCTGAATCAATCATTAAAATGAAGAATGACTCGAGTAAAGAGAGTTAAACTGGAAAGGAGGCTGGAGAGGGAGGCAATAATCCTCTATAAAAAAAAACAGAATATGGGTATGAAGTGCAGTTTTCAACATTTTTGCTGTGAAAAATCAAATTTAGGTGAAACGACATGAAATTATAAGTAACTTTAGGATTTGCAGGCGATAGCCTGGTGCACTAAATTGCTGCATGCATGTGTAGGTGTGCTGTTCTTTGGAAAAGGAAGGAATAGCAAAAAAAAAAAAAGAAATAGGGAAATAAACAAAGAAAACAGTAAAAGGGGAAGAAAGTGGAAAAGAGTGGAAACTTAACAATTAGCGTGTGTAATGAGGCAGGCGGTTTGTTTGGTGCTAAAGTGAGCAGGGCTTTATGGATGGTTGGTATTCAGCTATGTGGGATTGGCAAGGTGGTGGAGAGGAAGAAAGCTTTGAAGTTCGAGAACGAAAGAGAAGTAAAGAAAGTAGAGGAAGTGATAAACATCGTGCAGTTTAGTACAGTAAGATAAAGAGCGGGAGAGATGAAGCGAGAGGAAACAGGGAAATTACCTTTAATATTTTGATTATTTCCTGAATTTGAAATTGTAAACAAGGTTATTTTGAAGAGTGCTCCAAGTTCAGTGTAACATTACTGTGACATCTATGCTGGACATATTTATTTTTTTATGACTTACATGTAGCTGCCACCCATTTGTTTCTACAGTGATACATATGCACTGTGTAAATGACAGCATCACGCAGCATTTGTTTTTTTTGGCGATTACATCTTAAATCGAGCAATATGTTGCCCACCAGACTGAACACAGTCAGCTGTTTGTTTTCCACAATGTGTCAAGGAACAAGGAGCACTTGGAACAGGTCAGAGCCTGTCTAACATTCTCCAATATTCTAATCTATGCCAATTTATGTTTTGTCACTTTACACACCAAAACATTTGTCCATAGCCACATGACACATGTACACGTCTTTCCTTAACACGTGCTGTTCTCTGTATGACAGAGAAATTAGAAGAAGAAAAGAGCTAAGGTCTGTGAAAGCGCAAAAAAAAAGAAGAGAAAGGAAAAGCGATTAGTTTAATAGTACATTAGAGAGATTACATTTTCTCTTTAACAAGTTTTCTGAGGTAACACATAGCTCCAACTTGAACAGTTTGACAAAAGCATCAAAATTAGGCTGATGACATTTTAGTGTGTGTGTGTGAGTGTGTGTGTGTGTGCGTTGCCAATTTGGAAACCAACAGCTTTAGTTTTGTAGAGAAAAATGTCGAGCGAAGCCTTTAAATGAGATTTCCACCACTTGCAAAAACGAAGTAATGTCTAGCCAATTTTTTATGAAAATTAAATCAACTGACCACATAAATCGTTTCAGAAAAGTATATATTTGAAGTCCATTGCCTATTAAATGCTAAGCTATAGTCATATTGACTTCAGGAATTTTTTAGATGGTAAATTCAAAGGAGAAAGTTGCTCTACATAGTGTTACAGATTCTAAATTGTGCATGAAAACTTCTTTTGGAACAGGGATTAATTTGATGGCTTCATTGGGTGGTGACCTTCAGCACGCACTGAGGCGGTAATGAGAATTAGCACCTCTAAGTCTGAGGCCATAGTTCTCAGCTGGAAAAGGGTGGAGTGTCTACTGTGTGTCAGGGATGAGTTGCTGCCCCAAAAGGAGGAGTTTAAGTATCTTAGTGAGTGAGAGTGTAGCAGGATATTGACAGCCAGATTGGTGCGGTGTCAGCAGTGATGAGGACATTGTACTGGTGTGTTGTGGTGAAGAGAGAGCTGCTGTTGATTTACCGGTCGATCTATGTTCCCACCCTCACCTATGGCCATGAGCTGTGGGTAATGACAGAAAGAATGAGATTGCAGATATGGGTAGTGGAAATTAGCATCCCCCAAAGGATGGCTGGGCTCGCCCTCAGAGATAGTGTGAGACGTTTTGCCATTGGGGAGGGACTCATAAAAGTAACCAGCTGAGGTAGGTCAGGCATCTGAGCGGGGTGCCTCCTAGGTGAGGTGTTCTGGGCATGTCCTATGACAAGAAGGCCCTGGAGCAGATCCAGGACACACTGGAGAGATGCCTCAGTGTCCTCCTCAATGAGCTGGAGGAGGTGGTCAAGGAGAGGGAAGTCTGAGCTTCTCTGCTTAGGCTGCTGCCACTGTGACCCAGACCTGAATAAGTGGCAGGAAATGGATGGATGGATGGATGGATGACTTTGTGCCTTAAAACAATACAGATTATGTTTCACCTCAATAATCCATCTGCTATAGCAGGGATTCCAAGCACTAGCCAAGCATCCTAAGAACATATCCTGCAAAGTTTTAGCGTATAAACCAAATTGATTTCAGAAAGCATTTTTTTCCCTTGGTGAATGTGTTGTTTTTCGCAGTGAAGCATATTCCATATTTACTATAAATTCTCACTGAATACCATCAGCAGAATTTGACCCCCTATCTGGCCATTACACTCTGGAAGGAAATATAAATCCATCAGATTTTGCTTTTCCATATTCAGCTGATGCAGATTGATGGTCCCGTACTGGGACACACGCGCATACACCTCCACATAGTTAATCATATGTCTGACGGTCCAATGGGGAGGAAGGAAAAATCTGGAATTCCAGTTGGACTTCTCGGTCAAGTGTGTGTTGGTGTGTGTATCATTTGGCCCTTTGCCTATCCCTCCACGAGCCACGCAGCCAGAGGTCCTACTTGGGATTATCCCCATGAGTCTCGCACACATACACACAAACAGTCACTAACCCTTCCAGTCCACTGTGGGTCATTTACCAAACCGCTTGCCAGCCCTAAATCCCGCCTCCACCTGTCAGAAGCTTCCTGTCCACTTCCTGTTTCTGTCAGATGCAACACAGAGGCCTTCTTCTGCACATAGACGTCCTATTCATTCATCACCATTACCATTCGTTCTAATAGGAGCTTCCTGATATAATGCTTTTTTTTCTCTATTCGTTTTGGCATCTTTCATCATCTGCTACTACACACAGTCTGTGCATGCGTCCATGTGTGCGTGTTGAGAGAAGCCAGTGTCACCAGTATGCCCAGTACTGTTTAATTGGTATAATTAACCTGTTATCATGGTAATTAACCTGGGCAACAGTTCTGTCAACATTATAATGACAAACAGATGGTACCACTGCTGCCAACCCTGACACAAGGACATTAACATGCACTGTCTCCCTCACACGCACATGTGCACATGGACAGGTTCTCATACAGGTTCTCTGTGTCCTCGAACTCTGATGTGGACACACTGAACCTACATACGGTTATTACACAACACCTTCTTTTTCTTGTTAGCTTTCACAGTTTGCACCTTTTAAGAAATTTCCATCGCGGGTATGGTTAAAGCTTAGCGTGACCACAATGGGAATAAGGAGCACTGGAAATTCACACGGCTCCTGCCATGAAAAATCACCATATGGAAGCCAGTATTAATTGTGTGAGGATTTACAGTGTCACTATCACAGCTTCGCCTCTGTTCTCGATGCTGTTATCTCACTGACAAGCGGCATAAAGGTTTCCACTGGGAACAATAGAAAGTAAATGAATCTAGACCAAATTGTCAGACAATGTAATCAGTGGAGCATGATGGGAGCTTTGATTTGATTACTTCCTGGTGTTTTGGGCCAGTCAGGATACATTTTTTACTGGCATTGCAGTGTCTGATCCGATCAACAGAAGGCCCTGTCAGAGTTATGAAGGGGCTGTTTTAATAGTTTATGAAGGGAAGGATTGAAAGACATATTTTAAAAAGTCCGAGAGTTCGAGAGAAAAGCAGAAATTGCAGAGAAAGAGAAACAACATGGTGCTGGTGATTAGACCTGGAGAAAAGGAGGGTTATCTTGATGAAAAGCAGAAGCCTGTTCGATCCCCCATGTGTTTCTTTATATGTGTGTGTGTGTGTGTGTGTGTGTGTGTGTATGTGTGTGATAAGTCTGTATAGGGACAGTTTGATGGGTGTTGGAATAGTTAATAGTTCCATTGCCTCCCTTCCCTCACCTCCACCATGGCGGTCCAATCAATTGGTTCCACCCTGACAAAAAGCAGGACACACACATAAGCACTATCAGTTTTCTTTAATTACAGCAGGTTGCTAGGGTAGGAGCTGCTACACACATTAGTTGTGTTTTTTTTTTTTTCAAGTTTGTAAAAGCCCTTCCAGAGTATGTTAGGCTCATTGTTTTAATCATCCAAAACATACTTAGTTTTATGTCAGAGAGCTATTATTTTAATAAACATTTGCACAAAGCTTTTCACTGTGTTAAATGGTGACCCGTTTGTCACACATCATGGGTGAGAGGTCGGTTTCCGCTGGCTAGTATTGCTTGGAGTGATTAACACTGATGCACTGTATGTGGTGCATTGCTCAAAGTTTCAATTATGAAATGAAAAATGCTTAGGGTGGCTTCTTCCAAAGTCTTTTTCTTGTTTTTAAGAGATATCAGTCTTATTTCGGTTTCTAGTCCAGCAGTCAGCGGTACGGTAGATACCGAAACTAAAACAAGAGATTTATTGCTCATATATACGTAAAGCCCCGATTTAGAACTCGATTTATGCACCATATTCATGAGGCGAGTCACCTTGAATGTTGAGCTAGAGGTGAGCTCACAAGTTTGTGTGGCGATGACATGATCTACCCACACCCCCTTCTCTGAAGGTGTCTTTTGGGAGTGTGTGTGTCAGTGTGGGTCATGACGAAAGGAAGCGCCCACGGGGACAGTAAAGCAAGATAGAAAGCAGACTCTACTTCAGATAAACACAGTCATTGTAGTTGTCAAGGTCAGCGCATGTACACAACTCTGTGCGTGTGCATGCTTGCGTATGCGTGGCTGTATAGTTGCTGTGCACTTGGGTATATGCGTGCATTCGAATGTTGAAGAGTCATTGAGGGCACATCTGGAGAAGTGTCATGACTTTTAAGCTGTATCGGTCTCTGCCCCTTTTCTCTTTTCCCCATAGCAGCAATTTGTTCTGTTTACAAATGCCGTTGCCCCATCTTTACATCCTGTTAGCAGAAGTAAACATTTGCCGTCAGCAATCATTAATGCAAATACCATCAACTTTGTCCAAACAGACTGTGATTGTAATTGAGGTGTCAACAAACAAATGAAAATGTAATGCTTCCTCTCGTCTTGGTTTAGGTTTGCATCCCTCTGCTCACCTCCTCTGATGTTATGTTTTTTATCATGTGTAATGTCAGTCATTTATATAAAATCAATATGTTGAAAACAAAAAAATTGCTTTATTCCACTGGTTCTTTTAAAACATGTGGAAAAGGCCTTTTAAACCTGCAACGTGGTTTTTCTGGATGGATCCATTATTTTGAAACGGTTCCATTAAGAAACCACAAGGTTAATACGATAAATTGAAAGCTTAACCAAATCCTTGCAATGGTTATTAGATACTTTGTTATCTTGATAGCCACTTATATGGTTAAATGTTGCCTTCTATATTATTAGAAAGTACAGCTGAAGCACCAACATTTGGTTCCATAACAGGCAGCTTCATAGCTCACAAAGTCTATTGGTGCCTGTTTATCCAGCCAAGACAGTATAAAAGCACATAAATGTAAAAATAGAGCTCCTGCAAATGCTTATGAGAACAGAAGCCAATAAGGTGTTGTAGCGTCCCTGAATAAAGTTGTGATTGTGCTACATGTATTTGTCCACCAGGTGGCGCGCTGCTGTAGTGTTTCCAGCCTCTCTGATGTGGGGGGTACAGGTGGGGCAGAGATTATGCAGCAGTGAGACAGCGATGATGTGCTCTATCTCCCAGTCCTTGAGTTAAACAGCAATGAGAGAATACAGAGGTGTGCCCACTGCAAACTCGGCACAGTCAATCACATTCACTTTAAAAGGACTCCAGGTTGTTGATTGTGGCTGAAACGCTGAAGAGAACTAAACAGCAAACAGCTGCAGAAGCTGCACTGCTGGTCTGCTCACTAAGCTTGCATGGAAAACCACATGACCCTCTCGGGTTTGCTGTTTCTCAGTCTTTTTCTTTTTTGTTTCTCTTCCCTCTGTTGTTTTGCCTCTTGCTCCTTTTCTTCTTTGGCAAACTACGAGACCTTAAGCCTGGTTAATGCCATGCCATGTAATCCATATGTAAATATGAAACACAATTATACTAATACCTAATTCCAGTAAGCCTTAAAGAAGCCGGCATTAATCGAAGCAAGGCATTTTCCTTTGCTGCTTCACATTTGTTTTTCTTTGTTTGGATATCTGGATTTCTGGGATTTGCCCTTCTCATCATACCTCCATTTCTCTCTGAACATGTGTAGGTATTTTAATATGCATGTGTGCGTGTGTGTGTGTGTGAACTCATGGAAATATTTGTCAAGCTCAGTTGTTTAATATCTTACAGACTGAGGCCTGAAAGTGAGTGTTTCTCTGTGCAAGCAGTCAATTGAGTTAGCTCAGTCAAAATATGTCTTTATATTTTACATTATATGGTGTTATAGTCCATTTCTGTACTGAGCACATCTTTAAAGCACATTATGAGCGCTGAACTTAGAATGGCCCTTTTCTTCCCAAAACTCCATCTGCGTCTCCTTCACTTCTTTTTTTTTTTTTTCTTCTTTGTTCTTTTGTCCTCACTTCACACCCTTACTCTTACCACACCCCCTCTACGTCCATGTTTGCAGAAACAGGGATTTCTGTTGCCTTGCGAGTGCTCGTGACATGCTTTCACCATGAGCACTAGATGATATTTTTTATGGGAACAACAAAACTTGCTATCAAACATTTCCTGAAAGGCACACTCCAACTGAGATTGGCGAGGACGGAGATGAACAGATGGACAAATTGGTAGGCAGGCAGACAGAGTGACAGAGAGTGATGTATTCAACACAGCAGTTCTAAATTATAGTGAACGGAAATGAGACACAAAAAGAGAGAAATGACGTAAAAGATAAAAAGGAGAAATAAAAAGACAAAGGGGAGAGGAGGAGAGAGGAGAAGAGCTGGGGATTTCCAGGAACCTCAGTATGGATTCCTGTAGTCTACAAGGAATTTGAAGTTAAATAAAATTGATTGATTCAAGGTGAATGTTCTCAACTGTTGGCAGAAGGAACGACATCACGCTGGTTTTTTTGTCAGTTTTGATGGTGGCTTATTTTTTTTTTTTATTCAGCTGAATCTGAATCTGTTTTTTTTCATTATTTTGCTCTTTTCTGCTCTTCTTATTCTGCTTTTATGACTCCTATATGCTTTATTTTGTGCACATTTTTTATAATAATGTACAATGTGCTATCTCTAGTACTGCTGATTGACTTGGATTTTTTATGAGAAAATCTGAGCTAAAAAAAAAAAAAAAAATCACTGAATGTTTTTCTTTATCTTGCATCACACAATCTCAGTCAACCCCCCAAAATGAATTCACCCAAACACTTGATACATCGTACTATGAACAGAGTTACAGCTTGAATGAGCTCTCCGCCTGGTTTCTAGGATTGGAAAAGAAATGCATGTTGTGGTGCAAGATTTAAAATAAAACTAATCCTGGCTGCACAGTTTTACTGTTTATTTACTGTTGCTGTTGTACTATTTAACTTTATTGTTTCACAGTTGCTACTGGGAAGGAAATCAGAAGAAGTGGTCAAAATGGCCTCTGAAAAAAACAGAAACTGAATTGAATAATGAAAAATAAGGAAATCTGAATAAATGCCAGTGCTTCCTTGCCAAGACTATAAATGGCTATAAATGAGCTGTCACTAAAACTGCCCTGGACAGTTTACCCCCTGTATCCAATTTATATATTTATATATTTTCGCCCACACTTCTATTTCTATTAGTTCTAGTTTACTGAACTGCTATGGGCAGCATGACAGCATGGTTAATTAATGGTGTCCCTTCTCAGCTGGGCTGTAATGTTAACTAGCAGAACCTTTCTTTTGTTTAGCAAAGCTGTTTTGAGAAACAGGGTCCTGATTTCTGGATATTGAGATATTGCTGATTATGTATTTATTTTTGGCACTTTCAGCGCTGCGAGGAGTGCACCTTATTCAAGAAAATATCAGTGAAACTGAGCCAAACCAAACGATTTGGTGTGGTATGTAGATGAATAAATAGCACTACATCAATTTGATTTTGTAGTAAACTGCCCCTTTAACAGCAGCTTGGCAATCAACTTGAAGCAAAGCATTTACAGCCTCACACACACATATGTAACTGTGTAAAAGAAGTGCAGTTAAACAAGAATGTATACTGCAAAACTGATGATGCTATAAATTGTCTTTGATGTAATGAAATGTCAGAAGCACAAATGCCTTATATAACTTAATGAAGTGCCATTTTGTAGATATAATCATCTCAACATTTCTGCTGGATCACCATATGTTTCCTCTTCTCCTCCTTCATTCATCTCATTCATTTTCTAATCATTGCACTTTGATCGTCAAAGCACTTCACTGTTATGGCTTCAAGATATTTCTTTCATGTTAAGGCTTGGATTGATATTTTCTATATACAAAGACCAAACCTACCAAACTTTGATACAGCTCTGATGTTGTTCCTGAAATCTGCTGGAGCCAATCTCCCAGTTTGGGGGTCACTGCCCCGAGTGTTTTGATTACCATGGGGACCACCTTCCACATCCTCTCTAGCTCTTCTCTCAGCCCTTCGTATTTATTGAGCTTCTCCTGTTCCTTCTTCTTGATGTTGCCATCAGTTGGTATTGCAACGTCTATCACTACGGCTTTCTTCCTCTGCTTATCCACCACTACTATGTCGGGTTGGTTATCCATCACAGATTTGTCTGTCTGTATCTGACAGATCTTAGCTCTGTCATTCGCGATGTGATGTCTTTCAGCCCAGCTTTGTCCAGCCATTAGTAGGATTTTTCGATATCAGCCACTTCTTCTATCTGCGGTGGTACATGTTGTGCAGAGGCCTGTCCTTCCATGATGGTTCCTGTTCTTTCTCCTCTTCTTTCTCGGGTTTCTGCTGCCTGAGGTACTCACTAAGCACATGATCCTTTGTGGCCATCTTCCTCACGTACTTATGGACCTTTGTTGTTTCAACCAGGATGGTGGTTCTGACACTCACTAGTCCTCGGCCTCCTTCCTTACGCTTAGCATATGGTCTCAGGGTGCTGGATTTTGGGGTGAAACTCTCCTCTGCATGGTAAGGAGCTTTCTTGTCTTGATGTCAGTGGCTTCTATCTCTTCCTATGGCCAGCTTATTATCCCAGCAGGGTATCTGACTACTGGCAGGGTGTAGGTGTTGATTGCACGGGTCTTGTTCTTCCCATTCAGCTGACTCCTCAGGACTTACTCTGTGCAGGTACTGTACTTGGTGGTTGCAGCTTTCCTATCAGCCTTTTCATGGTTCCCATTTGCCTGTGGGATTCCAAGGTACTTGTAGCTGTCCTGAGTGTCTGCAATGTTCTGGCAGTGCAATCCCTTCAGTTCAGACTGCCTTCCCTGTCTTTGTTTCTGTCCGACTACACCTTACAGTCTGAATGACATTCCAATGTAGATCCTAGTGGTGTGGATCAGTGAATTGTTATCTTGTTCACTCCTGGCTTACAGTTTGATGTCATCCATGTACAGGAGGTTGCTGATGCTTGCTCCATTCCATAGTCAGTATCTGTAGCCAGTCTTAATGATCTGTCTGAGGGGGTTCAGGCCTATGCAGAACAGCAGTGGGGACAGAGCGTCTCCTTGGTAAATCCCACACTCGATGGTAACTTGTGCAATTGGCTTCAAGTTGGTCTCTAGTGCTGATCTCCACATCACCATTAAGTTCCTGATGAAGGCTCTTAGGGTCCTGTTGGTCTTGTGCAGTTCTAGTCATTCCAGGATGCATGTGTGAGGCATCAAGTCATAGGGTTTCTTGTAATCAATCCAGGTGGTGCTCAGGTTGGTCTGTCAGGTCTTACAGTCTCGCTTGACTGCTCTATCTACCAGTAGCTGGTGTTTTGCTCCCCTGGTATCTCTGCCAATTCCTTTCTGAGCCCCACTCGTGCATTGAGCCACGTGTCTGTTCATCTTAGCTGCTATGATGCCTGACAGGACCTTCAATGTTGTACTGAGGCAGGACATTGGCTGGTAGTTGGATGGGACTGGTCCATTCTGGGGATCCTTGGGGACCAGCACTGTCTGGCCTTCAGTCAGCCATTCCGAGTGTGTCTTAGCCATTAGCAGCTGGCTCATTTGTGCTGCCAGGTTCTAATGGAGTGCAGTTAGCTTCTTTAGCCAGTAGGTGTGTATGCTGGGCTGTCCAACTCTTCATATGTGACACTCTTTCCTGAATGTCTGCCACTGTGATGGTTGCTGGAGCCTGTTCAGGGTGTTTGCCGTGGTCTGAGAACTGGTGTTGTATGTTGCATCCTTCCCCCATATGCTCTTCCAGTATTGTTCCATCTCTAACATTGGTGGGGGTGCTGTTCTCACATATACACACACACACACACACACACACACACACACACACACACACACACACACACACACACACACACACACAC
>JAVDPK010002420.1:232799-253150 GCA_034780415.1 Cichlasoma orientale
ACACACACACACACACACACACACACACACACACACACACACACACGCACACACGAACTCTTCAAACATCAAAACATCAAATTAAGTCTGTGCAGAAGAGTTTGTGAATGTACATGAACACTCCAGCAGCATTCATGCTTTGATTGTCGTGTTCCTGGCTCATTGTGCGGCGACTGCCAGACCTGTAAAAATATGAGTTAAGAATAATGAACGTTTAGAAAACTGAATATATGATGATTTATACGGTCCACAAGAAATACTTTTCCACTTTTCCCTGAATTTATTAGAATGTGAACAGCCAACATGACTGGAAATGTGAAAGGAAACTTTTTACCAATTAAGAATCAGATGGCAACCAAAGCAGGAAAGTATAATATCTATAAATATGATAAAAGTTCTCTAATAGTGGAAGATGACCAAAACTGAAAGACCAAAACTTAAAATATAGTGCTGCGTCACAAAAGCAGCCAAAAACTTAAAACCTATTTTCAGCACAGCTCACAGAAGTTGAAAGGAGTTAAATTAGGAGCGGCAAAGTGGTTGCATGGACCTAATTTATGTGGACAAATGTTTTTAAGGAAGCTGCTGTCTCTGGGTCAAATAAAGTCACAGAGAAAATTACTTTGACTTCCCGGTAGCGATTCCTCCAGCTTGGCTGTCTAACAAAATTGAAAATGGTCTGCAACAAATCAGAATGACAAATTTGAAATAACAAATGTGTTGAATACATGCAAATGTTTACCTAAACGTATGCTGCCGGTGACCTTTTGTCTAACGTGAGCAGGGATAGGCACCATCACTTGACAGCACAGAAGTGGAATAACAGAGTCAAATCTAGAACATTCTAAAATGGATATATAAAAATATGCACCGTCTAAAACTGCTGCTGGAGTCTCTGTCGCTTACTGTTACTGCAGCTCTTCTACTCACATGCATTGACGTAGCACTTTAGAGCACCCTCAAATATGCACACACACACACACGCATGCATGCATGCATACACACACGCACACACACAGACACAGACGCGCGTGCGCAAGATCAGTGAAGTGAGAATATAGGAGGAGGGGTGACCTTAGTTGATAATCCAGTACAATGCACCTGGTTATGATGTAAATGGATCTCATAGCCTTACAGTTAATCATACACTCAAGTGTAGGACAGTATGAGTGCATGGGTGTGTGTGTCAGCTATAGGACACGAGCAAGCTGGAGGTCATTCATTCATTTTCTATAAACATACACTATTATCTTCCTCCCTCCTCTGCTTTCATTTTCTCTTCTGTCATTATTCTTTCTCCATGTTTTTGTTTCTCCTCACTTCATCTGTTTCCTTCAACATATGTGCTTTTTTTTTTATACTCCACTCCACCTCCTTTTGTTTTTTTTAAACTTGTCCCTTCTCTCCCAACATACACCTACCTCCTCCCCTCCCCTCCCCTCCTGCCAGGGCTGCTTCCTTTTCTTCCCCAAATGGTTTGGAGTTTGTTTGAGTATGCTCCTCGGCACAGCATGAATATAAATCAAGCCTCCCCTATGATGTCGTGATCACTGAGGTGACCTCACACTGAGACTGGCTGCCGAGGCCTCCTCACCCTGAAAGCTGTATTTTCTTCAGCACGTGTGTGTTCTAACTGTGTGGATTTCTATATGCGAGCAGACACGCGGCACAGAGGGACACGTGGAAGTAGCGCAATAGTTTGTCATTGTAGTGGCATAATTCTGCCTGTCTAATAATAATCTGGTTCACTTAACCCTCCTAACCTCTCTGTAAGCGACACTGAGTGTTTAATCGGCCCCGGAGGATATTTGGTCATTTAAGAAGGAAAAGTATAACTGCAATGCAAGAAAATTTCGTTTTCCATCGGGTAAAATGGTCAGATGCTCGGTCCGCTTAAACTTCACAACTTCTCCCTTGGTGCCGCTTAAGCGCTGTGGCGGGCCACTTTCTGGATCACTCGTACACTAGTTGCTTCCCTTATTTGGTGAACCATCCCTTTAAGAAAACAGTTTCCCATTGAGTTAAATTGCCCAATCCTTCAATTGTCCCTGAAACTGCACAGTATGTCTCAGGGTACGCAATCAAGAGCTTGGCTGTTTGACACAAATGATATTTGGGGAGTTATGGGTTTAGAAATGGGCTTTTATTGAACCACCTACGTCTAATTCAGAGGGTCCACTTAACCTATTCAAACGTGCCATTTGGCACCAATTAACATTTAGATGGAGTGATTTATGTATGCCTTTTGTGTGTTTTTCATAATCTTACCTCCCCCGTGTCCTCCCTGTTTCCATCTCCTGCTCGTTCTCTCCATCCTCCCACATTTTACAGGTCAAGCAGGCCCGGCCAGCTGTGTTCTCTGCATTCACGTCTCGTGCCACCCCCTCTCTTGCTTATTCTTTACCAGCCCATTGAGAACTGTTTCAAGGATTGTATATTTGATTAGAGTCTGTGGCCAACGGCGCCACATGTATTCTTAGTGGCTTCATGCCCTTAGCCTGTCTAGGACAAAAACATTAACATTCAAACTCATATAGGGACAAATGGATGCATGCATGTATAAAAATACACTTTAGAGATATTTCTTCTACACTATATTAATGATCCTCAATTGCTAAGGATAATGCTAAGAATAAAAGCGTTCTTGTTAAAATGTGTATGATACTTATCGTGAATAAAAATACACAGATACACATACACATATACACAGAGGACGAAAGGAAAGAAAAGGGGAGGAGGACAATGAAAGAAAAATGTGTGAAGAGAAGAGGATATGAAACAAATGTGTGTATAACATTTCAACATAAGGACAGATTTTTGTCTGTTAACTTAATTTTAAATGACAAATTTAATTTGTAGCTCATTTTTAACCTTCACTTTTTTAGGTAATCAGAAATCAGAAAGAAATATAGCTATAATATATGCTATTCCCACATCAAGCAGCAAACTAAATGATTTTCATTTTCTTTAATTACATTGTAAATTGCAACTTCTAACTGAAGTTGAGCAGGAGCAAGAAAAAATGCATGGGTAAAAGCTTATGAGTTGAAGAAATATGCACATTTTGTAAAAGACAGAGAAGATTGAGATGAATGGTTTTGTTGTTTTTGGCCACTTGTCATTTTTTTTTTTCCAGTTAACAAATTTCTTGTGTACCACTAAAATAATTTACCTGCAGGAATTTCACTCACTTTTGAATTGCAGATGTTTTACAGATCAGCTTAAACAGCTCAATTCTCAAAATATGACAATAAGCTTCCTCACTTCCTGGAGGTACCCGGTAGACTCTACAATAACACAGTAACTAATGTGCATGCACGTACATGCAGCATCCAAGGGAATGAATACTCCCTTGGATGTGGACATTCCCTTGAATATACTGTACTGCACTGTGTACTTAAACAGTATTTTTTGTTCTAAAAGACTCCCAGACATCTGTTCTATAATGTTCTTTTGTTTAATTTTATTATTTTATTCCATATGCAAATCAGACCACATTTTCTTTGTAATCACAGATGATGTGAAAATTTCTTTTGTAACTTTATTTTACACCATCCACATGCCACAGCCACAATGATGTCCAACAGATTGCTAGAGATATAATGCATCTATTTGTTTCATAAGTTTTTTATGACAACATAATGAAGTATTTATCTATATAGCTGCGACTTGTGCCGCATTTATTTTGTTGTTGTCATGGTGACATTGGACAGCCAAAAGAAAAGAGGCAAAGAGTGGTGCAGGGAAATGGCCTGACACAGATGCAGCTCCGTGCTGGAGCTCTTTCTTATTGAGATCATTGTTCGCTGTAGTCTTTGCCTGCCATGCACTTGTCTGTTTCTAATTTACTGTCTTGTAAGTAGTGCATTGTCATTTCTACTTTTGATATTTGGAAGGTCAAAATCTGTTCACATAAGTTAAAGTAATAATGCAATTCAGAGACATGTAAATATGTCAAATTGACAATATTAGCTGCTGCGTAACAGAGCAGATATTAAATTTGTCTTCAGTTGACTGGATGTTGTAAAGAATGCTGGTAAAGGCCTTCTAGTACACAAAAGTAACACATTTCAAGTTTTTAGGAGGAGCAGCAGTTCCATCCATCCATCCATCCATCCATCCATCCATCCATCCATCCATCCATCCATCCATCCATCCATCCATCCATCCAGCCATCCATCCAGGGGGGGCTGGTGCTATCATATCAAGAGCTAAACTGGCTAGTTAACATTGGTAGCAATTATGACCTAAATAAATAAATAAAAACAACATAAATAATTAATTTTAAAAAAAGTTGTCACACTGCTTAACCAGTGATTAAGAATTTAACGGAAGTGTATTTAAACAGATCCCATTAGTATGTTGCTTTGTGTTTTAAAAGTGGACGATATCATAAATTACTTAAACTCAGGGGTGTCAAACTCTTTTTGCAGTTAGGTTTACGAGTATTTGAACAACGACATGATTGATTTTGTTTGCATCTGTGTGCTGCCGCGGTGGATTTTAAATGAAACACTCAAGGTGTTATTGTGTGACTGTGTGATTGTGAAATTGCAGACTTCCAGCTTTAATTCAAGGCAGTTTAATAAAAGTAATAAAAGTATTGCATCGGCAACCAGTTTCATGGCCATCCGAGGCCTGTTCCCTGTTCCATGACAAATTAAGCAGATAAAGGAGCTGATTCCAAGTGTTGAACTTGTATTCGGTTCAGTATCTTTTCACTGAATTTCTCAATATGAGGACTAAAGCAATGTTGGTGAGAGTGGGGGGAGGTCATCATTAGGTTGAAAAAAGAAAAATAAACTTGGAGAGATAGCAAAAACTTTAGGAGTGGCCAAATCAACAATCTGATGCATTCTCAGAAGAATGAGCACACTGGCCAGATCAGCAATGCCAAAAGGCCTGGAAGAGCACAGAGGACAGTTGAAATGAATGATCGTAGAATTCTTTGCTTTGTTAAGAAAAAACCCTTGTCGGCAAGTCAAGAACACTCACTAAATGTTTTCACGTTTAACGAACCATCCTTTTACAAAACAAACGATGAGCAGCCTGAGATGTCTGCAGAGAAGTCAGCACAATTGAAACAATATGTCTGCTTTTATTACAAAGAAACTGTACTGTCGTAATAAAATAAACACATCAGCACAGCTCATTGGCTTAACCATGCCATTTTGATGTGGGATGGCAGGGCATGGGTAATGCCTTCTGCAAGAATGCTGTAAAACTGGCCATGATTCAGACCTCTGACTTGGAAATTAACTGGCTTAACAGCTTGCAAGACCTCCTGGTGCAAAATACTGTGAACCCTTTCATGGGCCAGTACCAGCCCCTGAGCCATGTGTTTGACACCCCTCCTTTAATGTGTTGCATTTTATACATTATATGCCGGTGACTGTGAAGATGGATTGCCGCTGAAATATTGAGGACCCCCTCTGTGCCAATAGATGGGTAGACAAGATTAATGAATGGAGGCACGAAGAGATAGCATAACACAGTAGTGTAATACAAAAAGAAATGGGGTAAGTGCCTTTTTTTTTGAGCAGATGGAGGTAAGGGAGCCGTACAGAAAGGGGTAAATTAATAGACATATAAAAAGGAGACAAAGGAGGGATTAAAGAGAGAGGAGGAAGATCGGTAATAGGGCCAGAGGAAGGTGTGGAAGAAGGGCTGAAAAGAAAGGCAGAGTCCCCCTACTGAGATTTCATTTCCAGCTGCCTGATAATGCTGCTCTTCTTCTGCTTCTAATCTCTACAAGGAGGAAATGAGAAACACATACACACACTGAAAAGCCCTCTTGAGTGTCTGTCAAAATACACACACACACAGGTATACACAAAACACACATACAGTATACAGTAGATGCACACATGCAAAAAAAAAAAAAAAAGACACAGTTTGAACATGTATGTTTAGAGTCTGTGCACAGAAACAAAAAGTTGACTCTAAAACAGTCGCTAGAAATATACTTAGCGATACATGTATCAAGATGTATTTTCCGAGTCCTTTCTCTCTCTCACACACACACACACAAACATGCCCACCTTCCCCTTTGGGAGCCTATTAGCTTCTCTATGTCGCAAGGTGAGCAGAGGATAATGATTCACAGATCCCCCCCAATCTCTGTCTTTCTTCTTTGTAGAAAGACAGATGCAGATGGACTGACAGACAAGAAGAAAAGAGGGCAGAGTGAGAGGACACACAACAGGTGTGGAAAACGAAAAAGGCAGACATCCCTTTTCTTTCTTTGTTTCCCCGCTCTGTGCCAAGTCTGCCTTTCATCAGTCCACCTTAATGAATGGCTTGTCAGTTTGATTCATGCCTGGCTATGACAAATTTGGAAGGCATTTAGTGGGAAATAGGGAAATTATGCAGTGCTACATTCAATATGCTTCCCTGTACCTAAACTAGTGAAACATCTAATGCAGATGACAGTAACTTTAAATGTGAAGACACAAGGTACACTTACTCTCTCTATTATACCCTGATTTCTAATTTATGCAGCCAGAAGAATCTTTATTGCTGTGACTCATTCTCACCTCAACTATGAAACCACGTTCTTCTTGTGAGTACATTTAAAAATGCATCCGTGTTAGTTTGGAAGTTCACTAAGGAGGGAAATGGGAAGACGATGATGTAAGATTTAGTCCTTAAAGGGGGGAATCCCGTCGCTCAGTGCCAGCGATCTGCAGGTACCGATCTTCACGGGCGAGCAGTGTGTGATACTGATCTGCGTGCACCGATTGTGCTGAGAGGCCAAAGAGAGAAGCATCACAGCACCATCTACTGTCTGGAAACCCCTCCTGTTTTCTTCTACTAGGGAAGGTGTTGCTTTGATACAATCAGCCTACCTGCTGGGTGGGGTTTGAACTCCACTGGACGGGGCCCCATTTACTTTCTTTCTATATAAATACAAGAGATTAATTTTGTGTCTGTGTTTTTGTCGAGTCTATTCGAACATGAGAAACTGATTTTTGTTTTGATTTATTCAATGAATGTGCTCTTAACTGTATCTTTTCCCTCATCTGCTTTGCCTCAGCTGTAACATTCGGCGCTGTAATGGCCCTTTGATTGCAGCAGCGCGGCTATGACCTAAACGAGTCGGGGAGCACGGTTACGGTTGCACGTAGTCAAACTGTACATTACCTCATAAACACATGAGCCGCTGCAGAGTTTCACTGTAATTTGGTGTAATTGTTAGCTGCAGTGTAGTGTTGCATTTGTGTTTTCTTTTACTGACCTGTGAATCAAATGGGTAAGCACAAGATGTTATAGCTTGACATCGAATCTCGCTGCTGCTCAGCATCATGGCCGACATAATGGCTAGCTGTCGTCTAACTTTGATTTATAGGGACTTGGGACTTATTTTCCTGCACTCTTGAGGGCTTACTGAAAGCACTTTTGGGGAAGCTATGTCTTATCACCAGTGACTATGAAGGGGTTAATTTAATGGTTAAAGTTGCAGTTTATGTGTTTAAGTTCCTCTGAGGTAAATTGCTGTTAAGAAAAGGAGTTATTGGACAATTTTACGATACTACAGTAATGCACCAATGCAGCACCGTGCGTGTTGTGTTTTGGACCCCTTAGGTAGTTGTTGTGTGTTGATGCCGTAGCTTAGATACCGCAATTTGCAGAGCTGGGGTCCTGTTTACTATCAAGATAATGGAGTTGCCATGCGTCTCTGCTCTGTTTGTGTTGCTCATAGCAGATTGTTGAGGTTTTTGGTGAGGTTTCACAGGGTGTCTGGATTTCAAACCCATGCAGGAGTTGGCCCAAGGTTCAATTTCCAAGTGCAGATTGTATTTATAAACTGAAATAATCACATACACATGACTCATAAAAACAATTTAAAACAATATGATACTGTACAATAGAATAAAAGCTGACTGGCTGACCGTATCTTTCCTCGCTGCACAGCAGGCCACCCACCCAGCCTGAATGGGGTGAATTTATCCTCCGTTGTGGAGTTTCAGCGTCACAAGATCTGAATGTGGAGGGTTGTATTTGAAATAGCATTTGAGAGGGAAAAACACTGGAAAACAAGCATTAATATAACTGATGAGTGATGTGCTAAATGTCAGTTAATGGTACATTTTCCATCTGATGGCGTAACCTGCTTACAGTGTATGTTCTGAACCCTCAACGGCAGGTTATGTTAAACCCGCAGACGAACTACACACATTAAGCTGCTGTGATGAAATGCCTTGCATTTACAAAGAACAATCATTTTAAAAAGGTCTATAAATTTGGATTATAAGCTGTGTTAAAATAATCCAAGTGAATTTAGGGTTTACCATGATTCAGACTGCATTATTTATGTCCTCAGTATAAGTGTTGCAGTATTGCATTTAGAATTATTCATCCATCCATCCACTTTCTTAACCACTTGTAAAATTAAAGGTTGCACGAAGGGATAGGAACTGAAACCTGGTATTAAACAGGCCCTGGGGCTAAATTATGAAAGACCGAAGTATCGATAAGCTGTGACGTTATCGGTACTGCTTTTGGTACTGCAGAAATTATTATTGCTACATAAAAGTTATCTTTCACATTTTATCTGACCAGCTCCGTTACTGATTAAGACATTAATCTGTGACGCATTTTTCACTATTCCCTATCCAGAAGAGAGCTCTCTCTCTCTCTCTCTCTCTCTCTCTCTCTCTCTCTCTCTCTCTCTCTCTCTCTCTCTCTCAGAGCTTGCGTTCGAGGGGTGGGGCGAGGGACAACTATCTCTCACGTTGTGCCACATGCACAAAAACCCATCAATGACGATGGAAGCGATCAAAAGCGTGGTTGCAGTTTGCTCGAGCCGATGCTGACAGTGCTGGTCTCTACAGGTGCAGCAGGTCTTTCACTTCACTCGTGAGCATGAAAACATTCAGTGACAGGCCATCACATTCAGACGGAGATGATCATTTGAATGACAGATGACTGTCTGAGTTTAGGAATCTCGGACTGTGAATTGCAGTTTCAGATCACTCCGTGATTTGGAGGCTGCAGTCACACTAACCTCACAGAGAAAAAGGTCCTTCAAAAAACTATTTTGCTTAGAAGTAAAGAATCAAAGAACTTTTGCCAGCATAGTGACATTTATGTAAACGTCTTCTGATCTGAACAGGAAAATCCATAAAAATATAAGAAAATGTTTGTTCCAAACATTGCTGTATTTTACCATAAAACTTAATTTTACATTTCAATAATCACATTAGAGTCGAAATAATGCTCTTGCAGTTTGCTTCTATTGATTTTTAATTCATTGTTAATTTATATATGGAAAATGCATCCATCCATTTTCTTCCACTTATCCAAGTCAGTATTGGGGGGGGGCTGGAGCATATCCCAGAATACTGCAAAATAGCAAACAAATAAAGCAGTGCTGTATTGAACGATGCATATCCCTAGTTGTGCACGTTTAGGATTATTATTAAGTTATTTTATTTCATTCACACAAAACAAGAGTACATCTGTGGTTCCTTTATGAATTCTCCTTCGTACCGTCCCTTGAAGTCGTGGTGCTTTCCATCAGGTTCAAGGAAAAGTGATTAGGAAAAACAGAAGAGGTCATTTTTTAAGCAGCATGTCTGCAGCCATTACATTTCACTGGAAAGATAATTTGGAAAAATGTCCCATCAAAGCACGTTTAACTTCAGCACTGGCCACAGAAAGTTAAAACAAAACATTATTAATTGCAGCAACTCCCAATAGCTCACAGAAAATTAAAGATATTGGATACATTAAATCTAGTTCCCGTTTCACTTCCTGTATCTTGTATATATTTGGGACGGTTGTGATGTGGTTGTCACCTGTTTTGTTGAGGTAAAGACATAAAGTTGTGAAATTATCACGGCCTTGTAAAGGCTGGTGTAGTTTTGTCCTGGAAAGCATTAACAGTCTGAGGCAATTACCTCTCAATAGCTGCCTTCTGCTGAATCTGTGGGTCTATGAGAACGTGTGTGTGTGTGTGTGTGTGTGTGTGTATGAGCATGAGCATGGTCTGCGTGTTTATGTTGTTCCACATATGTCTTGTAAGGAGTGTGTGCAAACTTTGCCAGTCTGCATGTGTATAAGAGAGAGTGATGATGCTGTGCACCATGTAGTAATGATATGTGCTGATTGTGCTCTCCTGGGTCCTGCCCTCCTAATGCCTCCCCCCAGGTTATTTCTCTAATGCTTAACGCAACCGTCACACTTCCCATCATTTCACTGTTCTTGAAAAATATTACCCTCCTTTTTTGCTTTCTCTCGATTCTGGTTTAATTTTGTGTACTTCCTTATTTGTTTGCATTTCTTTAAATATAGATTTCCATCTTATTCTTCACACATTTAACTCTTTCCCTTTTTTCCGTGACGCTAATCATCTCCATTCTTCCACCTTGGTTTCTTTAACTTTGCTTTTTGTTAATGTCCTTTGGTTATTGATTTCATTTCATTCCCTGCTTCCTTTTTTTCATCACTCATGTTACTCTACTTAGACCACCCCCTCCTACTTTGACATTCCTCCTAATGCTCTCTTTTCCTTGCACTCATATTTATTCCTCTCTATCCCTTTGTTCTTTATTGTCCTTCCTGCCCTCCATCCATTCCTCTCTCTACTACCTTCACCTCTGAATTCGCTGTCCTTTTACTTCTTCATGATCTTCCACTCCTACTTTTTCCATTCCTCCCCCCTCCATCACCCTCCCACCCCACCCACGCCTCCCCTCTCCATTAGCAGATTAGATTTAGTCCCATAATGCCGCTGGGCACCATGATTTTACCAGCTCTCATTACTCCTAAATCATCTTTTCCTTCTCTCTCTCTTTCTCTCTTTCCCGCACTCTCATCTCCCAGTATGCTAACACACACTCCTGCACAGATACACGCACACCCTATGCCATATGCCAAGGCCTGCGCCGTGCACCATATCCCCTTGTGAATTAGCGGCAGGGCCAGTGATTTGTGTTGGAGTGTGATTGGATGGGAGGGGAGAATTTGGTTCAATTTCTGTCTGTCTGCATCCATCCTTTATTCTCCTCTATATATATTCCCCCCGGACATGAATGATTTTCATATCCCAGTGTTTGAGGTGGACTACATTTGCTGCATGCTGTTATATGAGGTGTTTTTAGAGCAGAATTTTCTGGAATGATTGATTGGCATAATGCAATTTTAGAAGGACAGGTCTTTTTTTTTTTTTCTTGTACAGTAACTGATTGCAGCCACAGAGACAGATGTGAAACAGGTCTAAAGACAGGAGAGCTGAGATTGAGAAAAAATAAAAAGATTTGTTATATTTATGCATGCATGCGTGTTCATCATTTTTGAAGTGTCTTATCGGTTTTTGTGGCAGAAGGTGAGTTAGCTGTAGTTTTACCCTCTGTGACAAAACCACTGATCTACACGTTCATTTTAATCATGCCGCAATATTTCAAGCACATTTACATTATTCTTTATGTTGCATAGAATGCGTGCTGCATGGAATACCATCACTTACCAAGGTAATGCACAGCCTAGGAAACATATTAGCCTAGAATAAATTAAATGCTATGTGTAAAGTGGTATTCTACTAATATCTGACACGATTTTTTGCCATATCATTTGGATTATCCTTTGTAGTTTATCCTTTTCCTTTTTAGGAACCAGAACCTCCAATAATGGCAACTATATCCTAGGTATCTTTTTGGGGTTTTGTGTTTGTTTTTTTATAGGAAACCTTTTAAACTTGAGTTTGATAATCTATGATATATTAAAAGGAGCAGCAGATTTTTGTAACTTAAAACCATATTTTTCTACATTTTAAATGCCGAGAATACTTGTTACATATTATAATTTCTCACCAGTGACCAGAAACACAATTTACTTTTTTCTTGTCTTTTACAATATTGAGCTGAGCAGTCAAATTAACTAAAATCCATTTCCTGCACCTGTTCTGTTCTTTTTTTTTTTTCACTAGTCCACAGAGAAAGCCTGCTGAAGAGGAACAATAGCGCAGAATCTGGATCCACTCAATCTAATCTCTCAGCCTTAATGGGCACTGCTGCTTTTTAGACACACCCTGCATGGCACACACATAAACCATACACACTCAGATAATAATACAACCACATATATGCTTGGAGATACAATAACGTTTGTTCAACCATTGCACAAACACTTCAGTTTTCAGGTAGATATTCTTAACAAGGATAAGGATACAGTCGAAGGGACACACACAAACTTCTGTAAACACACGAGCATCCACATAGATCCCTCTCTTCCAGTTAGCCCTGACATTAGCCACTTGCTGTTTCTAACTGGATCATGGGGCTTACTAAAGAGATTAGGGCCTAGAGACAGCATAGCAACCAAACACACACTCTCACAGACACACATAGGTACACAAAAGTGCTTTCTTTCCCCTAGTTGTGTCTTTTATTTCTTTCCTTTTCTCCATCTCCCCAATTTCTATTTTTATGTGTCTCTCCCTTTCTCTCTCACACACACATACACGCACACACGCGTGCACACACACCATACACACACACAGAGCACACACACACACACACACACACACACACACACACTCGCCAGACAGGCCCTCAGGCTAAGAAGACAGCAGCCAGTAGCCATTGTGGAAGACAGTCTGTCAGAGGAATTAGCCTACCACTGCATGGGAAGGGAGGATGACAGTCTGCTCTGTTTGCCATCAAAATCAATTTATTTCACCAAGTACACTCAGACAGATACAAGAATTGTAAAAGCCTCTCTTTCTTTTTGTTGCATTTGTCCAGTGCCATGTTACAAAATACCAAAAAAACAAAAAACAAAAAAAGTCTTAGAAAAATTTGAATCTAAAGTGACCTCTTTGAAACATGTTGTGATATTTTTCTGTATTAATACTAATTCAGCTGATTGCCATTAGGACATCCATGTTTGCAGCACAAACTGTAACACTGGGAAATAAATATTTATGATTATCACTGGGCCTATGTCAGCTGGTGACAAACACTAGCAGGATTATAGACTGACTCCTCTGTGCTACAATGTGGCCTTCGACACATTCGTATTGCCAAATTTGCAAAGCAATGGGACGTAACCTGTTGGATTATTTAAAAAAATAAAATGTATGAAACAATTTTCTTGTCACACATTTGAAGCTGACTGATATTTCAGACTCTGGCTATGTGGGTTTACATATTTTCCACTCTGTGTCAGTCAGCGCTGTCCTTTGCTCGCACTGTGTCGCTAACAGTCATTTCAGTTGTCATTGCTGCAAGACATTAAATTCCATTAAAAATCCATGGCCTCTAATCATTGCAGGTTTCTTTCTGTGTTCACACCTTTTAAAAATTGCAATCTATGTATAATGTTCATGCAGTCTTGTATCAAATGTAAAGCAGAAAAAATATTGCCAGCCATCCATCCGTCCATCCATCCATCCATCCATCCATTTTCTTTCGCTTATCTGTGGCTGGGTAACAGGGGCATCAGCCTAATCAGAGAAACAGTGAACTCCTTCCCTCCAGTCACCTCCTCCAACTTATCTGGGGGAATGCCAAGGCGTTCCAGCATATCCTGGGTCAGTGGGATTAAGGAGGTCCTTCCACTGCCTGACTATATCTTCAGTTAAAGTCAGCAGCACCTGTAGTTGCTTGACAGTTTGCCAGAATCCCTTTGAGCCAGTCCAGAAAACTTTTTCCATGGCCTCGTCAAACCAAGTCACCAGCCTCGATAGCCGGAGATGGGTATATTAGAGCCTCTTGGCTGGGCTTGGCTGGGCTTGGCTGTCACCTGACACATCCATCCATTTTCTTTCCACCCAACCTTTACGGCGCCTCCTGCAGGTGGTGGGCCTACAGGAGGACAAGACCATATCTCCTCTTTGGGCTGCACCCAGCTGGGCCCCAATGGCTAAGACCTGGCCACCAGGTGCTCTCCCTCGATCACCCTCCCCATGCCTGGCTCCAGGCTGGGGCACTGGTAACCCTATCTTGGGTAGGATAAACGGTTCCCTTGATTTTTCTCCGTTGAGGGTCATCTGAATCGTTCTTTGTCTGGCACATCACCCAGGGCCAACTTGCCTTGGGAGACCCAACCAGGGGGTCTTATCGCCACCACAATAAGGCAGAGAGGACTCATGCAGATTGCCAAAGAGTAATTACATATTTAACATCTGCCAATTTTCAGACATTGTAATATAATTTAATAAGAGTTTGGCATTAACTTGCTTCACACACAGGACCCGTGTCAACCTTTACAAGGAAACACATTATGCCGTTGCCATCACACACACAGGAGCCCTGACTCGCTGTGCTCAGGTCACAGACTCAAGCTCTTTTTCTTGGCATAATAAAGAACTCTGCACAGAGACAACAGCAATAGCTTACTGTAATTAATTTCTCTTGCTTTCTTACTTTCATACACATATACAATCTAATTTTCTCACTCACCTCTCTCTGCTTGTTGGTTTCTTTTAACACTAAATGTTTAGACAAAACAAAACAAAAAAACCAAAACACCGTAGACATGTGTACACTTTCTTGCTCTAACTTCGGCACCACTGAGACGCTGCACTGTTTTGTTCTGTTTCTGTGCTCAAAGTTAATTGGCCCAGTGGCAAAATGGCCTGCAGTAACCTTGACAACGCTGACCTGCTGAGAGACAGATCAGAGCCCAGAGAAATGCCTTACGTATACACAGGCAACATACACAAAGCATGAATGCAGAAAACCTTGAAGACACGCATTGTACGAGGCTGCACTGAACATACATAACGCAGTGTTTCATATGGAGACACTTCCACAGTGCGCATACACAGTAGCGTGTGTGCATTCACTTCCACACGCGCTCATCGAAGCACTCACTCGCTGCAGTATACTCACACACCTTTTCAGCATTCTGCAGCCCTAACCCTTCTTCTATCCAATCTGCTAATTTGCCGTGTATTATTTATGGGTGCTGGGGTGCTCCCAAGATGCTTATAAAGGCAAAATAACACAGTCAGCTTAGTTGTTCACACCTCTTTCGCTCTCCTTTCTTCCTTCCATACCTCCGTTCTTTCTCCCACCCCTCACCTATTTCTGCACTTCTCCGCTCTATTCGATGTTTCCTTCCACCCTTCACTGTTGCCTTCATCCTTCACCTTTTTTTCCCCACCTGTCACCTGTTTTTCTTCCATCACCTGCCAGTTTTACACCCCCTCTTCTCGTTGCTTCAAGTTGCCTCCTGTCAACACTTGTCTTTTCTCTCTTTGTGGTTCCTTCTTCCTTTTAGTCTACCTTACAAACCATCTTCTTCAAAGCATGTCTGTCTGTCTCTCCATGTAACTGATTTAGCCATTCAGTAAAGAGTCCATGAGAGATTTTAGGTTGATCCTTGTTCTTTGTCCCATTCTGTTCCACCAGCAACCATTTGTAAATATGTTTGATAATTTACTTTCACCCAGCCATTTAACAGATGCAATAAGGAGTTTAACCATTTATCCCATTATTTTAATACTTGATATACCTTGCAGATAAGCTAGAATGAGCTTATCAATTCAAAATTTTTTACAGCGGTCTGGGATTAAGGGGATCTCTAACAGCCTTATGTTGGATGAACAGTTTCCCAAAGACAAAATCCATTTAGTCACGGCACTTTGTCCATTCTGAAAATGAGGATTTTCAACATTAATACTCCACCCCCCATTATTCTTAAAATCCATTTGTGCAGATTCTTTTTTGCTTTTTCATTAATAATTGATTTTAACATGGAGGAGTCCTTTGTCAGCTTTTATTTTGATGCCAGTATACGGCATAGCAGTTCACAGTGATTATTCCACTTAGATGTCAGTTCCATCCATCCATCAGTTTCCTTTGGCTTATCCAATTCAGTGTCACGGTTGGGCTGGAGCCTATCCCAGCTGTCCCAGGGTGAGAGGCAGGGTGTAACCTGGACAGGTCACCAGTCTATTGCAGGGCTAACCCAGAGAGACAGACAACCATTCACACTGGCATTCACACCCACATGGCCGATTTAGAAGCATCAGTTAACTCAACCCCATGCATGCCTTTAGACTGTGGGAGGACCTGGGGAGAACTCACACAGACACAGGGAGAGCGTGAAACCTCCAAACAAGCCAGCCAGTGGATTAAACCCAGAACCCTCTTGCTGTGGTGTGCTGGTGCCAGCCTCCACAGCAGTGGGTGTGCACTGTTGTGTGTACATTTGATCGCTATCTCTTTCTTTTTTTTTTGTATGTTTTTTTTTTACACTTAATGAAAAAGATAATTTGATCACATTTGCAATTTACTCTTAATTATTGTTAAGCACACCTGGCCAGGTTAATCCTATTCCCTGTGATGGAAAACTTAACCCATTAACACTCCAGTGAACCCCAACATTCAATGACTCCTCAGGGCCCAGCTATTGTCAGTGATGCATTAATTCCCTGTTACCAATATAGTGTATTTTTTTTTTTAAAGATTGTAATCATGTAACTCCCTGATATCTACAGTAGATGAAATTGCAACTGCTTAATGTGAGTAGATAAAATATCCCTGCCCCTCTGGTGAAACCCACTTTTTCTAATTATCATATTTTCATTTTAATTGAAGGATTACAAATCCTCTGTGAGTTAAAAAAAAACATCCTCAGCCTCTTTGCACTAAATAAGCCAAGAATAACAGTACTTGATAGAGTGAAATCGTCTCAACTAAAACAGCTGTTGTCCCTGTCAGTAATGAAAATAACTGAATGCTATTAAAACTGTTTTACTTGCTTATATGTAGTGATTTTTTTTTCAGATTAGAACATCTTGTCAATTATCTTATCAAATCCCCAATTTGGCACATATTTAGCTTTAGTTTAATATGAATTGGTGGTTGATAGTGATCAAATTGCGGTTTGGTCAAGATTGCTTATTTAAGCAGTTCGGCATGGCCCTGTCTGTCTTTCTTTAATTTATCCAGCCCCCCCCCCCAATCCCTTCATTTTTTGCACTTATAGTCTGTTTCTATCTTTTCTCACCAGCCCGTTAATCCATCCTCTTCTCCCTCCATTTATCTCTCCTGCCTGCATCCATTCTAATGTCCTCTCTTGATCCTTTGCTGCTCTAACTTTTATTAGCTCCATAAATGTCCCTAAGAGCCTGCAATATCGCTTAGCTAAAGGAAGAAGAAAAGGAAGAACTCAGAAGAAAAAAAGAGAAGGAGGCAGAGTAGTGATATTGCTTAGTCCCGTGGATGACAATTCAAATAAGAAAATGTATTAAAACAAAATGGCGTCAGGGACATTAAAGTGAATTAGCCAATAACAAATGACCATGTGTGCGCCCTGCTGCCTTAACCTCTACAACTATTTTTTTTTTTCTTTTGCCGATAGTAACTCATCTAAATTTGCTGGACGTCTTATGGGCATGGGGCCAGAAAAGCTTTTATATCCATAAAGGCCTATGGATCACAGAGAATTGCATTAAGCTGTCCAATTTAATTACAGTATCGACAAAACATAATAGATACTTACAGCCGTACGGAGAGCGATGGATAGAGGAAGGGAAAGAACAGAGGGGAGAGAGTGAGAGAAACGAAAAGTGCAGACAATGTCCATTTATAATGCTGATGCAGTGTATGTATCAAAGGAGGCGTTTGAGGAATGCGTGCATGCGTGTGTGTGTCTATGTGGGTGTGTGTCTCTAACGAAGGATTTGCAAGGGCCCCTGAGAGCTTTTGAGAACGCTTAGTTTGATTTAGATGCTACAGCTCCCCAAAGGCTGGTTCTCCTACAAATGTGCCCATGAACACACAAGCACTCAGACGCTTAACAGTCTACACACACACACACACACACACTCATAATTATACTCGGTGTCACTCACTCACCTGTCCATATGCACACATGCACGCATGCACGCAGACACACACACACCTGTAAAACTCCATACACACACGCACGCGCACACACACATACTTGCTTACGTCCATGTACTGTAATAGAGCGAGTAAGAAGAGTGGCTGTCCTGTCCCATTACAGCCAGCCTGTCAGCCTCCCATCCGCCATGATCAATAGATGGGGGCAATATTTTTATTCATAAAGGGCCCACTTAATTAAATCACTGGGAGTGGAGTGGGGGGTGGGGCAAGTTGGATAGGGGAGGAGGCATGGGACGCCATAGCAAGGGCACCGAGTCAAAAGACTGATGAAGAATTACAAAGAATGGAAAGAGAAAGGCAAAAAGGAGAGAGGCACGGGCTGAAAAAACATTTAGCGTTCTCCATTTATAGAACGCCGGAGTACCGAGGACAGATTTTACGGTCATATGTGTCTGATGGGAAGTAGTTTTATTTATCTTTGCAGCAACATTTCCCAGTTGCCTAAAACTGACATTTATTCTGTTATGCAAATACAAAGCTTTCAGGGAACACTTGCTATCTAGAAGAAATGCACACGACGGATAGTTCTGCATTTTGGAAAATACGCTTAATATATTTCTCGCCAAGAGCTAGACAAGACAAGCAATGCAACTGTCATATCAGCCTAAAGTGCGTGGCCAGTTTGTTGAAGACGGAGAAAAGGAAAATGAATAGGAAGAACTAAAACAGAACTTGCAAAGTTGATAGAAAAAAAATGAAAGCAGAGCACTTAATTTCATTCACCATAATTGTTTTCCATCCCAAATGAATGACACAGCTTGACAATGAGAAAATTCATTTTGGTTTATTTTAGGACCTTCAGATATGAAAAAAGAGAACTCCACCATGCATTCCCATACTGCAGTCCTGCTGTCTGCAGCACACTGCCAGGATGCTGGGTAATATATCCCCCCTGTTTGTTGCTGCAAGTCAGAATCATTCAGCTAAAGCCACTTGGCAGCCAAGACTTGAAGCCCGTGGTTATAATGGGAAGGTTCCCATTATAACCACGGGCTTTAGTCCAGTTTTGAATGCACACAGATATATATGTCTGTGACATTGCCAACGTGCAGCATTTATAGCAGCACGTTTTCCCAGCATACATGATACAAAAAGAAGTTGCTTCTAACTTCACCCTATACGACGTTAATGGTGAGAGTATCCTATATACAGGCTGACGCTATATCCACACCAATGCCGCGTTACATACACAGTGTGACATAAAGTAAAGAAAAATATTGACCGTTTAACATTATAACGTGATGCCAGGCATTGAAACCTTAGCATATATGAACTGCGACTTAAATGGAGCTCTGAACAGTAAGTTAAATGGTATAAAGGACACCTTAGTAATTCAAATGTTTACAGATACCATGAGATATTAAATCAGGTGCAGTGAAAAGAGTGAGCACTGGAATACCTGCTGCATGACTTTGGTCGTACACTACAGCAGAGTGCCTTAAAAAACAAGGGGAATATGAGCTGGCCAGCAGTCGATATTTATTACTCTCTTTATGGAACAATATTAAATGCAGTTACAGCCCCCAAGGGAGAGAAAAAGAGACAGAGAGAGAGAGAGAGAGAGAGAGAGAAAGTGATATAGCGAGAAGAGGTGAAAAAGAAAGTGAGAGAAGAGGAAGAGGCAAAGGGAGAAGAGAAGTAAGATGCTTGCACTAACCATTGGAGGTCTCAGGTTTCAAAAAATAAATTGTGCCACCTCTGTCTTTCTGCTCACTTCTTTTCTTCCTCGCCCTCAATTTTCTACCTACTCTTCCCCTACCTCTTTTTCATCCTTCTCCTGGAGCCAAGCCAAGGGTCAGTCCTCTTTCTTTTTTTCCTCTACAGTCAGTCTTTTATTAAAAGACACACACAGATGCATATACATTGCTGCCGATCCACTCGCACTTGCTGTATCTTTCACACAGGGGCTCACAAATTCTACTTGACACACAGACACGCACCTTTGCTACCCTCCTTGTCATCTCTGTCTAACTAAGACCTCCTGTGATGCCATCTGACACAAAGCCACATGAAGTCAAGCCAGTCCGCTTCCACTCCCATGTTATAGGTTAATAGTTCATGGCTGAGTGGCCCTGGCTCATATCTGGACGAGCCCGAGGGTGGATCCATCTAATATCTGGTGTCTTCAGCTACACAGAACAACGCAGGGGGAGATAGCGCAGAAGAAAAAGTGATTTTTGATTTTTGTGTCGTGAACAAAAGAAGGAAAACACGCGTGTGTACTTTTCTGGTCTCATTTCTGAATGTGTCACCGTTGTGTGTCTAAAGAGTTAATGCCAGTAATGCAGCCGATTGTGTGTGCGTTTCTGCGTGCATCAAAGGGTTGAGTAATATCCAAAGTGGTAAAGGCTGATCTGGCGAGTGTTTCTTCTCACATGAATAATGGAACTTAATATGGTGGAGGTGATAGCTTGGAGCACACACACACACACACACACACACACACACACACACACACACACACACACACACACACACACACACACA
>JAVDPK010002420.1:266973-287868 GCA_034780415.1 Cichlasoma orientale
TGTGTGTGTGTGTGTGTGTGTGTGTGTGTGTGTGTGTGTGTGTGTGTGTGTGTGTGTGTGTGTGTGTGTGTACTTGCCTCTGCTCCAGATGGTAGCAGAGGGAAGCTTTGAATCAGTCTGCCAATAGGCCTTATGATAGACATGATTAAACACACTAACTAATTATATGGAAGGAAATTAAATTTTGGACCCCTGCTCTATCTCCTGTAACAAACATCCATGATTGGAACACACATGGGCTCCGAATGCAACACAGTGGTACAAATATAGAGAGCCCACATGGATACACAAAGTCGCCCTTACCGCGGATTGATACCAATCATGTCACCACTAATCAAGGTGCTTGGTGAACAAAGCTGTCAGAGAAATCCAATTATATCGAAGATGATGAAATTGTTTATTGTGGATCAAGATGGAAGATCAAACATGGCTGCCGCTTTAAAAACAAGTAGCTTTTCTCAATTCTGGGAAAATTATATATGTAAAGTGTCTGCAGGATAGTAGTAATATGATCAAAAAAGTGATCAGAAAGCTTAAATATAGTAAATATATTTCAACAACTGTCTAAGAGTCTTTGACGGCTCTATAAAGGGGCGGGAATCCCCTCCCCTGTATGCCTGTGGGGCAGCTTGGCCATTTTGTATGTATGTATTTATTTACTTGCTTACTCACTTTTTGGCTTCAGTCCAGGACTTTTTTTTCTATTCAAAGGTCAATGTTTATGAACACAAATATATTTTAAAAATCTAATAAAAATGTCAATCATAGAATACGGCACATAGATTTTAGAGTGCATTTTGGCTAATGCATTCCCTCTTTAGCTTCCCAATACAGCCTGCTCAACTGTAACTGGTCAAATGGCCAATTACTACAAATGGCCGCAAATGGCTACAATTTTCTTCCTCCCCATAGATAAAAATTGTGTGATGGATGGATATGGTTGATGTTGAGAGACGATAGCATGAAATGACTAGAAATGTGGACGTCGTCAGTTTTCTTCTTTGTCTTCTTTATTTTCATTTTCATATTCTGAACTTTGTTGGCGACCTAGCTGTTCTTTACTCAAACCGACATCTTCACCAAGCAAACAGGTCTCAACGTCAGCATCCCTCCAAAACCAAAGTAATGTGCATGGATGCCACCCCAGATGCACCAATCACAGTGAACAGAGCAATACAGCCAGAGAGCCAAGATCAGAATCTACCACAGTAATGTAAAACCGGCTCTTCTTCATGGCACGCAGTAAAACTTGGCATGAACAAGCTCAACATCTTCCACAACGTGGTGCTAGAAAACAAACACCCACACATGCAGTGGCTTCAACATGGTCTGAGAGTGGACCAGAAGCGCCCACCAAAGGCCGCTGAAAGATTGACACCACAAACAAAATGGCGGTGAACTGTGATGGCCAAGGTGAAAGAGATTAATCTGACACATAGCCCAGGTTAAACCCAGATGGAGACAGATCATCGCTGCATTGTGCCCTTCAAGGGACAAAGAGGGTAATCTATTCTTGTCATGTTATAAAACAATCTTTCATTAACCAATAAAATACACGTTTTATCAGCCTATCAAAAATGAAACACACTTTCTATCTTTCACCTTTACACTTTGCAAGGTTTGACGAAGTTTAATGCAAATAAAGCTAATTACTCGGGAAGTGTACGGTCATGATTGAGGGTCAAGCTGCTTCCTTCTGCTTCTGTACTTAGAATCGACAATCATTCATTAAACCAGTGCTTTTGTTTCTTTGAGATGGACTCTCTCAAGTCTTACCAGCAGTAACACTCTACACTCTGCTGGATCATGCTGACCATCCCTCTCCTCTGCTCCTGCATGAGACACCTACACACCTACTTAATTAAATAAAGCCTATAACCTGTAGTTAAAGTAAAAGTTTCCTAACCTTATTATGTTTTACTCCAAGGTGTCATTAAAGTGCCAGCAGCCTCTCCTCAGTTATGTAAAAGCACAGGGTGTGTGTGCATAAACCAGGTCCTTACTCAACGTTTTTCTGGGTTGCTCTAAACTGTAAAATTAATGTTCCCTTTGCAGGAAAAGAATACTGACAACTTTCAAAAAAATATATATATATCCAACAACTAAGAACTGTTACATTTAGAGGGGAACTGTTACCAAAGTGTTTTTGTAGCTGTTCTTGGAGTTAGCCTGCAAAGGTGCTCAAGAAGAGGCAGCTTTGGGAAGATGACATTCAGTAGCTGGACATATCTGGTTTGTCACTCTCTCTCTTTTTTTTTTTTTTTAAAGACTGAGCTATGAGGCAGTTGCTGTTCACACCATTTTAATGTGAAGGCTGAACTGGACCCCTGTGCTGGGGTGCCAGGATCACAAGACAATGATAATGACTGATTCTCCTAATCTCCAAATGATCTTCATTAACTTATATTTTACAACATTTGCTCATAAATATTGCTAAAAGCTTCATTTAACTACTAACCTTTGTTAAGTTGAGGGGAACCAACTTTAGAACAGCAGCTGTGGGATGGAAATTCCCTGCAGGCAGGTGTTATTACAGGAAGTGTCATTGTCACATGTCATTCTGATGTATGAAGACAAAGACCTTAATAGACCGCTTTGTTTGTTGTTTGTCTCTGCGCTTGATATTTCATGACGTTAAAAAGAACAGTACGCAGAATCAAAAGGCATTAATAACTAGTCAACTTTAGCAGTGCCATGCATCTCCATATGGCTGCTTAGGCTGTGCGCCATTCTGCCTTCCCTCCAAAATACATGCCTTTTAATTACATAAAACAGAAAACATGGCACAACCATATGCTGATGATCCCCCGACTCACTATATTTTAGACTCCAGTCATCTAACAGATGCTTACACTCAAAGCTCTCATCCAACAAGTAGGCAACAAAGGGGGAAAAAAGAGCCTTAACTCACAAACCCACACTATTCTTTTATGTATACTTTTGTATTTGTTTTGTGCTCCTTATTGCAAATCATGCTCTATTAATAAAGTGCAGCATGGCAAGGAGGTAAACAACTTAACACTAAATCACCTCTAAAATGTAATTACACTGCTTCAAAGCAAATCCAGACATCTCATCACTCTATGGAAGCCTTCGGAGGGTTGAAAATAATTATGTTGTGATCCAAACCTGGCCTGTGGGTATGGATTGGTTTGATATTTCCTCTATTTAGTCCAAACTGAAACCATGCCAGTTGTTAACCACCAGCAGCTGGTCAATACCAGGTAGAAATACACGGAAAACACATTTTGCTGCGCTGTGCAGTGAACTGATTTCTATGACCCTGCTGCACATGTCAGTGCCGCCTCAGAGGGTATAATGATCAAACAATGACATTTCAGTGAACTTTTTCTGGTAGCTTTGTCTCAGTGGAAATATTTCTGAGTTTGCTTTGCATGTGCTTGTGCAAAAGAGCTGTGATAAGATAATGATTCTCAATATACTCTAAAAAATTTTAGTTTTTAAATTTATCTTGCCTGAAGGCAGTGCATCTGGGCCCTTCTTTGGCCAGCTGCCTGTTGTTGATAAGCAGACGTACAGCACATTGAGGTGTACCTGTGGTGCGCTGTAGTAAATATAATTTTCAGATATTCTGAGGATTTACATGTCTCTCAGATTCTTTACACAGACTTGCGCTGTGAACATGCATATACAAAAATAAACAAAAGCCCCTGAAACTGCAAAAAAAAAAAAAAAGCTGCTGCTTTGGAATGCACCTTCCTCGGGGTTAAAAGCTGACATGACTGATATAACAGGTGCTGCAGTGTGCCAAGCAGGCACCATGGGCAAACAGAGAAGGAAACGAGAAATTTAACAGGTTGATAAAAGAAAACAGGGAGAAGAAATGGATTAGAGATGGGTAGATGGAGGGTTGAGGAGGGAAAAAGTAAAGGAGAAGATGAGAGAAAAACATGGATTATGAATGGGGAGAGATGAAAATTGGAGAAGACTGATCCGATACAAGGGGAGAAAAAAGAATGCGAGATGGTAAAAAGTCAAAGAAAAAGGGATTAGCGATGGAGGGATTTAGCAGAAGAGAGATGGGGAAAGAAAAAAAAAGATTAAGGAGAAGTGGCTCAAGAGCAGACAATAAATAAAGTCTGATTGTGCGTCTGTCAGTTTGTGTGTATTTTAATCTTTGCGTGCTGCATTTACCCCACGGATCTATGCGTGTCCACCTGTCTGAGTGTGTGTGTGTGTGTGTGTATTAGGTTAAATGCCACTTACAAGAGAAAAGACATGGAGACACTTCTAAATGTTTGCCCTTTGTGTATTTCATCTGCAGTCCATCCATACTTCCCTATAGATGAAGAAGACGGGGGAGGAGGGACAGAGGGATGAATTGATTGGAGAAATGGATGGATGGAAGGAAGGAAGGAAGCAAGGAAGGAAGTGGAGTTTTCGGGGTTGTTGGGTTCATGAGGGGTGGACGATGTTGGTGGGGAGGGCATTTGAATACCTAGAGCGAACAAATTAAAGTAAAAGCAAAGGATGGATGACAGTGGGGTACAGGGTGCATCTGGTAGTCCGGCAAACAAGTCGTTGAGCAAGCCTTGAAATGGGGGAGTTAGTGAGAGAGAGAGAGAAAGCGAGAGAGGGAGGAAGGAAGGGGAATGGGAACAAGAGGCAGAGTCGTGACTGTAGGTTGATTTACGGAGGCTTTCCTTTTAATGAAATTGTTTCAGTGACAGAGCCGGTAAAAGGCCCTTAATGGATTGGCTGGCCTAATGTAATGAAATTACTCCCTCTTTCACTACAGAGAGAGGAAAAAAGAATAAAAGAGGACATGGGGAGGAGGGAGAGGAGGAGGACGGGAGAGGAGAGATGCAATTAATATTTACAGAACAGACAAGCAGGGTGGGCTTTAGTAGCAATGGCTCGCTCGCTCTCTTCTTTACTATGCCTATCTCTCTCGCCCCTCTCTCTCCCGGTGGCCAGTGTGCGCTGGGCGTGCGGCAGGGGAAGGAGGTGATAGGCTGATGCCAGGCAGGCCACTTCAGCGCACCGGTCTCTTCTCTCGCGCTCTCCTTTTCCTCTCCTCTTTTCCTCAGGGCTGGCCATATCAGCGCTGAGGTGAGAGACTTAACCTTAGCTTGTGTGCTATCATCTGGACTAGATATTCCTAGAGTGTGTGTGAGTGAGTGTATGTGCGAGAGAAAGAGTTAACGCCGGTGTCTCCTACCTGCTACCTTAAGCCCACTACTGGGGTATCACCTTACACACATACCCACATGCACACACTCTCATTCAAGCAGCCCATCTTTTGTTAGTCCCTCCCCCAGCTGAGCGGACCTTGCAGACTTGCGCCTGACTCTCACCCATCTCTGTCTCATCTGTGTGTGTCTCTCTGTGTGTGCGTGTGTGTTTGTGTGCGCGGTGCAGGCAACTGGACAGCAACCACATCAGCTGCATCGAAGATGGAGCTTTCCGAGCGCTGCGCGATCTGGAGATCCTGTAAGTAGAGAAAAACCTTGGTCCTCCATCACTCTCCTCCTTTGCCTCCTCCTTCTCTCATCAGTTTGCTCTTCTCCTCTCTCCCCCTTTTCATGTGTTGTCTGTGAAACAAGGATATGTCCTGCACTCTCCTCTTTTCATTATAAGCTTTGCTTTATGTCTTAATCAGTTTCCTCGTCCTTTCATTTTCCCTTTTATTTATAAAGAACATACTTCCCTCTCCTCTCAGTTCTGTATCATGCCTCTTTCCCCTTCATCTACTTTTCCATCTCATCTTTCTTTTACCAATCTTTATATGCATCTGCTTTATGTCTTTAGTATAAGAAAAGATGTAACTTGAAGGCGATGTTGTTGAAAGATGACAGTTTCTTAAATGCTTCTGCGCGAATCAGTTATATCCTCGTGTTAATGCAGAGGTGCATGTATAAGTACTTGTGCGCATTGCTCGCAGAGATGAAGCCTACCTGTTCATCAACCAGCAACTGTGTAGTCACTGACTCACAATAAACTGATACACACCCAAACACAATCACAAAGAATGGGATGGGAAGCAGTGTATCTGCCACCTGCTGTGGTCGGCATTTTCTTTGCCCCGTGTGTGTGTTAGCACATATGGGTGATTCCTCCTTTGTATGGGAATACGCTAATGTTCTTGCGTGTTTGCTTCCAGCTGTGTGAAATATTGAGTGTGTGTTTGCATGAGTGTGTGTGTGTGTGTGAAGAAATTGTGTGCGTCTGATCTGTCTACATTTCTAGAGCTGCTCATTTGTCACTATGCTCAGAGGTGTGACTGGCCACTGCGCGATGAAAGCTGTGTTAGTAAAAGGTGTCTACTTTTTCCGCACTTGTATGTGTGCACACATGCATATAATTGTGCAAGAATGTGTGTCTATAGTGTGACTTTACGATTAGCACAGAATCAGGTTCCTAATTTATTTGGTTTGTCTTCTGTCTCCTCTATATTTTCTGCTAAAATAAAGAATATAAAGGTTGTCAGGTCTTGATTTTAGGAACAAAACAGAGCTGGAAAGAAGTTTGTCCTGTGTTGTTGGCATTTCTGATAGCTGAGAAGGTATTTAGTATTGCTTCTGACTATGTTAAAGAGGAATAGTCATATAGGAAATCAGGCACATACATTAGAATAGAGAAAGAAAGATAAGCCTAACGAAGGAGGCAAAAAAAGAGAAAAGAAGGGGAGCCAGTTAAGATAAGGATGGGATGAAAAGAATGAGCAAAAGAAGAAAGCTGCTCCCAACCTGTCTGTCCATTTTTGGCCACACATCACTGGGGGGGGGGGGGGAATGCTGGTGTCACAGAAGTAAAATTTGGAATTGAACAGGAAATTGATGATTCTCGTGACTTTAAACAAATTTAGACAATAATGAGATACTTTAATCAAGCTCTGATCAATCAAGGGAAGCTCTGATGAAAGCCCGAGATGGTGTCTCATGATCACATAAAGGTGTACTACACCAAGCAAGATTTTCACAGAGAGACCATTAAGGGCAAAGCTACCAAGAGAACATAGTCTGTGCTAAGGTGCTATGGATACGATATCAAACAGTCATGGAAAATTGGCAGAACTTAAAATATTAAAGTAATTCACTGCAGTAATGCTGATTCCTCTTGGTTTGCAGTGAATTTCCCCCCTTTAAATCACAAATATTAGAATCTAAGGATCAAATGATCAAATGAAATATTATATAAAGATCATATACAGAAAGCAGGTATGTGATGTAAAAGCTCAGAGAGATCCCCGGCAGTATCGGGCACATCTTGATTAGTATCCTGCAAAGTAGATGTGATTGTTCTTGGTGCAGTCTGGTGCTGCTAATGTGCTCTCATAAATGATTAAATAGAGCAGGGGATACTGTGGTAAATGGTTCAATATGCAGCAATGTAGTCCCCATCCAATCCCAAATAAAATGTAATCACCACCACTGTATAGTACCACAATTAATGCAGAAGTGCTCATTTTAAATGACGCTTTGTGAAAGTCTTGTAGGTTTTCATCAAAGCCATTGTATCCTTTATCTCTACATTTATTTTCCTTTTACAAGTTCGTTTTTTTCCCCCCCATTCCCTGGCCTCACTTTTGCTCAGCGCACAATGAAAGTGATAGGGGGCAGATAGAGGGGGATCGGCAGTGCGAGATACAACATATTAGCAATTCATAAGACTCTGACAGCTGAGTGCTCGGCAGGATTTACAATTCACTGTAAATACGCAGCCGTTCCCATTCACAGCAGACAGCATGACAGCACACAGTATATTCACTGAATGTGACGTTTTAATAAAGGCAGGTGTGCGTGCATGTGTGTGTGCGTGCATGCGTTCAAGTGTTTGTGTTCATGTGCAAAGGGCATGAATGACAGTAAGCAATTCTGCTGCTGGACTGATCTTCATTTCAAGCATCTTAACACACACACACACACGCACAGACAAACACACACATCCACCACACAAACAGATGCATGCGCATTCACACATATGGCACGCACACACACACACACACACACACACAGACGCAGCCCCATCTGTTCAGTTCTCGGGGTTGATTCTGTGAGCGTAGTACAAAATGGGATGATAGAGATAACGGTGATTGGAGGTCACGTGACTGCACCATCAGGTAGGTGCATGCATTTTTGTCTCTTCGCACCTACATGTGTCTGCGTGAGTATCCTCTATGTCTTTTCGAAGGAGCGGTTTAAGTTTAAAGCTATCGGCTCTTTGAATGGCCGAGTAGCGCTGACTTTGATTTTTAGGTTAGATTTATTAGGTTTAGATTAAGGTTTGATCATTCTAACCTAAAAATCAAACTCCGTGTTAATTCAATCAGAGGTCAGGTGGCTTATGAAGCAGAAACGCTTGACAATTTGAAAACCTTGATCTCTGGGAAACTGTAACTGGTGTTTTAAGTATTTACAGACACGCTATTGAGTAAAAAAAATTTTTTAAAAATTCATGCAAAATATTAAAATGAAGGATTTTTTTGCTTCTTCACTATTGCGTGAGGGTTTATTTTTTTCTCTTCATTACAATAAATGCATCTAACTGACGTCAGTCGCACTACCAGATTAGTTTGATCCAACTAATGGTCTTGCTGCCTCTGGATCTGATCCAGAAATCTTTTGAAGAGGGCCAAGTTTCCCTCTAAAGGGATGTTTGGCTTCCAAGTGCCTCTTCAGCTTACTCGACACTATGTTAGCATTAGCCAGCTTCTCCCGACAGTTGACACACTCAGGGCTGATGGGCTGCTGGCGTCCTTCTCCAGCTGAATCCATAAAACGGTAGCTGTCACAAAACTGTCTCATGCCAGATTTTTAAGTGGAGGGTGGTCACTATTGGGGTTAGTTCTAGCTAGCTCCATCCGTCAGAATGGTCGTTTTGTTTCCTGTCACAAATTTTGTGACAGTGCTTTTTTGATGCGTTACGTTCTTATAAATCCGACTGACCAACAACTATGCATAGAAACGGGGATTCCCTTTGAAGCACTTTTTTTTTAAAATTTATCCTTGCACTGCAAAATTTTTGCAGTTATAGGTCTGGTACTTACAAAGCGCTTTTCTACTCTAACTGAGCAAAGTGTTTTCTATTACAAGCCTCATTTACGCACTCACGCACACACACACACACACACTCCTATACCTAAGCACTTTTATTGAATATTGACACACACACACGCTGATGGATGTCCTGAGGGGCAAATCAGGGTTCAGAATCTTGACAAAGGATACTTTGACATGCAATCTGGAGGCGTCGAGGATCGAACCATCAACCCTGCCCAAAATGCATGCACACAAACTGAGGATATAGAACATATAAATAAATTTACATGCATTACTTTCAATATTACGATATTGTATATTTGTCACAGAAACCTATAACACACCAACCACAGCACATAAGAGAGTGCATAGGTTGCAGGCAAATACATATGCATGTGTGTTTTGGTAATTTGTGTGTGTACGCATCATGCTAATTGAAAGAAGTGTAGCTCTCTCTCTCTCTGTGTGCCACTAATGAATCTCCACTTTAATTAATCTAGTCATTTTTAATTAGCCAATGTTTCTTGGTAGACTAGGCTTTATCTGAGCTTAATATGTTTCACAGGAGCTGCTTTGACTTGTCAAAGCTGAATATTTGGGTGTCTGGCTCATTTTGTAAAAGCTAAATGGATTTTAGTTTGTTAGTTTCATTAATCTTGTTATAATTGTTCTCTGGAAATAAAAGGGAGTGATTGAGCTTTTTTTTTTATTATTAAGTTAGATGTGTTATAAATTCTGCGACATTAAAAATAAAAATATCTGACCTGTCACAAAGTGAAACATTTGTATATGTGCTGACTAAAAGCCCTAATCATTCCTCTTTGGGGGGAAAAAAAGAAGAATTGCTCGTTTTAATAATAGGCGTGTGCTTTTAATCGCTGCATTTTCAAGTGTTTTTTTCCCCCTTTTTGCAATTTTCATGACATATTTCTGCATCACACTTTGACATATGTTCACCTCCCAAAGAATCTTACAGAAAAACAACCAAAAAACACACACACTGTACTAGTCATACTAAAGTAAAACACCTGAGAGTGACCTCAGTAATCCATAACACAATAACAGTATCTGTACTCCAAGAAATGAACAGTGTCCGTGATGTTTGGGATCTGAATTGCTTCTTCTTTTTGTCTGGGTTTGACAGAAGACTTTTACTTTCTGAAGAGGTTTAGAAAGAAAGACAGATGTGACTAAAGTGTCTTCAGATTCGCCATTTCCTCTGATATCCTTTCCCTTTACTCATATGTCCTTAGATAGTCTCTTTCGCTCTTGCTTCCTCTTCTCTCTTTCATGGTTGCCAGGATGAAAGTGGAGGATTGGTGTTGTAAAAGCAAGGCAGTGCTGGGCTATGATTTATTTAGACCCAAAAGGACTGCGGTTACTATCCTATCCTTTTGGCCAGGAGAGACAAGCGAGATTTGGGGAGGAGGAATGGGTGAGGGGGTGTCAGCAAAATGGAAAAAAGGGGCAGAAGGAAGAATTTGAGGAAAGAAGAAGAAAAGAGGGCATGCGGTACTGGTGCTGTAAAAACAGCCAGTTTCCTGGACATAATTTATTTATATACTGTTGGACCAGAGGAGAGAGGGAGAAACAAGGCAATACAGGAAAGAAGGTAGAAAGGAAAGTAGAGAAATCTATAGATACAGAGGAAGACCAAAGGATGTAGAGTGTGTGAAGAAAAGGAAAGATAAAATGGAGGGAAAGAAGAAGCAGAGGAGGCAGACCTAAGAACAACAGAAAGATAAATACTGTAAAACTGATGCAGGGCACAAAGCAGAAAACAGGAGGCAGGCAAAACCTTGTCCGTTTGTTGCTGATAAACAAGACAAGGAGAAAGAGATGCAGGACAGAGAGGTATAAAAGACATGAGGGTGAAGGGGAGATGAAATGGCAGACAGGAAAGACAGAAGAAACACTGATGTGACATTAGTGGAAAAGACGAAACTGATAGAAAATAGATTGAAAGGATCAGAGGGAGGAGAGCAGGGAGGCATTAATTATTGATGGAACAAATGTCTGACTGACTGACTCAATTTGGCCCTTTGTTGTTTCCAGACCACCACGGCTGTCAGATAGACTCAGAACAGTGTTTCTCAAAGTGCGTACGGAGACCCCACCGGGTTGATTTTCTGCTTTTATCAAGATTAGTTGGTAATCTGACTTTATTTTAATTAAGTAATAGTAATTGCCTCAATTGACAGATAAACATAGCACAAAGATCTATTACACATGCATCTATTATCAGTTAATAACACTAATCTCAAATACCTGTATTTTGAATGGCCAATCTAAACTGCTGTCCTAATGCTTTATTGCTACGGTGCTGCTTTGAGATTGACCCGTGCTGCAGGGCATCTGCACATTCTTGTTAATATCCGGATAGTCGTTTTCCACTGCCAAGTAATGAGGACCCACTCTGATACTGCCATCTTGGAAAATTAGAATTTTGTAGTCATTTTAGGTAAGCTTTCACTGCCAGAAAATTAGAGGAGTCTTTAGGCTGGGATGCTGCAAACCAATATCTGAAATTAACTTTTTTGTCTTGTCTGCAAAGGCTCGTATCCTAATAACACAGTGCCTGAGAGGACTCACTATTCACGGCAGCTCAAAGGGCCATGGCGAGTGCAGGCAGAGACGCCCAAACTGCACCTTGAAAAACACAGGTTGATTTACGGCGCATAAATTCAGTTGCAAAAAGGAGATGTGCTGTGTATGGCAGCGAGGTGTATGTGAGTGAGTGGATGTTAGTGGGAAAATGATAGTGGACTCAAAGTAAGTGCATAACGAGAGTCAATCTGAAAGTAGACAGCTTTTATAGTGACTGGCATCAGTGGTCCAGGTGCTCCCCGTCAGCTCAAGTGGAAGACTCCATCAACCGACATGTTTCTGGAAGAGACGTGGTACAATGAAGCCAAAATACTATACTCCACCCATTCTTTAGTGTGCCTGCATTTCTGATAGAAAACAGAACAGCTCTGCTGAGAGGCATAGAAACAGATGAGCATTTAAAGCCACTTTTGCCTGCTCACTGCAATTTCAAAAACAAGATCAAAGACCTGATATTAAGATGTTAAAAGATTCATTTTAAACCATAAACCAGTGAAGTGGTTAAACTATACGTTCGCTGGCAGACAAGTGCCTCAGACATTTCGAATTTACCGTTGAGGGTGTCGATTTCAAACTGTGTAACTGAAAACCACACACTGGGTGAGGAAATAAAGAAAACGCTGTCATGCAGTATCTCTTAACATCAGGCATCAGAGATGCCCTTTACTGGGGCATGTTCTCTGCAGGGAGAGCCAGCTGAAAGGTATAAATGATCATCCTAGCAGTTCTGGGATAGTGATAAACTTTTATTGGAGGATTCTCCCGTGCGCAATTTATGTTACAGTGTACCTTTTTCTTTGTAGAAAAGTAGAAAGTCGTTGGCAAGTTTAAGCAACTACAACAGCGGGTTAAACTTGTTGGGTTAGGTTGTGGTAACATTTAGGAAAAGATCTGTTATATAATTGTTAAAGAATAATTCATGTGCGTGTGCTTTCTAATAATCCTGCCAGGAAAGGGTAGCAGGGACTATGTTATGTAAAAAAAAGTTTTTTCAGAGTTTTGGCCAAAACAAGCCTGGGATCTTTTCTCAATCACACGTGAAGACAGAGGCAGAGTCACACTTGGCTCGCTCTTCTTTTCACTGAAAATCAAGAAAGAATGCACACCAGGGTGGCCTTATCATATTTGTCATTAAACACCTATCAGAATCAATTAGTGCTGCGAAATAATTCTAAACAAGTGCTTTCCCTAATGACGCGCATTATGGATGCATGTCACTCTGCTTTCCCACTAAACGTTAAGCAAAAAGATTAATCTTAATTAGCTGACAGCTCCTTTCATCACAATGCAAGCATTTGAAGGTTTCAGATTAATTTTGGTTACACTGACGAACACGTTTTTCAAGTTGGGGCGAGAGTTCTTCTTTTGATCGTCGGAAACAAAAAAGTAAAGACGCGCGCGTCCTTTACAAAGGTCTGACTCGTTCAAAAGCAAATCCCGTCATGACTTATATCTTATAAGCATGTTAAGTGGGGCAGAAGATTTTGCTTCTGTTTCATCTCTCAAAAGTCAAACGGCAATGCCAAACACAATGAAGAACACTGAAATATGACTTTTCTTCGGTGCGTGACTGTGAAGAGCGCCACGATCGTTAAACTCAGCAATCCCACAGTCGGCTTTGCGCCTAATACTTCTGATTCCTGCGCTTTTTATTTTTTTCTTCTTCTGAAAGTCTTTGATGGTCAAAGCTGTATGTGCTCAAACTTGTAAGGCCAATAAACACCGCAGAAGTGGAAATGTAATTATGTGATAAACACAGTCTTTATATTTGGCAGAGGAGCTGCTCGATCCACTTTGTCAGTTTGATTCCCGAGAATACCTCGTCCTCGCAATCACGTCAGCGCAGATGGTAGGCATTCCTCCTGCAGCGGCTAATGACTGTGTGTGCCAGCACACGAAGTGTGTTTTTACTCAGCGAGAGCTAATTTAATGCTGAGTGCCAGCGCTGAATGCAGCCAGCCTCACTCTGCTGTACCTTGTAGTCTTTCCATATACTATTCTATTCATTTGTAGCAATGAAGAATGCAAAATAGCAGATGAAAATGTAGCCCCAAAACATGAAGTTGGAATTTTATTCCCTGCACTTCTTTGACTTGTTTTGTGGGATTATGTTAGTTTGATTGCTGCATTAAGAGATTCTTTTGTAACTTCCTTAATTACTGTAGAGTATTAAGTGTGGTCTCGGGATTAATGCTGCCAGCCTGTGAGATTTTTAGAACCCTAAGGTTACAGTTAAGTCTCAACTATTAAAACATTTTACAGTACATTGTAGCTTGTTGATTTATTATTCACTGCTCAGTTGCATTCATCTGCAGGAGAGCGCAGTTTGTAGGTTTCCATTCACAAGGGCAAACCAATCATTTCTACTTCCCTGCAACGTCTCAATCAATAATATATAATCTATTTTAAGGCACTTACCACATAGCTAACGCCTGATTTTGAATTCCATTGTGTTTTGGCAAGTGTGTCTGCGTGTCTTTGAATGAGTTAATCCAGTTAGTGCATGTGTCTGCCAGGCCACATCAGAATAAATGATGGGTCCCTGTGTGATGATGAATGGTAATTTAGATTTAACATAACTGGACTAACGAGCGCACTAATGACTCCAAAGCTAGCCTGGACAGCTCTCACTCGACGGGCTCACGCCTTGCATCCCAATGAGATGGGGAAAGGGCACCCAACTATGCGCACATGCGGAGAAACACACACAGAGTGGAAAAACATGCAGAAGTGTCTTAATAAATTCATGCATACACAATCATAAATTCATAAGCGAAGCACACCCATACACAGATGCATACACACACACATACACACACCCCACAAGCGAAGAACTCATTGAGTAGTCAGGAGAGGTGATGTCAGGCTCATATGAAGCTGATTAATTAATAATTATTCATCGGCCAGTTTTCAACCAGTTGAATTAGATGCGGTTTTTGTTCACTGATCTTTTGACTCGCATTTTTTTTCCTCTCCTGACAACGAAGATTAATGAAAATAAATGATAAGTGCTTGATCATTTTCAGATATAAATAGATTTAATCGCTTAATTAAAAAGAAAAAGAAATCTCCCTCTCAGTCAGAAACTATAAAGAGGGTGAATTTTCACTAAAATGTTTGAAACGCATTTTTAAGGTGACGAGGCTTTGCTGCGCGTTCAGTGTTTCGCTGCAGAGTCACTGCGCTCGGTTACACTGATGAACCTTGGCATTTTAATTGTTCACACTCTTTAAGACAAAGAATTCCACCATTAACATTTTCACAGGCCAATAACATGTACAACTACTTTAAATATCATATGATATTCATATGATATTCAAACAAGGGTGGGATGTGACTTTTTTGTTTTCACCCATGTTAAGTTCATGAAAAACCAAAATCCGCATGTAGTGCTACAAAACAAAACAAAAGCCTCTTTAATTAATATGAAGATGATTTTAAGGGTATGTTATATGTCATAGCCCTTTGTAAATCCAAAAAAAAAAGAATATATTTTGCATACTTAAGGCATGAAAGAGCACGTTGAGAGAAAAATGAAACATGACAACTGCATCTTTTTTAAAAGTGCATGTGGTCTTTCTTTCTGTTGATGGCACCCAAAAATTTCAAGCATGGATGGAGGCGGCGTGTTTGAGGAAGGATTGAGCTTTAACGATAGCGAGAGCGAATGTGAAGCCGATCAGATGTCGTGACAATGATGCCCGCTGAACCGAACTGACTTCTATTTCTTTTTTTTCTTTTTTTTTAAACGCCGAAACTGCGACCAAGACAGACAGAAAATCAACGTGTGACAAAAAGAGGCAGATGAAGGCAGGACGGGCAAAATGGTTTGGAAGAAAAAGCAGAAAGGGGAGAGGCAGAGGCCTCCGTTTACATGACATACCCACGTGAACATCACAAACACGCTAAGAGTTAAGAGGTTTGAGGAGCACTCCGAAGAGCAGCGGATGAACTGCATATTTTATGATCACTTTTCTCGGAGAAGCACAACTTTCTGTACCACTAAGAAAGAAAGAGAGGAGGGAGAGTGAGTGAGAAAAAGCATGGGAGTGAAGTGCATGTGTGTGTGTGTGCGTGTGTGTGTGTGTGTGTGTGTGTGCACCGCTGGGGTTTTGGCCAACGACTGTCATAATTCATAAGGGAAGATGGACAGAGTTGCTCAATGCACTGTAACTTCACAAGGTGACTTTCACTTTGCCTGTAACTCCCCTTCTCAAACACACAGTCAGTTATGCAAACTCTCACATATTTCTTCATCTACATGTCTCACCTCTTCTTGTATCTGTATATCGTTCCTCCTCTTTTTCCCACTCCTTCTCTCCTTCTCTGTCCATTTGCCAACCTTCCCTCTCACCTTCTTTATGATTTCCTCACATGATTTCCTCCTTCTTTGCTAATTTCTGACATTCATGTGTTTTGCCTTTTTCAGCCATAGCCACGCCACCCACCATCAATGTTTATAACGTGCATAAATAAAATTACTCTAAAAAGATTTTCATGTGAATGTTAAATAATGACAAATCAGAGCAGGCTGTGAGATGATAAATTTGAGATTGTGTGGCGAGCAGAGAGACCAAAATGACCCCTTTCCCATGTTTTGTTTGTTTGTTTCTCTGTGTTTACATCCAGCGTGTACGCACAAAGCAGGAGGCAGTAAATTATATTCCCACCTCCTGACCTCTTGGCCTCAGCTTCACTGACTGAACCTCCCCACTTAAACCGCTTTGACTCCAAGTTTAAAAATACACAATAAATGGTGTAATGGGAATCGTGATGTTTACAGCAGCACTGTTTAAGGAAATAATCTCATATATAAACATGGACAGAGAAAGCTCTGTACCGCCGGCTGGAGAGCTGTGCTTTCTGTGTGAGAGTGATGCGTCCCGGGGGAACTGATCTAACACTTTAATGCAACACAAAGGCATTGTCTCTGCTGCACCTACATAGGCTTAAACTATGTTATATTCAATTAAAATAAAGCACACAGTACTGTACAAAAGTCTCGAGACACTCCTCTCTTTTTACTTTGCTAGGAAGATGGAAAGTAAGCGCAGGAGTTATTGAAACATGTGCAGACATAAATGGAAATACAGTATGTGAGACAAAGCAGAGTTTTTATAATTCTAATGAGCACAATATTTGCTATGACCACATTTATTTTTCAACACTGTCTGAACTCTTTTAAGCAGCTTTCTTGCCGTTTCTTTAACTAGTCTTCAGGAATAGTTCTCCAGGCTTCATGAAGGACATTCAAAGCTCTCTGTTAAGATGATCCCAAACTGCTTCAATAATGTTGAGGTCTGGACTCCGGGGAGGCCAATCCATGACTGTGCCCTTGTGCGTTTTTCTATCCAGGAATGGTTTTACTGCATTGGCAGTGTGTTTGGGATTATTGCCATGCATAATAATGAAACTATCGCCAACCACGTGTTTTCCAGATGGTACTGCACGGTAGATCAAAATCTGACGCGACTTTTTCTGCGTAGAATTCCATCAATTTTGACAAGATTCCAACACCCAACAGCGGTGTTCGGGATCTTCATGGAGCCACGATGGAGCCTCTTCCATGTTTTGCAGATGGCTGCGTGCACTTACTGTTGCACCTGCCTCCTGACCTCCTCCACTGGATCAGCTGAAGGGCCGCACCAGTCCTGTGTCAGGTTTTTGCACACAGCAATACTTGATATGCCAGGTTTTCAGCTAACGGCTCTTTGAGAATCACCGTATTGGTTCAAAAATACAGTTTTATGCCTGTAAAACTGTTATCTTTGACATTGTGACAGGCTGCTAGTAACAAAGTGCCTAAAGATAAAAATTTTCAATTTGTTCTTTGCTAAGTTTTTGTAGACACAACTCTGGCTCATCCCTTGAGTTCAGTGTCTTTTTATGCTTGAATTGGTTCATAGGTCAGTGCCTATAACAGAGTGCCTTAACAAAGAACAACAACAACAACAAAAAAACATTCCTCTGAATAGGTCCGATCCAAGGACTGGATTGAAAATGAGTGAAAACGCAGCCAAAGAAGTCCAAAGAAAACTGAAAGACCTTCAGAAAGCCCGGAAAACTATTGCTCAAGACCACTTTAGAAATTACAAGAAACTCTGGCTCCTTAGAAGCAAAATATAGAGAAATGAGGGGTGTCTTTTGCACAACACTGTAGTTATTAAAGCTAAGAAAAGTGAATTTACTTTAGAATCTACTCCCCCCAACCCAAATTATATTCTGTTATAGTGTTTCAGCATGAAATTTGTAAAGTAGCAGAAGTAAGACGTTTTTAAAAATGGTTGATCCATGTCTCATTTGGCAAGCAAACATTGGGAACTTTGTAGTTAACTACGAAGGTAAGGTATATCTGTGCCACCTCATTTAAGCCTAACCACACATGTGGTTAGGCTTAAATGAGGTGCACATGATGCATGTATGTCTTCATCTGCTTGGCAGCTTTTTTAATGGTCGCTAGAACAAGCTGCACTGAAAACATTCATGAAGCAAAATAAACATAAAAGCCGACTCTTTGTTAGGATTAGTTAAGGGAAAATGTTTGCTCCACTGTAGGTAAAGTATATTTTGCCATGAGTGTAACTTAAGCCTAACGCCTGCCCAAATAAAGTAAGTTAGAGGGTACAGAAAACCACGTGCACATGTGTGTGTATGTGTTTGCCTTACATGTCAGAATATCTCCCGTGCAGTTGGTGTGTCTCAGTGGCCCCCGGTAACGGTTGCGTTGCTGTGGTTGCCTCCTGCCTTGTGTCCATGACGCGTGGGTGCTTGATTGAAGCCCCTGAAATGAATCTCTCTCAAAACTAAAATTTAGTAATGCAGAAAATGGTGATGTGCGTAGGTGTGTGTGTGTGTGTGTGTGTGTGTGTGTGTGTGTGTGTGTATATACTGCAGATGATTCAGAACCAGATTCTCTATAAGTGGATGCATGTTTTCAAGTGTCTTTGTCAATGCTTGTCCATGTTTGAGCTCATGCACGTGCGCGCGTGTGTGTGTGTGCACAGCAGGGTCAGAAGAGAACAAAGCAGTGCAGCTTTCTGCTGTTCAGTGATTTTGGTTTGGCTGGCCTTTCGGCTTCTCTTTGAGTCAGCGGGCTCAGCAGAGCCATCACACCCTGGCAACAACCAGCACTCTGGCGAAGACAGAGGGTCTGACCTGAAAGAGAAGGATGAGGCACTGTGGGAAAGAAAGACAGAGTGAAAAAAGTAAGAAAGAAAGAATTAAGAGAAGGGAAGGAAAGAAAGAAAGAAAAGCCAGCAGGTCAAAATGAAAAAATGAGAGCGGGTCAGTAGCAGTCAGAAAAATAAAAGTTTAGAAACAGCTGTATAAAATTTACTGTGAGGATGGGTAAGGGGAGAAAATAGGAGGAAAAAAATACAGCAATTGGCGAGGAGCTGAGATAAGTGTGTAAGGTAGCTACTGTTTTCAAAATAATGACTGTGGTTTTAGATGCTTTTTGTGTGTGTGTGTGTGGGGGGGGGGGAGAGAACAGGCTGGGAGGATATGGAGAATAAAAAGCAGACCTTGAAAAGAGAGTAAGAGAAGCTGTGACTGTCATTTTTCCATTCGAATAGTAATAGTGGATTTATGACGCGCTAGAGCAGGTTTGGGAAGAACAAAAAGAGTGAAACTGAAGCGATTGAAGGAGTTAAACAAACAGAAATGAGGTATTGTGAGAGAAAGAAAGGGTAATTTTTTAAAAAATCAAAAACAAAACGTCCACATGATAAAGAAACAGGAAAGTAAATATTCATAAGATACAAAATGACTAAAACTTCTTAGTTGCATATTGTTTGTGATGTTAAAATTCCATAGAAATCAAAAAGCTTTTCTTCACTTGTCTTGGCAGAACAGTTGGAGACTGAAGAACGCAGATTTTACAACATGATGATGTTCACACGGCAGCAGCTGTGATTGTTTAGTAATCTAAGTTGTAGAATTCTGACCAGCTGAAAATAAAAACTGCCTGCCTAACATCTGAAAGTCCTATAGGGGGTTCAAGCTCAAATCTCCTGAGGGATAGTTGTGCGTTAGCTACAAGCTAACACCACCCCATGCAGCTCCCGGTGTGAACTTTGTTGGTCTTTATGGCTGGCTGCAACATCACCATCAGGGGGATTGTGTGTCCTCCATAACGGAGCTCTAAATTTACTTTCCACTGGCATCGTTTTGAAGGCGCCAGCTCACTTTTTTATTTATTTACTTTGATTCTATTCACTTTTAAGATTTGTTTTGGGCTTTTTTAGCCTTTATTTTCAACAGGACTGCGTAGCACACAGGAAAACAGGCAGAGAGAGCGGGTTGGGGGGGACGTGCAGGAAACGGCCCCAGGCAGACTCGAACCCGGACCCCTGCAGTAACCTTTTAGTGTAGGGGTCTCCTACGAAAACCGTTGAGTAATACTGGTGGCCATGCTGTCACAATTTTAACAAATTAGACAACACCAGTTCTTTAGAGCTTGATGTCATTTGATGCATTTCTGTGATATGATTTTGGAAAGAGGAAAAGATGGAAGTAAAAGAGACATCAGACAAAGTAAGGAGCGCCGACAGCGGCTCAGCATTTTCCCCAGTAGCCAAATACAACCTAAGACACAGTATAGCCACTCAACAAGATCTTGGCTGGTGGTAATTTATTGTCATCCTGTTGTTCATTCTATTCAGCTGTTCTACATAAACAATATTTGCACTGCTGAAAGGAGCTGCTGCGCGCTAACATTTTCTAAGAATTGTTTTGGTTCTGTTTAATAAAGAGCACACAATAAAGGAGGGAGGAGGTGAGGCAGTGTAACAAATTTAAACAGCCACGCAGGTAACACATTAAGTGTGTAGCAGGCGATTCACACAGAGGGAGGGAGCGGGTAACGGAGAGCTTATGCAGAGGTGGGACTAGTTTCAGATATCGGAAGAGCTCGGTGCCAGCAGCCTGACCCACGCACAATTAATCACATCCCACTGGGTGGCAGGACAGGAGAGAGGAGGAGAGATGGTGATGAGGGAGAGCAGGAGGAGAGAGTGAAAGGAGATTTAAGATGGAAGTCAAGCAGGGCTAGAAGACAATTGAGAAAAGATGGGTGGAAAATAAAAGAAAGCGGGAGGAGGAGAGTTAAAGAAGAGAGGCAATCTGCAATCTAATTTGTTGTCATTTAAGGTGTAATGGTCTCATCAGTAGGTTTTTATGCACGTCTTCTGCCAGTCTTTCTAATAGCCCATCTTCTTTCTTTCTTTCTTTCTTTCTTTCTTTCTTTCTTTCTTTCTTTCTTTCTTTCTTTCTTTCTTTCTTTCTT
>JAVDPK010002420.1:294690-321549 GCA_034780415.1 Cichlasoma orientale
GCACAGGACAAGAACACAGGTCAAAACTAAACATAACTCAAAACGCTGGGTCCAGGGACCCAGGACCATGACAGATTTGTAAGCTCGACCATGATTACATAGCCAGTGTTCCAGTTTGCGCTGTGTTTTTTTGTGGTTTAACCAGAGTATGGTTTTAAGTCTGCAACCAGATCTGGCTTGAGCCATTTTGGTGCCTTAATTCAACTGGCCATTTAAATAGCCAAGGACGAGGTACCATGGTGTATCTGAAAGGGAAAAAGTCAATTTCCACATCAAGCGTTACGTCCCTAATTACAATTATACCTCAAATATTAACTTAAATATTTTCTTCTTCTTCTTCTTCTTCTTCTTCTTCTTCTTCTTCTTCTTATTCTTCTTCTTATTCTTATTCTTATTCTTCTTCTTATTCTTATTCTTATTCTTATTCTTATTCTTATTCTTATTCTTATTCTTATTCTTATTATTCTTATTATTATTATTATTATTATTATTATTAATTTGTAATTCCTGAAACACAGAGAATTGTGTCCATGTGTAATGGTACTTGCCAGCTGATGAGATCTTTACTCATAACAAAATAAAAATAGTAATAATGAAGGTAAACAACCTGATTATTTCTGGGTAACAAGTGTAAGTAGCTAAAAATAGCTGACTGCATATGACAGCTCACCTTTGTCTGCATTGAGAATATTTAATAGTTATGAAATATTAATGAAGTAACCACTGTTTCCAAATAAAGTTTGAAGAAACTCACATAGAGAAAGCTACACTATTAAGCTGAAGGTATTTAATAACGTTAAAGGAAAGCCTCCCATAAACAGCTGGAAGCAACAAGCATATTATTGGCCTCTGTTTCATCAGATCTGGATTACATCATGAGCGCGTCAATTCTCTTTTCTGCTTCGATGTCTGGGCTGGTGCTGAATTGTGGAAAAATGATCACTGACAGCTCAGTGGGCATAATTTTTTATTGTTGTTTTGGTTGACATAAGCTGATGTGCAAACCCAGAGGAGCATCCTCGTGCGGATCAATCACATACTTTAAACTGTAAAATCCCTGAATCAGATTTCACAGGTGTAAAATAAATACTGCCAATAATTCAAACTATTAAGTTAACTTTGTATAATATTTTCAGAAAACAAAAGTAGACTAGTTAATCATAGTACTTAATCAGAATCCTCACTGAGTCAGATGATTTCATGTTTACGAGACAGATCCTCCATATCACCCACAGTCACTCAATTTCCCACAACAGCTCCTCTATTTGCCCTTTTTTAAGATTCCTTCAAATCAAGGCGTATCTAAAAGGTTTCTAAGTGCAGCATGGCTTAAAGTGTGTAAAATAAGTTGGGAAACATGGCCACAATATAAAACACAGTTGCGGACTTTTAAATGATGTATTTAGTGTTTACATTGGCTTAAGTCAGTTCAGTCACTACTTTATTAAGGCAGAAAGAAGTGAAGGGGGGCTGAACGGGGTGAGTGGGAAAATAACTGACAGGGAAATTGCAGGGGGAAATTATTGTTATTCCACAATTAAATTATATATACTGGGTGGAATCACCCCTGACAGGGCTGACCATAGCAGTGCTCCTGATGTGTGTGTGTGTGTGTGTGTGTGTGTGTGTGTGTGTGTGCGCGCGCGAGTGAGTGTGAAACTTTATCCGTCTACCAAGGCCACTGAGGCTGTACTGGCAGGGAGGAGAATGTGCAAAGAGAATCGGAAGGGGAGAGAATTAAAGAGAGAGAAAAGTAGTAACATCAACAGAGTGAAGCAAAAACAGTCTATTTTAAGGCTGAGTGGGTGTTAGTGAAAACACAGCAAACCCCCCAGTAATGAACCTATTTGGACCAGTTGTGACGACAAAGCGTATGTAAAATAAACCATCCTTGATTTTTGTGGTTGAAATCGAAAGTGGGTGACGCTGTATGTGCAGGCATAAACATAATGCAGATGCTGTGAAAAGTCCTTTCATCTTGAAATTGGGCCATTTCTCAGAGAAATGTGACCTTGTCCTTGTCTTAAAGCGTTAAAAACACACTGTCAAATATGAAAAATGAATGGGTTTCAGATATAAAAAATGACCACTCGGTCTTCATTCTTCCTGAAACAATGACTCTTTGAATACACAAGGTTTCGGGTGATATGTAAAGTAAACTAGACCCATTTTCTATCCAGTGAAATTAATGATCCATGAAACTTGAAGAAAAAACAAAGAAAATGGTTACACTGGCTTGTGTGGATGTTGGCTTCAACAAGCCACCAGAAAAATTATAATGTAATATAAATTTTGGAAATCCCGGGATTTCTATTGTAACAAGGATCACTCATTAACTCATGACTTCACTATGTACTTTGTCCTGTAAAAAATTGACTTCGGGCCATTTGAACAGTCCCGCATGTTGTGATGAAGAGGTCATAATTTTTGCTCTATAACGTTCTCCCCACATCAATTTGGAAATTTCTGTCTATTCTGATTATATAGAAACAGTAATGCAAAATCCATTTTTAATTCAATGTAAGAACGGATTTCTTACAGTATGTAAATGTTAGAAGATCTCCCACCATGGTAATTATCCTCATGTACACTTTTTCCCCCAATGAATGCAGTGTGAGTTATATTTGTCCAACATTACTTTATTATAATTTGGATGCACTTATACACCCTTATTTAATCCTTGATTATTGTGGACGCAGGCAGCTGGAGACCTGACAGCCAAGTAGTTATTCCTGTAATACTTCTTTGAAGTATCTGGAGAGCATGAGTAGTTGGTGCGTTGTAATGTAAATCAGGCAGGTATGCGGACGCCCGCACGGACCCGAGCTAACCCTAACACACTTGTAGAAGCAGAAAGTATAATCGAGGCTTTAGTTGTGACGGACCTCATTGTGCTCTGCTATATAGAAAGGTGACACATTAAAGGAGAAAACTGAACCCTTAACACCTTATTGAGCACATTCAGTGGCTTTGTTATGCTAAAGGGGCATTTTGCTGGTGTGTTTGGCTTTACTTGTCCCCTTTAGAAGGAAGGATCACTGCAAATCAGTACTAAATTGTTCCAAGTGATCACCTGCCCCGAGTAGAGTTTCAGAGACTTTTGGAATCAATAGTAAAACACATCAGCGTTAATGTGGCGGCCCGACATCAACAACAGTAGTTTTCTTCTTTAACTGCCACACACCTGTATCTCACCTTCGACATGCATTTTCTGTATAAGATTCAGACGGATTGATCGCTGATCTTTTCTGCATTTTTTCCCCCTCTGCTCTCACTTCTGTCTCCATATCCTTACACCAAAACCACAGAGAATCAATAAGTGTTGTGTTTCTTCGACACACTGTGTGTATGTGTGTGTTTGACTGTAATGACAGTCAGCCTTGTTTTTCATTCCACTTTAGGTCGATAGTACATATGAGACACAGTGTAGTTTATGAGGCAGCTAATAGTCAGAGACAGTGGTGACCTGCTTATGAGATAGGAGAAGAGGCACTGATCAAAGGGGTGTGTGTTCATATGTATTAATAAATAATGAGATAACTATGTATGATGACTTTGTGCAATAACGGCACAGAGAATCAGTCGATATTCAAAACTGCTGTCTGAGCAGGGATGTTTATTTATACCCAAATCATTTTTACCTGTGGAGTATTTGTTGATAGATTTTAAAATTGCTGCAGTATTTTACAGATCCCAAAATCCTCAAAATAAGGTACTTAACAAACTTCACTGTGGTTCAGTAATCTAAAAAAGACGTTACCTGCATGTTTCTTAGGTGAAATGTTTTGGGCATGTCCATCTCAGGGGGTGTCACTGAGGCAGACCCAGAACATGCCGGAGAGATTATGTCTCTCGGCTGTCTTGGGAATGCCTCGGTATTCCCAAGACAGTATTCCCCCATAAGAGCTTGAGGGGGTGGCTGGGGAAAAGGAGTTCAGGAAAAACTCTTCTTAGACTGCCGGACACTGATAAATGGAAGAAAACAGACGGATGAGGAAGTGAATATATCTTCACAACCATTCAGAGTTAAAAATCAAGTATTTGGTAAATGTAATTTACTGTAATGTAATTCGCTGTCACAAAGTAATCATGTAGAGCTGAAAATTGTAGTTAAATAATTTATATAATGCTGGTTTTCCCTTTTATAGGTTATTTTATTGGCAGAAATTAAAAATAAAAAGATAGGATATTCTGGTAACTGTCACGGGACTCCTCAGATGTACGTTGGAGTCATGGATAAAGGTTCTCATTATAGTTTATTTATTTATTATTGAGAACTCCTGGGAGCATATTTATACCATGAAACCTTTTCTTTTATAACTGTATCCCACGTTCACATGGCTCTCTGTTCAATTTAATTCTGTTTCTGATTAATTCTTGTCACACATAACGGGTCAGGGGGAAGCAACACTTCGACCCCGTGTTTGTCCTGTGTACCTCGCAGCGCTGACAATTAAGCTGACTTTGACTTTGAAAGCTGACATGGACTTGAACTCATTTTTTTCCCCACAAAATTTATTCTGACAGTTTTAACCGATGAGTTGCACCGAGATCGACTTTTTGCTAACAAACCGCTTCTCTGATGTCCGTTCCCTCTCTGTTTCTCTGTCCAGCACTCTCAACAACAACAACATCACCCTCATCCCTCTGTCCAGCTTCAACCACATGCCAAAGCTGCGGACGCTGTGAGTATTACACACTATGACACATACACACAAACAAAAACACAGAGAAATCTCCAAACATATGCTGTAGATGCTGATGCACAAGGACTCTGTGGCTGAATATTAATACATGCACAATTTGAAATTGAGTTTGAAATCATGCAACTAACAGATGCATGATTTCAAACTCGAAACTGAGCATTGCAGGTAAAGGTCAGTTTCACACACACATGCACGCACGCACGCACGCAGACACACACACACACAGACAGACACACATAACATAATGAAAGACATACATATAAAGCATGGCAGCAGAGTCTGTGTGTGATCAGCTAATCTCGCCATAATAAGAGACTGACTCGTCTATTGTTTCATGACTGTGAATAATCATGTGGCCATTACATACACACAGCCACACATAAAGACTTTCAGACAAGCGCACAGAGATGAACACAAATATGTGCATGTGCCACACACACACACACACGCGCACACACACACGCACACTTGAGTAATGTTAACCTCATTAATGCCACAAGAAAGGCTTGTTTAGACTCTATAGTTCAATCTGCTTTGATTCATTAAAAGAAACCTCCTTTACTGATGTTACTGATGTGAACACACAAACACACACAAACACACACACTACTGTGGTCCAACATGAACCGAAGCCAAATCATCATCTCTGACTGATTTAAAGGGGGCTTTGATATGTTTGTGTGTATATGTGCATTTTTTTTTTTTTTTAGCTGTGTGAAGGAGATCTTTCAGTTGCCAAGGTGATGGCACAACATCTCGAGGGAGTCTCTAATCGTAATCTCGTGGGACTCTCTGTGAGACAGACCGTGGGTTGCATTCCTGCTGGCCACACTGGGGCTGAATTCTGCCAAACCATGGCATGCACCGAATGGGATTTCCTCCCCGAATCATCATTTTTAAGAGGCTCTTGTGTGGTCACACCGCTCTACTTACCATTTAGAAATGGGGATTTTTAAACATAAAACCCAGCTAAATACAAGCAGGATAACATTTGCGCAGGTCCATTTATCCTTCACAGGCGTTTTCGTGCTTCAACTTTTGACCGGCAACGACCATCAACAACCGATCACATGGCGGGGTTTCCATTTTTCCTGCATGCTGCTGCAATTCTAGTGGCAATACAGCTTGAAATCAGGCTTTTAAAATTGGATTTCAGGCAGCAGCACAGCTACACACTTGCCAGCAGATTGAGTACAGAGTTACCAATATCCAATATCTTTTAATCAGAGACCCTCGTCTGCTTCTGTTTTCTGTCAACACTGAGTGACTGTCTCCTCTGATTTCCACGTTTTCCCTCTTCCCTGTTTCTGCATCGAATTTGTTCCATCTTTCTCCGAACTTCCACAGTACGTCTCATATTCCATGAATCTTTTTTTTTTTAAATCCCTTTCGCTTTTTCATTTTTCTCTAAAATGTCTTTACTCGCTTCATTATCTCCATTGGTTTTCTCCCTCCTGGAAGTCTGGATCCCTTTTATTGCTTCCTCTGTCCTTCCCATCTTTTACTTCTAACTTGTCTTATTCCGTTATTCTCCTAGTCTTATATTTTCCCTTCTCCTCCCTCGTTTCTGTGCTTCATTTTTGTCCCGCACTTCTCTACCACATTTCCTTTACATCCGGTACCCATCCCCCTCTGCCTTCTCCCCCGTCTCGCATCTTTCTCTCTATTAAATTTTTTATCTGTTCTCTTTTGCCACCCTCAGATCTCAGTATTGAATTTGAAGCCTTTATAAAAACGACTCATTCAATCAAATCTTTAGAGATGTCCCTGATATGATTAGGAGAGGAGTTCTAGAAGTGTTTGTATGTGTTTGTGTGTGTAGAAACTTATTTGGGTAAAAAACAAATGATTCACCTTCCCTGAAGTTATAATCCATATTTTTTCCTCTTTTTCTTCAGTATCCATGTAGCCTATTAGTAGTAACGGTATCACATCACGGTGTCTTTCATTCACAAACTTGACCTAGTGGAAAGATGCGATCTCCTGCTTTTTTCTGTGTGTGTGTGTGTGTGTGTGTTGTTTGGGGGACACCTGGACTAAAGACGCATTTACTGAACAAGCTTGCACAATGCCTTTAGTCACTTGCAACCACCAAGCTCAACAGATGCATTCAAACTGACTTCCAGCTATACACAAACAACAGTCCACACACACACACACACACACAGCTCTCTATACCCCCTGCCTGTTCCCATTCTCCCCTGTGTTTTAATCCTACTTGTCAGTAATTAAGGCTGAGCCGGAGGTGGGCCAGGACGTGGCTATCTCCAGGCGGGGGTGCAACTATAAACTGGATTTATAATGGGAGAGCAGTATTAAAACCCACTGCCCCCGCTGCTAGCATCAATGAGACCATCTCTGTTCCATAACAGGATTTGTCCTCTGCTTTATTACAAAAGGAGGCCTGTCTTCTGAAAGGCCAGATATCCCGGCTGGCATATAATACGCTGACAAGACATTCTGCTGTTCATCCACCCTTCTCCTCCTCCTCCTCCTCCTCCTCCTCATCTCTCTCTCTCTCTCTCTCTCTCTCTCTCGAGGTGCCAGTATAGTCCAGCCAGTGCAGCCTGTAGAGAGTCTGATCTCTGTGAAGCAACACCTGATGCATTCTGCAGAGAGCAAAACCTTTTAATTAATGCTACAAGTGAAACTTGAAAAGCCTATTAGTGTGACAAGTTATCTTAAATAATTTAAATATATTAAATGTCACTTATAATTAATTCTCAGTGTTGTCACCTGATAAGAATTCTATTTATCTTTCGTGTAATTGAGCACAGGTGCCACGTGTAAAGTATAAGGATCAGTGGAATAGTGGTTATGATAAGCAGCAGCAACCCACAGCATTTAAATATTGTAGGGGTCCCCCTGTGGTGTGCCACTTACCCACCGGTACACTAGAACAGGGGACCTCTGGGTCTTGTGGGTTATGAGTTAGGGGCCAAGTGAATTTCCCCTTGATATGGGTTTTAAAGGCTGGGTCAAGGTTTTCCAACAGAATATTGCATTTGCATTGTCACTGACGTCGTCTCCACAACAGGTAAAATTTCACTGATCACCATTATTTCACAAAAAAAAGATGAATGCCTTAAGACATCCAGAGATGGCACACAAACAAGATAGATACTAAAATATTTGTTTAAATTCCAGCCTCTCTATCAAGGGCACATTCAAATTAATCACATTCTGTCATTGTTGGTAAAAAAACAAACCAAAACAACCAGATAACTTTTCCCTCTTTGTCCACTTTCCATATTTTCTAATTATTTATTTACCCTTTTCAGTCTGTTTTTCATTAAACCAAATTGAATTTCTTCATTTAAAAAAAAAAAAAAATCTCTCTCTGTCTCTCTTTTCTAATTTCTCGTCTGTGTTTTAGCTTTTTTCCCCAAAGAGATTATGAGTTAGTGGTGTGCTTCATCACTATAAAGGGAGTCATATTCTCACAGAACCTGGAGAAATGAGGGATGAGAATATTACTCTGTGTGAAAGTGCCTGTTGTCGGGTTTTCAGCCTTATGATTCTGAGCAAAAAAAAAAAATGTAAGCTGTGTGAAAAAATTGAATCTGTTCTGTTTGAATGCTGACTCAAATCCTCTTAGTGATGTGCTCTTGTGACCTGATGTACTCAGAGTTTCTGAGAATTTCTTTTCATGTCAACATTTCACAATAGGTAGTCATATGTTCATTTGGATTGAATAATAATATTTAAACACTAAAATGTATCTTTTCCTCCATCTCGCCTCAGCCGTCTGCACTCCAACAACCTCCACTGTGACTGTCACCTGTCCTGGCTCTCTGATTGGCTCAGAGCCAGGCGGAGCTTGGCTCCTTTCACCCAGTGCATGGCCCCCGCCCACATGAGGGGCCTCAACGTCCCAGATGTACAGAAGAAGGATTTTATCTGCAGTGGTGAGCTGACAACAACAAATTTACACATTAGGTTTGGCCAGTATATCACAGAGCTTCAGTGACAGATGTTTATACGTAGTTATCACTATTTTCAATCATGGTTATTCTATTTTCATTAACGCTGGACTAAAAACATCCTTCGTTTTACTCCACTGCAACTATCCCATATTGATACATAAATATAGTATTCCCCACACTAAGATGACCTGAACTTTTGAGCAGCAGTGATACATGCATAATTCATCATTTAGAAATGAGAGTTGATGTTCACTGTTAAATGCAGCGCTGCTGGCAGCTGACTCTGTGGTGTAGAGGTATACAATACAGAGAATATAGTAAAACTAAAGGCCATTATTACAGGCAGGGTTGTTATCGTCTCCAGACAGCTCGGCATTGAGTTTATAACACTGACAGAATTACAGCGTGTAGAGCGTGTAATCAGCTAAAAAGCCAGAGTAAGAGCAGTAGTGTTATCAGCTGCAGATAGTATAGGCAGTGTTTACAGGCCTCTGATTCAGCTTTCTGCGCTAATAGACTGCCAGGCTGTGCTCTCTTTATTAGCCTTAAGTCTCATCTTTTCTGCCTACAAGCTCCACAGCAAACCACCTCTCACTGCACTTTTCTCCATCCCCCTCACTTACTGTCAATAACAGACCTCTCTCTTTTTTTTATTTGTTCACTATATTTATCCCATCTTTCCACTTTTCATCATTTACCTGTTTTCCCTCCTGTTCTCTGCATGTCTATCCTGTATTCCTACCCTTCCATCTCTTCTCCTGCTCACTTCTAGTGATATTTGGTAGGCGTTGGCCAGATACTGTTTAGCAATTCTTCCTGCTTCATCTCAAAATCTAGCACGTCTCCCTCAAAGAATTTGAAACAATACAACAGTGTCAGCCTTTTGCTGTGCTCATGTTTGGTTGTAGATTAATGATTCCAGTCTATAAATTGTCGCCCGCAGGTCCAGCACAGGCCGAGTCAAGGACTTGTGTTCCTCAGGTAACCGTATGCCCACCCAGCTGCAGCTGTAACAACAACATAGTGGACTGCCGCCGTAAAGGCCTTACTGAAATACCAGGAAACCTCCCCGAAGGCATTGTGGAGATGTAAGACTGCTTTACTTGCTAATTTTGCAACATTTTATGCAAATGTTTTTGCATGGTAGACCCATTCTGCTGCAGAAGGGAAAATTTACAGATGTAATTTGTATTTGCTGTACATGCATATACATGAATGTGTTTTTGAGATCGCATTCCAGCCACACACCAATGATTTGGTCTTGTTTATGTAAGTGCAAAAGTTTCCAATAAATCTTTCGAGACTTATATATTAGATATAACACGGAATTAGACCTCAAATCCATCCCCAACTGTGGCACATTGTGAGTTTTGTTGTGATATTTAGTTTTAAACTACAGCCAAGCTCCACACTTTTCCTCCTCTTTCTCTCATGCTCTTCTTTTCTTTTACACACCGATTTAAACACACACACGCGCGCCACAGGGGGACGTGTTTGATATCCGTATTGATCGCTGTACCCTGTTTGTTTGCACAGAGGACAGCTGGTTGATTGCTCTGTGAGTAAAGGAGCAATTCTCGCCCACAACTGCACACCAATACCGTTATACCTCCCCAGCATAAGTAATAGATTCTCACAAACACACGCACACACCAAGGCACATACATGCAGACACACTAGTTTTGTTTGTACAAATAAAGTCTGCAGTTGGGCAAAAAAATAAATAAACACTTACACATGCACACACATTCTGGGAGGGCCTACCACACACACGCATGCACACACACACACACACACACACACACATACAGATATGTTTTTGAACTGAGCCACAGGTACAAAAACACCTTATCAAATCTCTAGGGCATGCACAATCACACACACACACACACACAGACACACACACAGCATTACCATCGGATCTATGATAATGAATGTTGCTGCTGCAGCACAAAACAATAGAGTATAATAGGATGATGTATTGTCAGTCCTTTAATGGAGACAAAGTCATCCTTCTGAAGGGTGGTGCCAAGGATCACTGATGTATGTGTGCATCCTATTGTATACATTATACAACTCTATTTTATTTTTAAGTATCTTAACATGATACTTTTAAAGTTGAATATAAAGCCAGTAAAGCAATTTAATGTTTTCAGGTTTGTCTCAAAGCACACAACACCAGCAGAGATGCGCATTTGTGGTCTTTTCAGTGTGTGTGTGTGTGTGTGTGTGTGTGCGCACTATCAGGTCGTTGTGAACATGCTCAGCTGCCAAACTCATCTCCTCTCCCAGTTGTTGTTTAATTGACTCCTGACCTTATAGGTTGTTTTTTTTATACAGCTTTTTAAAATGTCTCTGCTTTAATACATCCTTTGATATTGAGCCTCTAAGTGTCTTTGTCTGAAGCGTATTTAACTGTACCCTGATGTAATTTGTAACTTGTTGTGTGTGCAGATTGTCTTTGCCAGTATTCATACATCATTGATTTATTTTGACCCCTGAGTTAAAAAGTGCTCTGGGCTGCAATGGAGTGAGGTGATGAAATCTAAAGGGCAACACCAAGAAACAGGCATCTGTAGTGTAAGGCTTGTGCTGCTTTCAAAGTCGGGACTACTTTTAATCAAAACACAGCAGCAGTCACAGATTGGCACAATAAATTAGAGCTGCATTTAATCCAAAGTGTGATCAAAACTCGTCTTATCCATTTAGAACTTTGAGTTGACTTACAGTTCAAAAGTGGTTTGAAACGTAGATACACAAGATAGAAGTGCCAACAGGAAAAAAGGGAGGGATGGTGAGTGAAAGTGAAGAGCATGACTGGGTGGGGGCTGAAGAGAAGGATGAAAAGAAGAAGAAGGGTGGATTAGTTTCCATTTATCATCCTGACAGCTGACCCTGTGGCTGGCATTGGGACCTCACTGCATCCTCCCCTTTTCTTCACATTTTTCCTCTCCTCTCCCTTGTTGTCCACACTTTTCTACTCCTCAGGTTTCCTTTTCATTGTCCTCCTTTCCTGCTCCCCTCCTATGATTTTCCCTTTCACCTTTTGTCTTCTCCATTTTGTCACATTTTCTATCTTACTTCTTTGACTTTTCATTAACTACCCATTTAAATAAAAGAGTAATTAAGTTTGTTTATTTTTATTTTTTTGATACTTTCTCTTCTTGTCATCGCAACACCACGGAGACATGAAGAATATATGAACTACATATCTGAATGTGTTTCCTGGACCATCGGGAGAGCAGGAGCTAAACCGAAGTAAATTTTCCCAAATGCCGGCTGTGTGCCTGGTTTTGATGGCTCCCCGTGTGATAATAGAGTATTACTACCAGTATGATCTAATGGGCCTGTGGTCATCCAGAAAAATTCCCTTTGGCCCTTCGGAAAAAGCTGAGAACTCTTCAGCCTCCTTGTAAAGATGGTGGCGGTGTATTTAGAGAAGAGGGTGTCAGAAGAATCTATTGGAAATTCACATTTAAAATATTATTGGAAAATGATAATTGCCCACATGTTGCTACCTTTTCCTTCATGTTCAATTTGTAGATGGGCACTGTGAAAAATTCATTTCAGTGTCGTTGCCTATTGCCATCGATCAGCTGTGTACAGTAGCTCTCATTGCTTACTGCAGTCTTTGGCCTTAGCGTCACTAAAACTAGTCTTGTGGTTAGTAGTCCAGGTTCTGAGCCTTTTGCTTCTTCTAAACACACATCAGAATGGCTCCATGTAAACTCATTACTGCTGAGCTGCAAAACTCAAGTCAACGTTTCACACTGGGCGACCTTGGCCCGCGTCTGCTATAAAGCACTGACTCACCTGCAGAAATATTTTGTAGATGTTGATTGGAACAGCCACCTTTTGAACTTTCTGTGCACTTGTGTTTGGCTGTGGTTGTGGGGTAAACAGGACTTTATTATAACCTTGGAAGGAGAAAAATGAACTTGCCGTGCTACAGTATGCATGATATCCAGGTGGTGAAAATGTATCGAAAATTTGTGGTTTCATGTTTCGTTTTATGTTGATGTAAATGATTGTTTTATTAATTATATAAAGCTTTGTAACTAAATATCATCTCCTCCTTTTCTATTTTTCTCTCTCTCGCCATCTCGCCCTCTTTCCAGCCGTCTGGAGCAGAACTTGATTAAAAGTGTCCCCGCAGGAGCCTTTTCTGCCTACAAGAAACTCAAGAGGATGTGAGTCTGTCTGGAAATAACTGCATACATCTAAATGCCTGCAAATACACACAAGTATCTACAAACTGAAATACTGTACTGATGTTAAGTAGAGTAAAACAGTACATAATAAGACGACTTAAGGAACCACCTACTTTGTAAGATATAATTATGATTACTAATCTTAGTTTTAGCATGGCATGATTTAATGTTTCTAGTGCTGTAAAATTGCATGTGTACAAAAACGCTTTAAAATGCTCACTACTAGATTTTTAAGTAAGATTAAGAAATAACAGTGTTATTTATTTTAATAAAGATAAGGCATTTCCATTTTTAGAGGACTTCCATCCCTTAAGAATGCTGTGAACCCTAGTTACTGATTGAACCACTGAAATTTACAGTAATACAGAATAGTTCCATTCTTAAGGGTCCATCATGCCATCTTATATCTACTTTTTAGAGAAATAGAATAGATTAGAGCAGAATAGAAACAGCTTTTATTGTCCCGCAGAGGGGAAATTCAAGTGTACCAGCAGCAGCAACAGTCGCCTCAAGGTGCTTTATATTGTAAGGTAAAGACCCTACAATATTAAAGCGAAAACCCCAACAATCAGATGACCCCGTATGAAAAAGCACTTGGTAATAGTGGGAAGGAAAAACTCCCTTTTAACAGGAAGAAGCCTCAGACAGAACCAGGCTCAGTGAGGAGCAGCCATCTCCTGAGACCGGTTGGAGGGTGAGGGGAGGGAGACAGGACAAAAGACACAGTGTGGAAAAGAGACAGAGATTAATAATAACTAATAATTAGATGCAAAGTGGTGTATAAACACAGAGAGAGTGAAAAGAGGTGCATCATGGGAAGCCCCCAGCAGCCTAGGCCTATTACCACGTACTTAAGGGAGGGTTCAAGGTCACCTGACCGAGCCCTGACTATGAGCTTTATCAAAAAGAAAAGTTTTAAGTCAAACAAAGTCCTTTAAAATGTGCAGGGCCACCGTCTGCTGCTGGAATAGCTTCAGTGTGCTTTGGCACTGATTGAAGTCCCAGCTAGAACAATGGAACACCATTTTTCCAAAAGATGTTGGTGTTTAGTTGGTGGTGGCGGCGCGTGCTGTCAGTCACACGTCAGTCAGAAATCTCCCTCAGGTGCTCACTTGAGTAGCAATTTAGTGGCTGTGATGGCCGTAGCATTTCATCCACATCCTTTTCATGCTCATCAAACTATTCAGTGACCCTGCGTGCCCCACGGAGGTAGCCAGCCTGGAAAAGAACTTTATATTGATTTGCAGTGGCCGTTTCCTCTATGCGAATGAGTGGACTCATAGCACACCACAAAAATCCCCCCAAAGTATAAATAGCAATGGGCCTGCTGTTGAGGTGTTTCCTTTAATGTGTCACTCATCTGTAAGTGATATAATCTTAGCAACTATGTCCACAGTGTTAAACATGTGCAAGGTCGCAAGGTTATTCACCCACTTACCTACAGACACACACCGATGGAGTTGTAACCTCTCCACAAAAGTAGTGTTTAATAATATATATTTCAACAAAATTGAATGACATGAACTATATTTAACATGCCACAGCTTCCAGTTTTACTTTTGTCCCCTGGCCTTGACCTCTGCTGATGTATTCTCGCATGATCATTTGTCATACAGTTTTAGTACATTCACACAAAATGAACCCATTACTGTGTATTAAAGTAATCTCGCTCTCAAGCGCACACTCTCTCCCGCTCTCTCTCCCCAGTGACTTGAGTAAGAACCAGATTTCTGACATTGCCGCTGATGCTTTCAGCGGTCTTCGCTCGCTCACCTCACTGTAAGTATGACACATGTGCATGCAAACAGACGCAGACATGTACACAAACACATATACGGACAGAAAAGTAATTGCATTTCCGGACATTAAGCAAATAAAAATGTTGTCGTGGTCGATGCTGACAAGTGGAACGCGGTGCAGCTGAATGTGTGTATGCGCTTTATGTGCGTCTTTGCATGTGTTTGTGTGTGTGCAGTTGTGCATGTCTGTGATCACTCACTGTATATGCGTGGGTGTGTGTCTCTGAGGGTGACTGTGATAAGAACATGAAGGACAGTTTAATTTGAATCAATCTGGAGCATGAAAATGAGACAGACAAGAAGGTGCAGACAAGGTGAACCCTACTGGGTGTTACAACTGAGCATGTGCACACACAAACTCATGCACACACACACACACATATATACTACACCCAGCTGAACTGTACAGGAATGTCACTGAGAGGCTAAACCTCCGCACTAATGACCTGCTCAAGCACGAGGTTGCAAAACATCAGGTTGTTCAGGTGACTTAAATTACTGCAACTGGGAGCGCACACATGATTTCAGTTTTTGACTATTACATAAGATAAATTGTCCAAAACAGTATGTACAGCGAGACGAGCCTTAGCGTCGACGTGACTGTGACGACTGTGATGTTTTCCTCTGACAGAAGAAGGTAAAAAAATTGCTCCCCGCTGGAAACAGACAGCTTTTTGTCTTTGATTGCGACACATTTTCAGTCCTTCCAACTAAAATAGTTTTTCCACTTGGGCGAACATGATGACTTCTTCATTCGGAGCAGACACACTGAGGGTCTTTCTCGCCTTTTGGAGAGCTGAATAGCTGTAATTTAATGGAAGATGGGCCGGGTTAAGAAATACAATCATAATAATAATAGCGGCGCTTTAATTTACAGTATAATTTCAAGTGGTTGGTGACCAGTGAAATCAGTGTGTTTTAAAATCTGGTTGTTTAGAAGTTTTCAGGTAGGCTAATGGGTTAGACGTTCTACTGGGCAAAACCATTTTCAAATTCTTAACTTAAACAAAACAAAGAAAAAAAAATGACTTTATCTATAAAATATTTTCTTTCCTCAGCTGCTAAAAAGCTCACTTTATGTTGATATATGATTTTAACATCCCAACATAAGCTCTGTACCCCTATCCAGGTATCAAACAGTATTAGCAACTCTGCAGCTCCACATTGAGCTGTAATATTACATTAAGCAGTGCTATGTGAAAGATTTTGAAAAAATATACAGTAGAATATACGAAGTATTTTATAATAAAAATTGCATATGATTTAGGGTGCCATTTCTCAGAAAGGTATGAAGGGATACAGGACATATTCTTTCAATTCCTTCACCGAAACTGCCAGAGTATCCTGGAAATAACAGGATCAGTAGGGATACTCTAAAGAAAACCAATAAAAGTATTTTATTAGGCCACACGTCTGACTTCACACCATATAAGTCTCAAGGCTTTTAAATCATGTCATTTAAATTATGTTGTTTTGACCGTCCGTTTCAGGGTGCTGTATGGCAACAAGATCACCGAACTGCCCAAGGGAATATTTGATGGACTGGCTTCCCTGCAGCTACTGTAAGTATCGTCTGCCCGCTCTGTTGTTCTGTGTGTCTGGATGTATGTGTGAGGTGCCCCTAAAATACAAAAAAATACATTATACAAGCTATTGAGGAAACATTGTATACAGTTTGATCCAAATTTCTGAATAGCTTCATTTTCTTTTAGCAACGAGTAAACATGTAAAATTTGGAGTTCAGGTTCCTGTAGGCTTACAAGTTTTGTAAACATCTACCTGACAAGCATTATTGTAATTTTCTCATTTTATGTCAACCATTATTTGTTATCAAGTACCAGAATTTACTTTTAATCACCGTCCCTGTGACATTACCCGCTGATTTGTGAAGTGCCTTTTTGAATGCTTTTAGCTATCGACATCTTGATTTTTTTAAAAGCCAAACATGACTGTAATTGGACATGCAGAACCCATGTCAGCATGACCATGCCTTTAATTATGCACAGTTAAAACAGCTGAGCTATATAAAAAAAAAGTGTTCATGATATGGAAGCCCAATGCTCCAAGAGGCACCAATAGCGCAAACACAATGAATGAAGAGTGAGGTTCAGTGATTTGAATTATCAGAGGTGAGGTCTAGAAGGCAGCAGCAGCATTTGGCTACAGCTGGCACACCTGGCAGTAAGAGTAGCCGTGCTCCTAACTTTAAGCCTTAGCAGTATAACTCCAGGATGGGATATAAAACAGCTCAAAAGAGACCAGTACCATTTATTGTACCAGGCTGTAAGCATCCTTACTAACGATGTTTAGTTGGGCATTTTAACATAGCAGGCTGTGGGTATTGACTCTCTCGTTGAGCCAGTGCCGGGTAGCTCTTAAGGGAACTGCAGTGTTTTGGCACTTCAGCGTTGGCTTCATTTATTTAGTCCCAGAGGTTGTCACTCGAGATTGACTTACTTTTGGAGTGAGCCTGAAGTGGCCATTTGTGGAACTGCAGTATTTTTTTTTTACACTTCCAATTGGCACTAATTGGTTTCAGTGGAGCATAATGAGCAGAAATTACTACATTTATATGAAGTGTACTTAATTATCCCTGGTTATGATGATTTGCTGATTTGGCACCAGCAAGCCATATCCACCTTTGGACAATTATCACAGCTAAGGCCGGCGGTATGGGTCCTTGTTATTCACTATTGTGCAGTGACAACTATTATACAATCCTGTCTTCCACCATTAACCTTTGAACTGTCATTTATCTGTGTGTGTCTGTGTAAAACGCTCAGTATGAAACAAACAAAGTGGTGTGCTGCAATAAAAAAAACTGTAATCTCCCACAGTTCTTGTTACCTTTGGTGTAATGTAGGAGGAAAACTATTAATTCTAAATAATTCCTCATGGGCACAGATTCAAACTGCAGCTGCTGGTTCAACATGCAGTAAAAAAAATTCTATAACAGCTCCATAAGTACCGTATGTGGCATATGGTCCTTGCAAATGCCGCAGTCCACTGCAGGAACAGCTAATGTTCTGGGCTTTTCCATCGTAAAGTGAAGCGAAGCAAAGAGAATGAGGACGAGTGAGTCTAACCCACAAACACCTTTTACAGGCTTAGGTGGATCATTTGGATGCATGGCGCATGGTAAGAGGGAAAGAGAGAGGGAGTGGGGGTGGGGGAGGCGAATGGATAGATAAATTAACGGATGGGCCGGATGAAGAGTGAAATTGACGTAGACATTTGGAAGAAGGCAGATATGAACAAATGTATAAATATTAGAGGCACAGATGTGACCAGAGGGAGATAAAAATTTGTGTTTCCGTGTCAACCTGTGTATGACATTGTTATCAATGAGCAACCCAAACTGAGAAAGCATTTCCCTCTGACCTCCTGATGCTGCGGGCATAAAATGTTAAAAACCACTGAACGCCTTATTTTTCTTCACGCGCGCATTCGCGGTCCCTTTATAGGATGATTTAAGTCCATTTCTGTGCATTTGTGACTGGTAATTCAATGAATAAATAATAACTGAACGACTAGCTAATATTCATGCCTTGAAACATCACTGGTCCATTCCACAGATGCCGCCTAGGGTTGTTAGCGCTCGCTCAGCAGGCGCATGAAAGGAATACGCCTTTTAATATTTCACCACAGACAGGAGAAAACCTCTCGTGTCTAGGAAGTCAGTTAGTTTGTCAAGAACGTCGAGATTAACCCATATAGTGTAATAATTATAAATTATATTTGGCTTTCACTCTTGAATAGAGCAGTGTGTCAAACCTATCACAGCGAAGATGTGTTTATTGCTTCGTATAGCTACTAGTCTGTTTAGAATCTCTGTGCTGCTTTGTTTTACTGGTGCAGTTTCGAGTAATTAGTTCCCCCTGTGAGCCGCCTAATGAGGCGTGGATATGTCGCAGAGCAGCACGTGTGCGTGTATCACCTGTGAGTGTGTGTGTATACGTATAAGTTGGTTGCGCCTGTACAGACACTCGTTAGAATGGCTTGAGACAATTAAGCTGGGCTGCTGTACCAAGCACCAAGTTAGTTACCTGTCAGGGACAGAAAGGAAAGGAGGGAAGAAAAGACAGTTGAGTGTATAATAGAGGCACAGAAACAAAGAATATAAAAAGACAAGAGGTGGTGAGGGTGAAAGAAGAGAAAAAGTGGCGAGTGAGACAGACCTGAAGCAAGAAAAGAGGAAAGGTGGAAGTACAGGGAAAAGCTGACAACTTGGATATATCAGCTAATGACGTGCAGATATGAAAGGACAGCAAGATGGAGAGAAGGTAGAGGTGAAAACTTTTTCTGTCATTTACTTAATCCTTCTATCACATTTCTCATTCCCCATCGCCTCTCTCCTCCATTTTGCTTGTCAGCCACGTTCACTTAAATATATATATCCGTGTCAGTCCAAATTAAATTTTCACCTGTCCCTTCACTGTCTCACTCCATTATTTCCACCACCCTGTCTCCATTCTTCTATCTCCTCCCTTCCTCCTACTTTCCCCTCTTTTCACCATCTGTCTCTCCCATCAAAACAAGGTATTACACTCACACACCCAACAGTAGATATTCCCCCTCCTGTTCCAGAAGAGAAAGTATAAAACCGCAATTTTCAGATTTATGTGTCAGAGCCAGAAAAAAATATAATCATGAGTGCGCGGGGAAGGGAGGGGCGGGCTTGGCGAGAGACATAGTGAGTAGAGGACAGGAGAGGAAAAGTAGTGGCTTTGCGTTAGAGATGTGTCTGAGAAAAATGAATTCTCATTACCTACGTGTGCGTTTATCTTTTGTTTGTCCTGAGCGCAGATAATAAAGGTAAATAAACAAAACAAAGGCAGATAAATAGCAAACGCTAATCGCTCTTCTTTGCTTTTTCAGATTGCTGAACGCCAACAAAATTAACTGTTTGAGAGTCAACACCTTTCAAGACCTACAGAGCCTCAATCTCCTGTCATTATATGACAACAAGCTGCAAAGCATCAGTAAAGGACTGTTCACCCCTCTGCGCGCCATCAAGACTCTGTAAGTGTAACAGATTTGTGATTGTCATAGATTTATCACTGATGATCACAGTATTAATCGCAAACTGACGGCACACTCCAGAGACACTTTGAAGACGACAGCTGATTGCGAGTGGTTGCAGACTCTTCAAAGCAACTGTGTTAAAGGCAATGAGACTGCGAGTTCATTGCACACGATTGCAATCATTGTCATGGTCTCCAACCACTGTTTTCACTTTTTTAGCAAAAATGTTGATGTATAAAGATGATGTTCTAGAAATAAGAAACGACTGTGATCTTTAGAAAGCCAGACCTTCACTAAGTATCTGTGGTCTTGTTGCTTTTTTCTGTTGGTTAATTAATGAAGGCTATTGCTGTTAATGATAGCTATAAAATTCTTCTCCTCTGATGACTCTTTCTGCTGCTGGAAACATAAAATAACCCACTTAATGCATGAGTATTGTTCTTAGCTAAGAGGTGCTGGGCAAACAAATACAAAATACTGATGGTTTGAATCAGAAGACAATATTCAGAATATTTGCAGTGTTATGAAAGTGTTACCAAAACACAGAAACTCTGTAGTAGTGTAGAAACCTTTCTTTACAAATCAATCTTCCACTTTATTCTTGCTTTTTTTTCCCCCCCTTTCCCAGTCATCTGGCCCAGAATCCCTTTATGTGTGACTGTCACCTGAAGTGGCTGGCAGACTACCTGTTTGACAACCCAATTGAGACCAGTGGAGCACGCTGCAGCCACCCCAGAAGGCTGGCTAACAAACGAATAAGCCAGGTGAAGGGCAAGAAGTTCAGATGCACAGGTAGGCGATGACTTCACACAGACACGACTAAACAAGACAATCCTGTATTTTAAAAAAGTACATTTGTGAGGTTTGCTGTATATATAAACAGAATCTGTAGGAAATGAGGTTGAGCACACAGACAGCAGAGGAATGTACTGTATGTAGTCACGTCTGAAAGACAGGTGCGAACCAATCAGGTTATACTTAAAAGTTACGGTTCACAAGTAAAATATCACAAATACATAAAAAGTTGTCAAAGTGCATAAATAAAAGCAGAAATTGACTACTAAAACAGACACACACCCACAGTTTCTGTCTCTGTGGTAGTGTTGTCTCGCTGTTATTTCCTTTGAAAGGAGCCATGGGTTTCACTAATTACAACACAGACCAATTCAGTAAGACGCAGCACAATAACGATCTCAGCGGGGACTGGCCATAGACTGTGATTGCTCACTCGTGTGAGTGTTTGAAATTGTGTGTGTGTGTGTGTGTGTGTGCCTGCCTGTCTACATGTGTGTGATTAAACTGCTTATCTACACTGGCTTTTTCCACATTGTTTGTTCCTGTCATAATTATTAGCTCCGGAAAACTAAAAACCTTCACAAACTCTTGGAACCCGTTTGTGAAACCGCCCGTTCAGAAAGCGCTACAATAAGGCATGTAGTGAGGATCTCCTGTGTTTGCTTTATCAATAAAATGGATTGCAAAGCAATGTTTTGTTATCAAGGGGTCGCCCACATTACTGATGTTTTGTTCTATACGTAAAATCTCGAATTTGTAGAAAATTTGACAGCACATCTTTAAAAAATTGGAGCAAAAATGCAACTTTTTGAGCACCAGAATGATTGTTTTCATTGCAACCATCACCACATCTGTCGATGCGCCATATAAAGTGTGCCTGTAAGAAGTTTTTGACATAACATATTCACCCCCCCTGCTCTGTGAAATGGTGTGTTCCCAGGATCAAATGGGCACACCATTAACAGCATAACCAATAACATTAAATGGCAAATGGCTTTATCCAAAGTGCCTTTGGTGGCATGGGCACTTGTGCTCTATTTTTAGCTTAAGATCTCTGTGGTATTCAATCTCCTAATGTTTGTGCTCTGCCCATGGACGTAATCAAGATAACTAGATCACAAATGCCCCTAAACTTGGTTATGGCTGTCGTCTTTGCTTTGGCCCTTCCTCTCTGCAGTCCCATGCCTCTCCCTGCATCTCCTCTTCCTCTCTGGACCTTTGTGGATATTCTTGCTATTGGTGGGCAGTTCTCTGATCCTGCCCCCCCCTCCCTGTGTGGATCTGCAGCTGTCTGTTGCCTCTCCTGTCCTGTATGGACCCTGCCCCCTGACTGATTGGTGCAGCTCTCTGTTGCCCCAGCTTCCTCCTGTGTGGACCTGCATTTTGATTGGTTCTTGTGCAGCTGTCTCTTGTGCTTGATCTAACCATGTGGCCCCGCCTACTGTAACATCACATGGTTCCGTCAAGCGCCAGGGACCGCCCAGCACACACCTACCTGCCTCTCCCAGCCAGCCACACACCCTGGAGCAAAAACTGGGGTCAAACATTTAACCTTTGTTTGCATTTATGTGTAGGGCTTGCAACATGTGAGTATAACTGTGGTTGAAATAAATGAGTCATAAACGGACATTTGATGTTTAAATACAATCAGGGCTGACGATCAATACCTACTAGCTTTCTACTGCTTATGTAACTGTGGTGCCCTGTGGAGTTTTCCTGTAAACCAACGCAGTTCAAGTTGGTGCTTCTTTCCAAAACGTGTGTGTGTGTATCCTTGTGCTGGGTTCTAAAAATTATTGTATCTTTTTATTTCCTCAGTTTATTTATTTATTTATTTTTTTTGGAAAGCCTAAACATTTTAATATTTTAAATTGTTCATTGTTTATACACATTATTTACTAGCTTCTCGATGTTTTCCCTCATTTCGTTGCCTGGACCAAAACTTGATTATAAGGACATTAATAAATTGTCCGTGTGCCTTCACGTGCACATGCTCGCCACCGTGCACTTGCACAAAATAAACAAAATGCGGACTCAAATTTAAGATCATTGCTTTATGGTGATGCTGCTGCTCCAAAACTCCACAGGGTGCATTTAAGTGAATTCAAAAACATCCACATTCACCTCCTTATTGATTTGAACTCTACAACCGCATTTTAAAGAGATACTCCTACGTCTGCCGCGGTGCTTTTTGCTTTGGAAACATCTCTATGTAATGTTTCAAAGCTTGTTTTCTTCACATTCAGATTCTCCGATCGCATGTCAGTGTTTAAGTGGTTAGCATGGCTTATTGTGCATTCACGTGCTCCTTAGATAGTCCCATTTTCTCTTTTGGGAAGTTGTTCTTCCAACTTCGATGCGCTTGTACGATTTTAGTTTGGAACGTGGAAACAAAATTGATGCTGCAAAGAAGATGTGATGCATTTTGTAGCTCAGTGTGTAGAAACAATATTGGTTGCTCTTTTCAGTACACAGCCGCTTTACAGGGCTTGTATTGGTGGTGACATTTCTAGCTAATTTAAGCCTCTCTTTAATTGGAGAGCAACAAACATTTACAACCTTATTAAAAAGTGAATGTAAGCCAAAAACAATCATATAGAATATTTGGATTTGTACTCTTAAAGTTTCTTACCTACCATCAGCTAAACATTTATTTTATCTGCCATGTATTTGTCTATGCAGTCAGCAACATTTTCTTTCTCTAACTTGAGGGGGGTTTTCATGTGAAATTTCCCAATGGGAAACCAGTTCTTCAGATTGTCTAACACCACATGAATGCACAAATATTCATCACCTCTGTAGCCCCACACACCTCTCACCCTTGTGCCTACTGAGAAAAAACTCAACCATTACTGTTTTTAAGATTATAAAAGCCTCCGGTCTCTGCTTATTTCCCCTTTATTATTCTCGTCCCCTTTCATCCTTACTTTCCCTTGCTTTTTTTTTTTTTTGCTCTCTGTCAGCTTACCAACCAACACGGTTAGAGGCAGCCCAAACACTTTATTCAAAAATATTCTTCCACTAAAAGAAGCGAGCCCCATCTCTCCAAAGATAGACGTCACTTGAAGAGCACTGATCGTGTGCTGTAAAAAGGGAGAAAGAAACTCAATAGGTGGTCTTAGTTGTTCAACAATGAACAAATGAGTCATAAAAAGAGTGTCAGAAGAGAGTGGAGGCAGAGAAGAACAAGTACTTTCTGCCAGTGTAAGAATGAAGAGTGGTGAAAAGAAGGAAAGATTAAATTGACAGAGAGCAGATAGATAAACAAAGAGAGAGCAGGAAGGAAAAAAAGAGGTAACGATGATCGTGTGAACTATAACGAGCGTACAGTATGTGATGCACGAACACAAGCGCTGCGTGATGCAAACCAGGTCTATCGTACAGTCGCTCGTGGTCGTAAAGAATATCTGCTCATATTATATCTAAATAACAGAAGTGGTCTCAGGCTTATTAAGCAAAAACATCCGGGGTTAAAATACATTTATCCACGAGGTGATTCCATAAACCCACCTGGATATCTGTCCGCTAATTTGATTTACAGCAGTGGCCATGCAGAATTACCGCTCCCTGCATCAGCCCTGTGCCTGCTACAGCGCAGTGCTGCTGGAAGTACTTTTGTTTGGTGTTGCTCATTCTGGCAAATGACTGGTTATTCTATAACTTTTTGACAGCTGAATTGTGACCTTCAGTATAATTTTCCAAACAGCGAAATTTCTGGAGAAAGAGTTCGACCAGATAGCCTGGGAGTAGAATAAAAAATATGGATTGATTTCTCTTGTTTTTTTCTAAATATAAAACAAGATTATTTGTAAATGGGACTAAATTTATATAAGTCTGAATTTGTGTGTCCATGATGTCTTATTTAAACTTTGACCTTTTTCTCTTCCTCTCTTTCTTTTCCTCCCTGTTGTGCCTGCTTGCTATTGCCATAATTTACCTCCCTTTTTTTCCTTTCCTTTCCTTCCTGCTTGTTTTTTGTTCCTCTCCGTTGTTATTCGTAGTTAAATTTATTTGTTTTTTTCGTCTTTTCTGCTCCAATTCTACTCTCTGCAGGTCAGGAGGACTATCGCAGTCGTCTAAGTGGGGACTGTTTCCAGGATCTGGTGTGTCCAGAGAAGTGTCGCTGTGAGGGCACGGTGGTTGACTGCTCCAATCTCAAGCTGACTCGAATACCTCCACACATCCCCGAACACACCACCGATCTGTAAGTCAGCTGACCTTACTTTTTATATAGATATACAATATTTATATATGCAAGCTGGGATAGGCCCCAGCCCCCTGCAACCCTGAATTGGATAAATGGAAGAAAATGGATGGATGGATGGATGGATATGCAAGCTTTTCAAAGCTGAAAGAGTAAAACAAGATACATCCTTTAACATACCACAAACTTTTAAAGAAGCTTTAATTTTCTCATGTGTGAATACACTGAAGCATCCGCTTTTACAAGATATATGGATACGGAAGCACATGCAAGCGTGGCACTGAATAGCAGGAAGGCTTTTAGGCCTGTTTAGACACAAATATACAGACGCACATATGCATTGTGCATGCTCTTTGTGTCTGCCTGCTTCTCTCAGTGCAGTATCATGAATGTCACTTTTCATTTTTAGCTCCCAGACCAAAATGCTCCTCAGCAGTCTTTTTCCATCCTCCTCCAAGTCCCAAAGGAGCCATCATCATGTCTGGTGAAGGGTCTCACACTAGAATACCGAACAGTCCCATTGATCATTCGCTTTACTGCTTAAAAATGAGTAACAGATAACATTACAGGGATACTGTAATATCAGAGTGATTTCATTGTGGTTTAAAAACACAGATAAAACATTTAGAACAGTTGGACTGTTAATCTACGATAATGAGCAGAAGTTATTTGATAACTGATTAATTGTTTAAGAAAAAAATCCTAATGACAGGTTCACATTAGTAAGGGTTGTGTTTTTTACTTTTGTTGAATCAAACCACAAATTTCAAGACGTCACCATAAAATACGTGTGATAAAATACATGCAATCTTTGACCGTATTTCTGAATCAGAACTCAAACACTAGAAAAATGTGCGGAGCCAAAATCAGCCCCGTTTTCCTCTCAGCAGCTCGCCTAATCTCAATCACATATTCAGTAGGTTAAGGAAAGAGGAAATTGGAATCCAGCCAGAAGAAAAGTTTTGCCTAATAATACTAAATCACCCGCAGCTTTAAAATGTAGGTGAAGGATGGAGAGCTTCTGCTGTGGTTATAAGTGTGATAGTAATGGAGAAAAGCTGCGGAGGGAGGGGGACACTACAGCATTAAGGCACATGCGGGATGGCTGTCACAGTATTACTTATGGAGGTTAGTCGTATGATGGTGAATCCAGCCATGGCTGCCACTTTAGATAACTAATAATGCCAGCACTACACAGACCATTAGCCCCCAGTTTATCCGTCTCTCTCGTTCTCTCTTTGGTTCTGTTTCTCACTGTGAATCTCACCAATTTTCCATCCTTTTCTATCTGTCCCCGGGGTACTTCAAGTCAAAAATGTATACTTTGTCCTTTATGGTTGGTTAGAGGGCACATCAAAGTTTCTAGTGTTTTCTACACCCGCGCTCATTCGCCTTCCTTTTCCTTAAGAACACAACCAGTATTTTCTTAAGGCCACAAACATGCACACACAGAAACAAACACACAAGCTGTCAGTTCATGGCCTGTAACCTGCCTTATCAAGGGAAATCAGGGAAGGTTGTGGTTCAGCTGAGGACTATATATATATATAGATACACTCTTTGTCTCATCTGTCTGTCTTAGGGACTCTTTCCACCAGCCATAAAAATCCTCGACATCGGCCTTGGGAGCATTTAATAAGTATGGCATCGGTCTTAAGAGAATTATAGACACTTTATTAAATGTGCTGTACATTGTCAGGTCATATGGGGGGGGGGGGGGGTGAAGATCAAATGATTAGGACATCAGATGTGTTTTTTATACTGTCACAATATGCAAATATACCCAGCAATAAAAGAGACATCGTTCTCCCACCATCACAACCTACTTCAGGCTTTTCAGTGTATTATTTCAGTCTGGCTTCATCCAGCCTGATCCATCTTTTAACCCCCTCATATCTCGTTATAAAGTGTCCCCTTGAGCTGAACTTTCACTTTCTTTCCCGGATTTTTCTTGCTCTGCTGCTTTCGCACATACACATACACAAAGTGCATCCTTTTAGCAGCACCCTTTTAGTACAAATTACCTCAATAAACCAGATGTCTAGCTTCCTATCTCTCAAACTGTTTTCTCTTGGCTTAGGGCAGTGTGGGTATTGATGACTACATATAAAAGATTCATTGCTCTTCTCTTCTCTTCTCTTCTCTTCTCTTCTCTTCTCTTCTCTTCTCTTCTCTTCTCTTCTCTTCTCTTCT
>JAVDPK010002420.1:336360-351644 GCA_034780415.1 Cichlasoma orientale
GGAAATCACAATCAAACGGTGAAACAAAATATAACCAAAACACAAACACTGGGCCACCGGCCCAGGATCATGACATTGACAATCAGTAATTATCATTAGGCATTGAGCATTATGCTGAGGAATACTTTTGGCTACTACTATTTTCCTGAATATACATCTCAGAGTGTCTGCTTGTTACATTAGAATCATTATTAGGCTCCATGATAAATTTAGTTCAAATAATAATAGCATCCTCGAGGGACACTTTATTATGTGACAACAATCTGAAAGCAGTCTGTTTCTAAACTTTTGCCCTCTTCCCTGTCATTTACTGCCAAACTAAAATTTGGGTTCATTAGCAGTTTTTAAAGAGAGAACGTTTAACTGTGGTGTATGAGTTTGACTTCCCAGACTTTCCTGTCATCTTTGCCTCTGGCAGTCGTTTTTATCTTTACTAATTTTTTTTTTTCCTTTGCCTTATTTGAAATGTGCCCCCAGTGTTAATTTTCATTGTCTAAGATACATTGGCAAAAGGTTCTGTACCTGGTTTTTGTAAAACAAAATCTGCTGTGTCATCTCTCGTGTCAGTCCTCTCTTTGTGCCTTTATCCCCGCTGTCCTTCACACCTTTGGCTTATTTTTTTAACCTGGGATGAGGTCTGAAAAAGAAGAGAAAAGAAGCTTCCTTTATTTTTGAAAAAATCCAAAAAGCATCCTGATGTAGAGCTGAATCTTGTGACCTTGTTTGTGTCCTTTGTCTTACAGCATCCTCAGTTATAACCAGATTCGCTGCATCCCCGTTCATGCTTTTGATGGGCTCAAGTCACTTCGCCTGCTGTGAGTAGCAAGCTTCATCTTTAAGTGTCGCAGTGGATTCAATATTCAACATTCCCCGTTGCCTGTTATATTACAGAGTTAAATCAAAGTTTAATCACTCCCCTGATTTCAGGCTGAGTGCCATGTTAAGACCCACTTGCAAAATGACTCACAGTCGCCCAATCATCTGTTGTTTCAGGGTAGTAAAATAAGATGGAAGTCACAATCTCTCGTTTCTTTAATACTCCGTTTTTATCTGAATTCTTCACCTCTCTCACCGTGCGCCTCTCCATCCCTCTCCTCTATCTATCCTCTCCTCCTTTTCTCTCCCTCCGCCCAATGTTGTGTTTGATGAATTGACCTTCAGCCTCTGTTTCTCTCAGTCATCCATTTGGCTGTCCACCCTCTGTCTCACAAACCCACATGCATGCCTACACACAGTGTGCATGTGAGTATTGCTGTCTGACCAGCTTGTCACACACACATGAAAGGAGCTGCACACACAGAAATATGAACATACTATCCAGTTTGGATATGCGGTGCGCACAAGTATAAAGATATTCATGACATACGTGTATAACAGCAACATGTATTGATCCGTATGTGTGGCGCAGCACAAGCAGGATGAATTGTAATTTATTACTGTCAGTTTTGCTGGGATACATTGGTATTAAGTAAAAGTAACTTTAATCATAGAGGATGCTTGGTGAGCTTCTCTGAATAAAGCCCAGACTGGTTGTCCTCCAAAGCTTTGTTTTACTTGCAGTGCATCCAATAGCTATGTCATGGACTCCTTGAAAACACCTGTGCATTGCTATAGTGAGGTGGGAATTTAAACCTGTTAATGAAAAAAATCTCAGGATGTTAACTTTAAGGTAATTTCTAGCATTTCTTAAAGGGTCAGTTTACTCAAATAGCAATAAAAACCTATCCCACGGTTCAAAGTATCCACTTCTGACATTTGCACTTCTAACCCAATATGATGAAGATTAATGGGATTTCTTCATTTATGAACAACAAATATGGCTGAAGAAATTCAAGCCAATAGCAGTCTTTCCAGCAGTCATTCCAGCATAGTCTCATAACCACAATTTTGCAGAAGGAAGTAGCCAACAGAGGTGGTTGAAAAATGAAATGTTTTAAGCTTTTGTCGATGAAAGATTACACTGGCCATAACCAAGGCTGCTGCCTTTCTTCTTCTTCTTCTTCTTCTTTTTTTTTTTTTTTGCATCGCTGGATAACTTTGATTTTCTGCAAAATGGTTTTGCTGTGGTTAGAGTGGTAACATGTTTTTTGGTTCACAATCTAAAACAATGAAACAATGGCAATGTTGAGGTGGCTAATCTAAGTAACACTATTGGCTCAACCCTAAAAAAATATTATATATATATATATATATATATATATATATATATATAAAATTGTATTTTATTTTTTTTTCTTCTTAATTCTAATATTTTCTCCATAAACTTTTACCACTGTTGTTTTTTTTTCACTCTCAGAGAAGCTAGCTTTGTTTCTGGCCTTTTCTCTGTGTACTTGCTGCATCTCTCATGATGCTTTCACCTTCCTGAAGTTAGTGACCGCTTTTTTTCCCCCCTCCTCTCTTTCTTTCATTTTACTTGATGTTACCATTGGGACTGATCCCTCTCTGCCCCCGCATAGCAACTGGTTGCCAGGCAGTCATCACTGTCACTTCCTCATTACACACAACCCCCTTTGGGCCAGTCATGCGCGGGGGCTGTTAGACCACCATACATTGATGCACAAACGCACACAGAGATGCACACAAACACTTAAAGACATTAAGTACTGACAGAAAAAAAAAATGTGTGCACAGAAAACACACACACACGCACAAATCTGGTACACACACATACACATGCACAGTTTTTCCAATAGTGGTGGTTTGATAGCTGTCCCCTGCTACAGCCCTTCACTCTAATGGAATGTGAACTTATATCCAGCAGGCAGCACACTCCAATGGATAGACACACAAAGGACATGCACACACACTCTCTGAAGTCTCTGAGCCCTTAGAGACAAAAAGTTTCAGACACACATCTGCGGACACGAACACGTGCATACAAACCCAGTGGCACATAACAAAAATGCACATACTGACTCTAATATGCTTCTCAGCCCGCAGTTTTCTGCCGTGACACACATGATCGCTCGCACACCACCATCTGCGAGATGACCATATGAGACAGTTTATATTCCATTCAGAGACCAGAACAAGCTTTATTGCCTAACAATGAAAAAAGGCTTTCTGTTTATTTTGTGTTATTCTTTCATAAATATTTTATTTATTTTCCATTATAGAAGGGGATGATGGCGTGTCTGCTGCTGAGGAACCACAAATAAATTTGAATAATTTAGCATGCAGCTATAAGGGTTGGACTAGTGTATTAGCTTGCTCCAAATTGAGTATTAGGCAGCTGGGCATTCACTTTCATTTAGCTCTGATATGATGCAATAAGTTTGCTTAGATATAATCCTTTGTAACATTAGTCAATAGCCCACTGTCAGCTATGATTAAGCCTTAAATGCACCTTCAAGATACTGATCTAATTATAGAGCACCAGGTTAAACCTAGGAGCTGTGACAGTATAAAGTACACACTGGCTACTGTGCTAGGCACACCTTGTTTGACCTGCTTTTGTCTTCAGGATTATCTTAATTCTTTGTGGGAAGGATTCAACAAGGAGGTGGTAATATTCCTCAGAGATTTTGGTCCATTTTGACATGCCATCATCATGCATTTGCTGTGGATTTGTCAGATGCACATCCATGAGCTCTGGTGACTGTGGAGGCCTTTTGAGTACCGTGAACTCACTGTCATGTTCAAGAAACCAGTTTGAGATGATTTGGATTTTGTGGCATGGAATTTTATCCAGCTATTACTCTGGTCATAAATGGATAAACTGTGTAGGAGCCAAAAGTGTGCCAAGAAATTAGCCCCCACCATTACACCACCAGCACCCACCAACGGGGCAGCTGTGGCACAGGAGATATTCAGAAGGTCAGTGGTTTGATCCCTGACTCCTCCAACCTGCATCTTGAAGTATACTTGGGTAAGATATTAAAACCTGAGCTGCTGCTGATGCAGCCATCGGAGTGTGAGTGTGTGAACATTAGATTAAAAGTGTTTAGGCATAGAAAAAAAAAGCACTTGTGAATGTGTGAATGAGGCTCATAGTAAGAAAGTGCTTTGAGTGCTCAAATTGAGTAGAAAAGTGCCAGTAAATTTACCAGCAGCCTGAAGTGCTGATATGAGGCAGGATGGATCCATGCTTTGATGTTGTTTAGGCCAAATTCTGATCCTACCATCTGAATGTCTCAGCAGAAATCATGTGCAGTTCTGGTGAGCCTGTGCGAATTATAGCCTCCGTTTCCCGTTCTTAGCTGCCAGGAGTGCCACCCAGTATGGTCTTCTGCTGTTGTAGCCCATCTGCTTAAAGGTTCGACGTGTTGTGTGCTCAGAGATGCTCTTCTGCAGACCTTGGTTTTAAACAGTGGTTATTTCAGTTACTGTTGCCTTCTTATCAGCCTGAAGCAGCCTGATCATTCTCCTCTGACCTCTGAGATTAAAAGGGCCTGTCTAGTGAACTTTCACTGACTGGATATTTTCTTTTTTTGAACCATTCTCTGCAAAACCCTAGAGATGGTTGTGTGGAAAAATCCCAGTAGATTAGCAGTTTCTGAAATGCTCAGAGCAGCACGTCTGGCACCAACGACCATGTTAAAGTCATTTTTCTGATGCTCGGTTTGAACTTCAGCACCATGTAAATGCATTGAGTGGCTGCCATGTGATTGGCTGATTAGATACATGCATTAACATGTAGTTGGTGTACCTAACAAAGTGTACAGTGAGTTAATAAATATATATAGCAATTTTTTATTCTAGCTGAGCACTCAAAGTGCTTCATACAACACGTTTGCATTTACCCATTCATGCACTGCTTTTTCAAAGTGCTTTCTATCTGACATTCACACACATTCATACTCTGACAGTTGCACTGGATTCAGTATCTTGCCCAAGGATTCTTTGGCATTCAGACTGGAGCATCCAGGAATCGAACCACCAACCTTCCAATTAGTCGATGACCTGCTCTACCGCCTGAGCCACGGCCACCCCAATAATCACATGTGGCTGTTACGGAGCTCTTATGAGACCGTGCAGATGGTTTTCCTCCCACAGAGTTTGTTATACCCCCCCCCCCCCTTCTCTCTAGTCTCAAGGACCTAGAAGAAGAAAATAGAAAAGACCACAGCAGAGGTCCAAAGGTCATGTACAGAGTCAGATCACCACGTCTCAGAAAGGCGATCTACTGTGTACGACCTCTTGAAAATGTACCATATAGAATAGCTTTATTGTTATTGTAGTCAAACAACAAAAATTAGGAATATGAAGGGAAGCCTACTCTAAAAAATCCTTTACTGAAGTAGTACTTACAGCATTGGTCATAATGTGTTGGAAGTGGATCAGAATGTAACAGTAGCATCTTGGACTGAGGTCAAAAGCTGTTTCACTTTCCCTGCAAAAAGAGTGATTATAAAGAAACACAGAGTACCTAATTAAATTAATTAACTACAGAATAACATTATCAGTGGGTCAAAATGTTCCTTCTTAAATTCATAACAAGGTCACTGTTATAATTAATATTTATGTGCACTTGTTTTGCTCTCTATTTCTCTCCTCCAGGACTCTTCATGGTAATGACCTTTCAACCATTCCAGAAGGAGCTTTCAACCACCTCAGCGCTCTTTCCCACCTGTAAGTACAGCTCTGGTTTGCACTGTAGCTGCACGTCTAAGTGTGTGTATCCAGGGAATAAATATCTATTGCTTTATTCTTCTTCTAACTGTGTTTAGGGCTCTTGGTGCCAACCCACTGTACTGTAACTGTGACCTGCGCTGGCTCTCTCAGTGGGTCAAGGCTGGCTTTAAAGAGCCTGGTAAGAACTCGCAGTCAGGATGAAATTAAAGAACAATGTACTTGTTTAACTAAAACCTGGTGTCTGTGTTCACAAACATCTGATGCTGCAGGTGAGAGAAATGACTGAATATACTTTATAAATTGGTATTTTTAGGCATCGCTCGTTGTACTGGACCTCCTGACATGGCTGACAGACTGCTGCTCACCACACCATTAAACAGATTTCAGTGCAAAGGTAAAAACTCATATTTCCATAGTACTCAGTGCAGTATATCTTACTGTTTTTCCTCTATATCTTGACCTGTTTTAGCACTTATTTAATCCCTGCATTATGAGTCTGGATGCTTACAGACTGAAGCGTAATTATTGTGGCTTTTGTTTGCAGTTTACTTTCTGCCGCTGCTCTGGGTTTTAGTTTTAGGCCGTCTGGGAGAAAACATTATGGCTTTAACCTGGTCTCAGATCAGATTGAGGTTCAGCGTTTTAGATGACGACGGCTAAGGTTTAAAGTTGACATGTTTATGTGGAATGCAGATCGCTTGTTTCCATTTAAAACCGAGCCAGTGGTCAATCTAGAGTCAAAACACACATTAATAATGTGAATCGCAAGTCTGACGCTATTTTTCGCTCTTTTGGCGTTAGCTGGGTGGTAGGAATAGTGGCTTAAAGCCCAAACTTATTAGTTTGACTGATCCATTTTGAGTTGCCAGACACTCAAGTCTTTACCCTGTTGGATCAGCTCAAGCAGTAATACATCATGCTATATTAGAGGATTGATCACACGTGTAAAATAAAGCCCTCTACCTCTTGGTTGTATTCTGTAAACTAACATCACCTCTTCAAGGGCTTCTCTGCTTCTCTGCCCTTGAAGAGAAAAGAACTGAGACGCAGACTTGTTGTGCAGAGAAAGCGGATATCTCAAAAAGCTTCTACTGCCCAAAAAGAATAAAACTGCGTAACATTACTATTGTCTACTATGCATGTGAGTTTATAAAGTGGGCTGGGACTCCGTTGTGAGAGCTGAGAGCAAACGTAGTGCTGTATAAATGTGCCTCACATACTGCAGTGTGCAGATCTCCTGTACTTCTCGCTTCTACATAGTTTAGAGTTTGAAAGAGATCACACTTGTTGTTCTTCTAAGCGCTTACTTTTCTTAAGCCACAAGGACTTTTTTCAGTGCACCATCCTTTAAACGGAGTCTGTGGAGGTGCCTTTTAGCACAGTGTGCGTAAATATATGGGTATGTCTTTGCCTTTGACACTTCCCCTTCTTTCTGCTTTCCTCTCCTTCTGTCTCGGTTATCATTCATAGGTCCAGTGGATATCAACCTGATGTCAAAGTGCGCCCCCTGCCTGTCAGCTCCCTGCCAAAATAATGGTACCTGTGTCTCCAATTCCGCCGGATCCTACCATTGCACCTGTCCATCTGGATTCAAGGTGGGTTAACCAGCAGCAGCACAGGGGGGACACTTTAAAGTTGAAGGTGGCAGTCAGAGATAATATGCATTAGAAACTTGCATATAACCACTAGAATAAATATTGTCATTTTTAGTCAACGTGTACTGTAATGTGTAAGTTTGATTAAACTTGCACTCCATCATGGTCCCATAAAAATGTTATATTGATTTATTGCAGTCATAATGCTCGGCTGTTATCAGCTCTGCCATACTTGTTGGTGTTTTTGGAAGCATTTACAAAGTGATTTATCAAAAGTGAAAATATCTTCCCGTGGGTGTGGAAGCAGTAGAAATCAGTCCTTGAACCTCACTGGTGCCATCTCATCCCGATTCTCAATACCTCCAACTGTTTTAACTGCCTGTTATTTTTTATTTGAACTCTTCTCACAGAGTGCATCAGGCAGCAAAAATGTTACTTTTCCTAGAATTAGCTGCGTGTGTGAGAGGTGTCCTCGATGGATAGCCATGCTGCATAAGACCGTGGCATTAGCAGTATTATCAGGCTTAGCTCTGGCCTTGTATGCATAATGTATCTACCTGTCCATCAATAGAGAAATGATGACTGAAGCTGGCTGCACTGTAGGTACTGACTGATCAAAAGATAAAAGGTGTTATATCTGCCAATATTAATAGTTCTGCATTAGAAAAGACATACAGAAGCTCTACTGAGTGCAATTTGCATTTTGTGTGCAGTACACTGCATGTTAGCGTATGCATACTGCATTACAATAGTTTTTAAAAAGCAAAGCGAGTATGCTTTCAAAAACACAGTCATGAATAGTTCTTTATGACGCCGAGGCTTCATAAAGAACATTGTTGTGCTGTAGCGTGAATGGCGGAGCCTCTACTTGTTTGCATGTGTATATAGAGCTACAGCTTCTAAAGGGTAATTTATGTGCATGTCTGTTTGTGCTTATTTGTGGCTATATGTGCATGCGAGTGTGTGTGTGTAAGGACTTAAGGTTGCACAAGAACACACGCCGCATAACCTTTGGGCTTTTACCGGAGGAGAAAGCCTTGGTCTTGCTTTTAATTAACACATCACTTGCCAAGGTCACAGACTGGGAAACAAGGACCGCTGGCGCGTGTGTGCGTGTGTGTGTGTGTGTCTGTGTGTTCATGTATATGTTTGTGTGTATCTTTTTCTTACTGGGGTGTCCACTGGGACAACTTTAATTAAAATGTGTGAAGAATCAAAGAAGAAGCAGCTAGGAACAAAAGAGTGAGTGAGAATGAGAAAGTGAGAGGAGAGACAGGAGTGAACAAAGGTGAACCCAAAAGATGGGCTGAGACAGGTGCAGGTTAAACAAAAGAGCAAGAAATGTCGTAGGTAAGGTGCTGCGGGAGAGATGGAGAGAAAACACCTAGAAGAGAGGAGTAGTGAGAAAAATGAAGGAGAGTATTAACAATACGTGAAGTGCTACGTTAAAGAAGGAAATAAAGAAGGAAATAGTAAAGATGGATGGAGATTGAAAACAAAAAAAAAGTGCTTTGATCAGATGAAGTGAGCGTGTTGGCTGCCAAAGATTTATTGGTTTGAATTTAAAACCGCGGGCTCGGGGATGTAGAGAGGACGCGCGCAGGTACACGTGTCAATATTTTGTGTGTGCATGTATTTATGAATATGTACAGTTCATTTGTGTTGCTGACAATTGTTTGGGTATTTCTGCAGGCTGTTTTCTTTCACTGCACCTTCTCAGATATCTGTGACGCTTAAAAGAAAAACAAGTGCACAAAATAAATGGTGAAAAGAATTTTAATCAGTGGAAGTCTGCATAAAAGCTGTGGTTAATATTCAGAAACCCTGATTAATCAACTGTGGTCGCAATACGCCTGTTAATATAAATCCGATCTTTGGATTTTAAGAAAATTTAAGACATGCGGTGTTTACAGTGGGGAGAACTGTAATGCACAGGGGAAGACATAATATTCAGTTATTAACTGCTTTGCCTTGCCTTGTCCTTTCCTCTCCTCTAGGGACAAGACTGTGATATACCGATCAATGCCTGCATTAGCTTTCCTTGTTCTAATGGAGGAACCTGCCACATTCATCCTGGTCACGAAGACCACTTCAGGTACAACAACATCAATATTAACAATATTAACTGTCATGCCATACAGACGTTTTTGCTAAGGCCTCAGTCACACAGCCTTAGAGACCGGTGGGTGATCCCCTGGTCATTGGGGGGGGAAATGTGTGTTTCCGGCCGGTTGGCGAGTGGTTTCTGGAGGCTGCTGGCTGGCGCTCTGTGAAATTGGTCGCAAAGAAGGTGCTGCATCAAAAACTGTTTGCAGACAAGTGGGCGTCTACTGCAACCAAAGCAATTGTGAGGAAGTTTTCAGTGCAGCACCAAATACCTCATTGTGTTTAATTTCACGCAGAGACTGTCAGCAACCTCCAGCAACCACTAACCGACCGCGCATTTTCCCCTGACACTGGTGGGTATCAGGGGGTCGCTGACCGGTCTCTAGGCCTAGTCTCTAATTTCCTAGTTATCATTCATTTTTATTTTGAAACCAGCAACACTGTGATTATTGCATGTAGCACTGATAAGAATATAATAATAGAGTCACTTGAAATCCATTTAGGTTGTGGGTCAGATCTCATTGCCCCTTTCTTTAACCCAGCTGCCTCTCTGTATTAGTGGAGACATTTTAAGAACCTCATGCTGTATTCTCATCTAAAAGGAAAATGAACTTTACTCAGCCCTACATAATGTGATTAGAGTGGACAGGCTTGTTCTACTGGACAATGCATTACCCAGAACAACAACTTACTCTGACCTTATGATGTGTTTTCCTGCCTTCACGTGTGTGTGTTTTGTAGTGTGTGTGTGTGTGTGTGTGTGTGTGTGTGTGTGTGTGTGTGTGTGTGTGTGTGTATGGGGGGGTGGGTAGACAGAAGGGAAAGGGGACATTTCAGAGGAGGAAATAAGATTGCTTATGAAATCATCGTGCTCTCACTCACAGAGACACACTTTCTTTAACCCTCTGTTATTTTACGCTATAGTTTTGCCAACATGCAGCGATTGATTTGTAGAAGCTTGTAAAGGTTTGCCTGCATTTCACTGAGATTTCACAATGTGAGCTATGATGTTATTTTACGATTTTATAAATTTATAAATATTTCACGACTCGTTTACAGCACTTTTTTTTTCTAGCTTGATGCAAGAACTGTTGCAAATAGGAAACTTTTGTTGTGAATATTCATCATTCTGGCATGCAGAGAAAAAAGTGGTCCATAACCAGGGCTGTAACACTAACACACGGAAGCCTCTGTGTTTATTCAATACCAGCAGCATCATAAAACAGCAGGATTGATGTGTCTGTTTATGCACATGGAGCAACTGGGGTTACTTCATTAATTACTCATAAATGTCAATTATCCCAGACATGGAGATCAGATCTGTAAAGATCTAACAGTGAATGACGTGTATTTTGTTTGTCTCCGGCACAGACAGACGCTTTGGTCTGATTACATTGGGAATCAGTAAATTCTACATTAGGCGTGCAGGCATTTGCTGCAGCGCACCTGATACGGACGCATTATACTTAGTTATGCACCCCACAGCTTCAGCATTTCAGCTGCACCCCTGCAGCTCTAGTTTTAATTTCAAACCATTGTGAAACTGGTATAATTTGCACTAAGGACCAATAAAGCTGTGGCAGAATTAGCTGTGAGACCAGGGTTGGTTGCACAAGTGTAAATTTTGAAAATGTGTTTTGCGTGTTGCCATTTTTGATATTTTAGGTTTATATCATATAATTTAAGGACTGCTGCGATAGACTGCCAGCCTATCCATATGTACCCTGCCTCTCACCCCATGACAGCTGGGAAAAGCTTCATTAGACTGGATAAGTGGTTAAGAAAATGGATGAATGGATAATGCAAAGGCATTATCCATTACTTACCTGATCTCCTGATGTTAATGTTTTCACTCAGAGAAAGCATACTGCACATGCTAACTCATTTTCAGGAACCCTCCTGTTTTACATTCATGCAGTTTCACACATTCACACCCTGGAGCTGCCCAACACAATCAAAGTGTTTGACTTCTGGCTGCAGTGCAACTCCAGTGGAAACACTGGGGGTCAAGAGCCTCTCAGTGGCAGTTGTTGAAGTGGAAAGTAGAGCATCCCTCATTCACTTTCCTACCCATCTTTTCCCAGCTCATCCAGAATTTCAAGCCATTTTCGTGCGTGCAGCCGAGGTGCAGGTGAGGTGAGAACGCGAGTGTGTGACGCTAAATGGTTTTTAACCTGCTAGCGCTCTGGCATAATGTCTAATGACGTGCATATAAGAATAACTCAGGTAATTGTCCAGAGACGCGAGTGTGTATGACGTGTGCTGCCTTCTGTATGCTCAGCTCAGGCCGCAGAACCCTCGTTTAAACCAAACAGAATCCGTTCAGTAGTGAGAAAAAGATCATAAAGCAGAGTATCTGTTATCATTGCTGTTGTACGCTACGCCAAGAAAACAGATACAGGGAGTTTTTCCAACTTTAAAAGAGCAGCACAAGTCTTCATGTGGAGAGGGAGTCATTGCAGGAGATGAGCTTCAGGGCCATTTTTGGTTTGCTCTTTACTTTTTTCACTCGCTGTTTGGTTTAGTTTAAGTACCAAAACTACTTGGTTAGTATTAGGAAAAGATATGTTGGAATATTTTTGGTTGAAATAAACTGCACGTCAGAAAGCTCTACTTTCTAGGTTAGCAGGGTCGGGAGCCCAGTGGAAACTTGACTTGACCCAAAGAGATTACTCACATAATCTGTCTACTTTTAGCAATAATGAGATAGATGTTAATGCATCTTCTGACCCACTAATAGCTGCAGGAGGGCACCTATATCTATGGAAGTAACTGCAGCTAATAATGTTTGTTTAATGAGTGGATAACACTCAAAGCAGATGGCTTATTCCTGCATTTTTTCATGCAGATTGAACTATTGAAAGGCATGTTGCTGAATTGTTTAAATAATCTTTATAAATTCTATGACCTAAAATACTGAGCACTGTGTTTTCTCATACTTATCATCCCCCCTATGATCTATATATAAATTTAGACTAAGAAACTAAGGCAAGGGTGTCAAAGTTATTTTGTGCTAAAAAAAATTACGGAGCAAACCGCAGACCAAAAGTAATCAAAGTGGCCAACAGTTGTTTAGAAATGGGACTAATTAAAAACAGGCCCTTTGCAGTAAGATTTTTTTTTTAATGTGGTTCATTTTAAGCAAAACGGCGCTTTCGCCGTTAAATTGAACCAGACCGCATCAAATACACTATATTTTACTTTTGAAGTCTTTGAGGAGCTTAGGAGGGAGACTTGCTAGTTGGATTTGATACATTTTAGAATATAATTTAAATTCAATCTTCCTGTTTAATAACCGCCCGTGCTAGAACAAATACAATCTGTGCGTGCGTGAGAACTCGTGACCGTGCCTGCCCGGGCAATCAGCGTCGCTCCAAAAAAGTCGCCGTTTGTCCGAGCCTTGTGACAAACAGCGCCTGTAATTGCAACAATTGTCATATATCTTTCTACCAGATTTGTCTCCCTCTCAACCCCCGTAACAAGGCCTTTGCCCTTTGAAGGGCTCTGATATGCTTCTGGCCTTTAAAGGCTCGTGTGGTAATGCTATTAGGGGTCTCTTTACCCTTTTCAGATCATTTCTTAATGGTAAAGAAACACAGGTGGAGCCTCGCGCCCTCTGAGAGAGACAGAAAGAAAGGGAGAAAGACAGAAAGAGAAGGAGACCATGCCCCTTTGACATTTTAACATGTTATATAATCAGTTGGGCATATTCAGTAAGTCCAATTAACTTTGGTTCTTAGCATAGCTCCATTTGTCAAACTATATAATTTAAATGTCAGGACTTGGATTTGATTAGTGAAACGGTGATCTTTGACCCTGTCACTGCTCTTCCCATTTGTATTTCTTTCTCTTTTTTTCTCATGGGGGACAGTTAATATCTTCTTCTTTTCTTCCTAGTTTATCACTCCTGCTCTCATTTTGCTTTCCTTCTTCCTTTAGTTTCTCTTCGCCTCCTTCATTAACTCATCTGGACTGGGAGTGGTCCCTTTGTCTCTGTTCATTAAGTATCCCACATTTTGCTGAATGAGTTAGCCAGAACAGCTTGCAGTAATGGGCTCATTATATCTTATATTATAAATTTGTTTTACGTCATTTCGAGTCAAGGTTAAGGGAAGGTTTTCGAAAGTGGAAAACAGACTGGGAGGTGGTAACCAGTGAGTATCATGCACGGTGTGGGAAGAGCGAGTGAGATGCATGAGAGAAAGGGCGCTAATGCTGCATTACAAAACTTGGTGTGACATTAAAGCAATGAAAAAGAACTAAAGTTTTGTATGTACAAAAGAGTGGGAAGAACAACGCATCGTGCAACAAACAGGGGTGAGTAGGTTTGTGTAGGTTGATAATTGTCACTGTCAAGCAGCTGTCCCCTTGCTTTATTTATTGGGTGAACTCACCGTTTTTTTCCAATAAAAGTAATTTAACTCAGTGATGTCTTGGAGATGAAAGGAAGAATAGAGAGTCGTGAGAGAGAGGGCAAGTTGTCAAATGCGGCTGTGGTTGGATTTATTAGACTTAGTGTGTTTGTGTGTGGGTGAGTGATCTTCACCTAAAGGTAGTGTGTGTGTGTGTGTGTAGGTGTGTGTGTGTGTGTGTGTGTGTACGTGTGTGTGTGTGTTTGTGATCTGTTTGAAGGAGTTATCCTGACTGAGATACAAAGGGTGGAAAAGGGGAAGAGATCAAGGGCTGATGTGAAAAGAAGAGGGTGAGGGAAAGAAGTGGAGGAGAGGAGGAGGCTTTGATAATTCCTTTTGAGTGGTTCAGGTGGGCGGTGTCCAACCATAGTGGCCTCGAACTAAGCTTATCTCAGCATTTTTTTTTCTTTTAGCTCTGGGTGGGTGTTTTGTTTTATTTTATTTTTTTCTTTAACCTTATTAGACAGTAGAAGCCTGAGGAATTTAGACTGATATTTATTAATAAAACATCATCCAACAGGAAAGAGATGAGATGAATCAAAGGGCTTTATTTGAAAGGGAGGGATGGTTCGTAATTTTTAGTGCAGAAAAAAGAGTAATGGGAAGTACTGGTGCTGCAGGATTGGCTGCAACTTTAAACAACCATGTTGGAATTGTAAAAAAAATTGTAAAATGAGACATGAAATGGAGCCTCTAAGTGAGAACATGGTGTGGCTCCTGTGCTGTGTAAGGACCAGCACAGGATGTAAGAATATAAACCATAATCGAGTTTAAATAGTTCTTCTTTAAAGTGAAGTGATTTTGAGTTCCTAACTGATTACTCTGGCCCTGCAGGGTGGGACGGGGGAATATTACAGCAAAACTACCAGTACATGAAAGATGGCCTGTGACCCCTAGATCAGCATTTTTGCCATAATTGGGTCAAGGTCAGAGGTCAAGTTCTTAAAATCTTGTGAACATGAGTTTGAATCTTGGTGACCTTGACCTCAAGGTAAAGGTCAAATGAAAATTATGGGCATGGACAATAGGACCTATGTGTTTTCTCTGTGACTCAGTGTTTGAGGAGTGACACGTTCAGATCAACTAAAACGCCTGCTGGGGGGGCGGGGTTTGTTGTGCCCGACTCTACTTGTTTTAGTTGTGCTCAGATCTGGCCCAGTTGCCAGGTAATAATGCAGATTTTGTGTGTTTGTATGTGTAGCTGTGCGTGTCCGCCGGGTTTTGAGGGCCGACATTGTGAGATAAACCCAGATGACTGTGAAGACAACGACTGTGAGAACAACTCCACCTGCATCGATGGGATCAACAACTACACCTGTGTCTGTCCGCCCAACTTTGCAGGTAGACACCCACACACACACACAAACTTACACTAATATACCCTCAGTCTTTGCCCCCAGAAAGGCTGGGAGGGTAACCAAGTCACACACACGCACACACACACACACACATAAATACAAAATCACATTTTCCACTTTACCGGATGGTAAGTTAGTAATAGACAGGCTCTCCGCAGTGACCTGAAACTGTTCCTGCAGGAGATTTAAAGAGAAATCACATGAGAGTGAGGGGGGGGGGGGGGGGTGGGCTGAAG
>JAVDPK010002420.1:359790-385058 GCA_034780415.1 Cichlasoma orientale
TATATATAGATATATATATATATATATATATATATAGATATATAGGCCATAGTTCTCAGCTGAAAAAGGGTGGAGTGTCTACTCCGGGCTGGCTTCTCCCTTAGAGATAGGGTGAAGAATGCAGTCATTCGATTTGGGTTCAGAGTAAAGCTACTCTTCCATATTAAAAGGAGCCAGTTGAGGTGGTTTGGACGTCTGAGTAGGATGCCTACTGGGTGCCTCGTGGTTGAGGTGTCCTACTGGGAAGAGGCCCCGGGGTAGACCCAGGATGCTCTGGAGAGATTATATCTCTCAGTTGGCTTGGGAATGCCTCAGTGTTCCCTTGATCAGCTGGAGGAGGTGGCTGTGGAGAGGGAGGTCTGGGTTTCTCTGCTTTGGCTGCTGCTCCAGGGGCCGGATAAGCGGAAGTGGATGGATGGATGATATTAAGGCTTTCTTGAGGTGTTTTATTATTGTTACATTTAGTCACTGTATCCGATTGAAATAAGCAGAAATATAGTTTTTAGTAACACAAGTCATAAACCTCAACATGTTATAAATTTAATGTGATCAGCACTCGCCTAATGGTAAGCAGTGATAAGCAGTTTAAACCATTTAAAGCAGAAGCAAGCCATGTAAGCTGTTCTTACACAATTCACTATGAGCCAATTAATTTCTTTCAGTGTCTGGTTGCACAGACGACTACAGTGTGTACTGTAAAATTAGCTGAGGCTGATATAATCCATAGTTTTGTTTCATACAAATATAAGAAGAGGAGAAAGGACCCATACAGCATCAATGAAAGAGAGAGAAACTGCATACCATATTACCTCAAGTGGTACTGAATTTATAATACTCAGACAGTACACATCATCATATGGTAACATGTAACACTTTGGCTCATCAACACAATTTTTTTTTTATTACTAGATAATTTGAAAAACAAAAACATTTATTGGGAAGACAATTAATCTGAGCTGACTCACACTGACCCAAGTTGGATGTTTTTGGTAATTGTACCAAAGTATGAAATGAATTAATCCTGAAATGCTAAATAAATATTGAGATCACACCATTCTGAGAAAAAAAAAAATCACATTACTGTGTAATTCTGTGAATTAAGAGAGGGAAAAGAAATGAAGGCTGGGGAGAAAGAAAGACACCAAATAGGGGAGGATGTTCCTTACTTTCTTATTTACTCTGCATTCTTCAGTGATTTTTCTTAACATCTTGCTTTGTGGTTTCTTTCACTCTTTCTCTGGATAAAGACAAGGTCATAAGAAAAGGAGAAAGTGGTCTTATTGGTTTTAATGATAATATGCAGCCCGCTCATAATAAATATGACTTTAGGATTAAGATATAAATCCCTTAAGTAACTGAGGGAGAAGGAAATTAAACCACGGTTTACTAGGTCAAGGTCAAGACTGTCTCTGCATCAGACATTTCAAATATGAATCATTTACACCATCAAATTATTGTATGCATAGTTCAGAACTGATTAAGAATCAGATCAGAAAAATGTGCATCCATTTTTAAAATGTTCTATCTGACTTTAGCTTGGTGTTTGTTTTGCTTCTATTAGACAAACGTACAGTTGCTTTGCTCTGAAGACAGACATTCAAGCTTTATATAAAAAAATTGATAGATGTTAGTTATGTTTTTTTTTACTCGTGAAAAAGTGGGAGAAAGTTTTTGCATGCTTATTAATGCAGTAGCAATAAATTGTTAATGACATTAGATATGCAAAATTGACAAGCATTGTAGAGACAAGGCACAACTCTGTTTATACTACATTTGGCGTCTGTATCCACTAACATGTTCACATGTTTGAGATCAGATGTGATGCGCCATGACAGTCTGGGCCATTTTGGATGCAAAAATTAGAATTAGAATTTTTTTTTCCAAGCTGTCATCAAGTCACATGGTCCAATCAGATTCAGGTGCCTCCAATGCCCCATGACCAACCATTATAACAGAATATTACAGCAATAATATTATCCACCAGTTCACCGTCACTGAATTAGCAAGCTAATGCTAATTACCCTCAACACACGCGTGCCCGGCTGAATTTTTTTTCTGGCTAGAACCCTGAACTGTAGTAGCTATTTGGTATAATCTAATATTTTTTGGATGCATTTTACCTATTTTTTTTATCTTTACTAAGTTAATACATATAAACAGCTGCTTATTATTATAATGTAAGACCATATGTTCACTTACTGCCTCTCCAAGGATGTCCAATGCAGCTCCGCTCCAGAGCTGCAGCCCTAGCTATAAAGATGTTTTTCTTGGTCAGAAAACAACCTGTTAACCTGTCAGGTTTGTCTGGTTTGTTGTAGTTTTTGTAATCTTTTCCATTTCTGTGGTGATATTCTGTTTCTTTTGGGTAGGGTGACATGCAGCAGCCACATATTCCAAATATGACCTTAATCAGAATATGTGCTTGTGTTTAACAATGAATGACACACTGGGAAAAGCAATGAGAACGCAAGAGGAATGGATCATTAGAGAGGAAGGAAGGATCAAATAAAAGACTGGAAATGATGGGATGAATCTAATTAGGTATTGGCACAGATGGGGTGGGATGGAGGCAGGGTTTGAAAGGGTTGAGTAGGAGAGGGGACAGCCAGAGGGACACACAGATGCATAGAAAGACAGATTGATCAGCTAACAGGCTGATGCAGATAGAAAGAGACCCAGAAAGACAGATGGATGGACTGATGCTGGACGGAAGGCATGAATGAAAGACCAGACGACACAATAAACAGATAACTGAGTAGAATGCATTGCCCGCCAAAGGAGGAAAAACGGAAGGGGTAAAACAGATGGATAGAAGCCGTCGAAATGAAAAGACCATGTAATGCAGTTGAACTGCAGGATGGATGAGGGAGGACTGAGGGATGACCGAGGGATGGAGTAAAAGAGGGGGAAGAACAGAGGGAAAAAGCAAACCACAGACTGAGTCAGGGAATTATCCTTGTCTGGTCTTGTTAACTTGACATGGGCCACGCCTGGGAGGGAGACAGACAGACAGAGTACAAGAAAAACTGAGAAAGACAGATGAAGACAAGACAGAGGGACAAAGTATACCATTACTGTAAGAAAATATATAATGAAAGATAGAAAAAATAAAGTGTTAAGTGTTAAGAAACAAATACAGATAATGGAGTGAGAGAGTATGAAGCAAAGATACCTATAATGAAGTCATGTCTGAGAATAATGCTATAGCTCTTAGTAAACAGTGTCTCTGGAAGGAGACGAGGCACAACTCCAGTCCTGAGGCTTATTTTACCACAAGCTGCTATGCGTTGCCATTTTTTGATTGCATGACTCTGAGCATTGCAAATGGTCTATCTTATCTCCCCTAATTTGGAAATACATTGTAAACTGACTCAAACCACATGGCTGGGCAGGCACCACAAAACACCCTGCCACCATTGAACTGATAGTGTCCAGAATGGCGTAACTGTTTAACCACCACAATCTTAGCGCAGCAGTTCTGGCAGATTCCAAATATGGCACTGTCTATACAGCGGTTGTACAACTCAGGGCCAGAAACCAGTGCCAGTCCCTGGGATGTTTCTCAGTGATCCCTGGGTTAGTTATCTTGTGAAGAAACTAAAGAGCCAGGGCAATATGTTCAAGCCAGTTTGGCACAATGAGCTGAAATGTAGCAGTCAGGGCCAGCGAATACACACCAATGTTAAGTGGAATTCAATGAGTCGCCTTAGTTAAAACTTTGCTTTGGCGTTTGCATTTTATTGTGCGAGTTTTCTTACAGATTACATCTAAGTCCCCCTATGGAGTTCAGATTCAAGAGATTTTACAGTTTACTGTAAGAACCTTTAATAAAACCAATACAGTTAAAACACACTGTGTGCAACCTTAAATGTGCTAATTTGATTTCTATCATCATAAAATATATGCACAATCACTTTCTATACATTCTACTCCATACATGCATTTTGGAGGTTAAGAGCCCGTGCAGTGCCCATTATGCACTGATATCAGTTGACATCACACATAGATATCACCAACGGCCTGCTCCACCAGTTAGCAGGCTCAGCATGCAGTTACCACCTCATTTAATCATGGCTGTAACACTCACTGCATATAAATGATGTCTCCACAGCTAAAGAAATATGCTCAAGGGTATAGGAGCGTTGACGGTGGAATAAGTCGCACAACATTGACCTGCGAGGTTTGATTTTGATACCGGTCATTTGTAGAGGTGGGAAGTAACAAAGTACAGATACTTCGTTACTGTACTTAAGAAGATTTTTCCGGTATCTGTACTTTACTTGAGTATTTATTTTTCTGACTACTTTTTACTTTTATTCCCTACATTTTTACCCTAATATCTGTACTTTCTACTAATTACATTTTCAAAACAGACTCGTTACTTTAGGTTCAACACGTCCGAGAGAAGTTTGCATTTCCGGTCAAACATCAAACGATCTGAGTCTAAATGGAGGAACAATAACACGTGAGACACTCCTACTGGAGTATCCTCCATCCCCGGGGCTTAACGCATACAAACAGATTAAAGAGGCAAAACCATATAATTTATGTATCATTTATAGCCCTATAATCAGGGCTAATGGGGGGCCGGACCGAGTCCGTAAAGGCCTTAAGTTGTACTTCAGCATCTTAGATAGCACTACTGAAGAGGAGCGAAAATAAAGGGAATAACGTGTGGCAGGTAATTTTAAATGCAACGTTTCTAAACGCTCAACAAATATCAGCAAACACACAAAACTGTCTGCAGTTTGTCACACAGTGTGTGTGCTAGCTAAAAGAAGAGCTGCTGTATTTCCAGGGAGAGAAAAGAAAGAGAAAATCACACAGACGTAAGTAAGAGGACAGGAAAGAAAGAGCAAAACAAACTGAGGTATGCTAACTTTGTTTAATTCAAAGATTGTATGAAAATAGTGCAGTTTAGTGTGTGATAAACAGGTTAGTTTGCTGTAGTGTATTTACAGTAAAGCTCTGTGCTGGACTGGAGCACAGAGGCTGCGTTCATGGTCACAGTTACAGGTTACGTCAGTGTAGCAGAGATGAGTTTGAATCAAAGCTGCTGATGCTGAGATTCATTCACTGAATTCAACATTTATACAACCGGCTACTTTTACTTTCTTACTCTGAGTACATTTCAGAGCCTGTGCTTTTTTACTTTTACTTAAGTAAAGAAGTTGAACCAGTACTTTAACTTTTACCAAAGTGTTTTTTAACACAAGTACTTGTACTTCTACTTAAGTACAGAATGCCTGTACTTTTGCCACCTCTGGCTTAACATTAGTTTTGACTATGGCAGTCGTTTGAGGCTGAAGTGCCAAAATCTGTACTTCCTGGTGTGGCCACTTGAGGCTGCCTCCAAAACTGAGTCTCCATAGACGCGCATGTTAAAATGCCGTTACAGCAGAAATAAACAGTTTTTCTGTCTGCAGCTAGTTTCTCTCTTCGTAATAACTGTACAAAAGGTGAATCTTTCAGACTAGCCCATTTAGATTTTGTTAAGGATGGAGTTAGGGCTAAAGCCTAAAATTAAGGTTGTGGCCCCTTTAACTTAAACGTGCACTTACATGGGCAGCTTGAGACATCCAGTCTTGTAGGCTTCATCTCCACTAATCTGAGTCACCGAACTGGAATTCTTAACCATGCTGATGACTTTTGGATCATTTTAATAGAATTAAGTGGAAGTGGCCCGCTATGTCATACTGTACATACAAGAAATCTGCACTCAAGTTTTGGTGAATGAAATTCTAGTATTTTATTGCCTGTTTAATTATCAGGCATCTGTAGCTGTGCATTGCACTCGTGCAGTTTATGGATGTAGATGACATCATGGTGACTACATCCATCTGAAATATACAGTATGGTTTTGACTTGCTGTTGACTTTTGTTTTCATGTGCATTTTGATTAGTTTAAGTAACCAAAGCTTGTTGATCTGAGTGGGGAGAAAACTATGGTTTGTTTTCAAATATACACTTTTACAATGTGGACTACATGTTACCATATTTTTTAGGTTATCAGGATGAAGACTACGCTGAAAAATTGAAATGCACTTCATGATCACTAGAGTTCTCCTACATAACTCGGTGACCAGTAGCCATACTTATATGAGTGATCCCAGATGGTAACAGCTATTGATTAAATTCATTTTGGGTGCACCATAACAATACTGGACTTTTGTACTATAAAAGATGGGGGCTGTACCTCAGGAGGTGGGGCAGATCATCTAGTCATCAGAAGGTTGGTTTGATCCCTGGCTGCTCCACTCTGCATGCCAAAGTATCCTTGGGCAAAATAGAGAACCCCAAGTTGCTCTCCAGTGTATTCATTGGAGTTTGAATGTCAGATAGGAAGCACTTAAGCATGGAAAAAAGTGCATGTGTGAATGGGGGACAGAAGGCATGTTGTAGAAAGCACTCTGAGTGCTCGAGTAGTGTAGACAAGTACAAAAAGGCTATATAAGAACCATTTAAAAGAGAAGGGTTGATAATGGAGATATACACACATTTACATACATACACCATATATAGGAACTGTAAATTCATGTGCATACACCTTTTGACAGAAGCAAACCTGTCCACACAACACAAATATAGAGAGCGAAAGGAAAAGAAATAAGGGAGTGCAAAAAAAGGGGAAGAATTTCAACAGGCCACACTAAAAAATGCAGAGGCAGAAAGCAGAGGGAATAATTAAAATGAAATGAATACAAGAGATGTGTCAAAGAGGGAAATGTCTCTTTCTGTAGATAAAAAAAGAATAGGGATGGAAGGCAGCGACAGAAGGAGAGACAGGGTAAGGTGTAAAAGTCTTTCACTGTGCCCCTCATTAGCAACAGATGAAAGTGTTAAATGAACATGTGTCTTTGTGTGTGCACGCTTGTGTGCAGGGGAGGGGGCACAGAGCCCGTGTTTGTTGTGTATTCATGTGGTGCCCTTTACTAAATGTCACACTAATCTCCCATCAGGTCAAAGAGAACACATCTACTGTTATTCATCAGCTAGTGACAGAGGGAGGGATGCAGGGATGGATGGGTACTGGAAAGGAGAACGGGATCGAGCAGTAAAGGCAGCAGAAGAACAGGATAGGGGAATGGATGAGTGGGCAGAAAGGAGACAGAAGAAAGACAGGTAGAGTGGTGAAGGATGAAGATGATGGATGGTTGAACAGGAGAAAAGGGAAAGTGATGCAGAGATGGATGTTGTAAAGAATGGAAGAAGCATTAAAAATGGCCACGGATTTGAATCAACACATGTCAAATAGTCATTTTTGCAGCTGATTGCGGAACATAACAGTTGGCTTTCATAATGTTGCACAGGTGTTCCTTTAATTGTAACTCCCTTAATTCCATGTAGTGTATCCCGTACACCCTCTACAGAAACATCCATGCAAACAAACGACCAAGAAAATGACCAATTTGTGTCGTAGTAAATTGCACTTGCAGCTACAACACATGTACAGTATTAAGCCTTAAACATAGTTTCTGTTCGGATACAGTTCTTCCTCAAGATTTTGGGCCTAGATGTGGGTGAGTATAGGGACTGAATGTCTGACCTGCATCTGGCGCTTTAAAACCACGGGGCTGTGGTTAAAACAGACAGACAATCCTTGAACATTATAGGTTTAAAATTCTCAGAGGCTGTTGAGACATTCGAATACTGAGTTCTTAGAGGCCTGAAACAACAAGCCCTCATTCCTGAGTCTTGACATCAAAACGCAGTGAATCTACTCCCGAGAAGTACAAATTTCATCTGAACTGGCCGGTCTGGTTTAGTGAAACCTGAAAAAAAAAAAAGAAGGAAGGAAAACAGTGAAGGGGCTCTAATTCTGCAGCTGCCGTCTCAGTAATGACTAATTGAGGTTACCACAGCAATATGGAGCTGGAATGCCTGTCTGCTGAGCATCATTTTAATCAGACTGGGCTGTGTAACACACACACACACACACACATGCAGTCTCACAAACAAGTAAACTGACTCAAACATACATATATTGTACTGGTCATACAGCTTGTATAAGCTTGTATGCATATGGTCATTAAAAAGTGTATTTCACAACCAGATACATTCACGCATGCATGTTTACAAGCTCACACTCAAATGCAGCAAATGTGCTTTAGAAACACAGTGAGTAAATGATAGCAGTGGCTAATTGGATTTAACAGTGTAAGCAGATCTCCACGGTTGGTTCTAATCCAGATTTTTTTTTTTTTTTACAGTTTGAGATAAAGTCAATGACCTGTAATTACTTCTGGGTTTGTATTAGAGTCTGTTATATGACAGAAAGCCAGTTTTTGGGTTTGGGGAAGTTCTTTTTGGTAAAGTTTATTTGTGTGTGTATGTGCTCATTCAGGATTTTGGACTGACAGGAAATTGGCGTCCCTTGTGGGTTTGGATGAATACAGTGTAAGTTAGAGAGAGGCAGTTTAAATCTGCTACGGCTGTGTGTTTGTTTTTATTGAACTCTATAATGGGCTGTTTCTTTTACTAATACATGGGGCTAGCGTAGCCATCTTCAGGAGAACCTAAAACATGCTTAATTCTAGACATACACAGACATACAGTGTATACATCCATCCATGCATCCATTTTCCTAACCGCTTGTCCAATTCAGGGTCAGGCTGGAGCCTATCCCAGCTGTCACAGAGCAAAAGGCTGGGTACACTCGGGACAGTCTATCTTAGGGCTAACGTGTAGAGACAGATAACCATTCATGCTCACATTCACACCTACAGCTAATTTAGAAAAACAAATGAACGTAACATTCATGTCTTTGAACTGTGGGAGGAAGCCAGAGTACCCAGAGAGAACCCACGCAGGCGCAGGGAGAACATAGAAAGACCCCAGCTGCTCACTGTATTCAAACCCAGGATCTTTTCGCTGTCATATATTTTTAATTTGCTCAATCACACATAAAGACGCAGGCACACACATCTTGGTCATGTTCTTGAAAATATCCACTTCAAAAAATTTAAGAGCGTTTAATGTCGAAAACCTTCAAACTCACACACTCACCTGCAGGGCTGCCAGCTGTTTGGACTCGGACACACTAATCTTAAGTCATCTACTTCCACCTGCTGGAGCTTTTATTTCACAGCAGCTCCAGTGCTTAGCCTTGTATGTGCAGTTTGTATGATGTGTTAAAATATATTTATAAGGTTCCTGTGCAACAAATCAGGCTGAGAGTTTTCAGCTTTGTGAGCAGCTCCATTTGATTTAACAAAGCAGACACTCGAACAAACGGGGGGAGATGAAGGGCTTTTGGAATGAAAGCAAAGACGCTTTAGAAGAGGAATAAGAGTAAAAATGACTGTTTAATGACATTAGGGATGGAAGGGTGATTGAAGCAGACTGAAAAGGGAAAAAGAAGATATGAGGAAGAAGAGCTGAGGAGGAGAAAGAAGATAAGGAAAAGGAAGTGATGAATGAAGGGGAAAGAAGAGAATGATAGGTAATGCTTGGGAGGGAAAAAGCAAAGCATTACAGAAATACAAAGTTAAGCTTGGGGAGGAGGGCGGTGAGGCAGATGGCTAATTTTTCAGGCTAGCAGACCATTTTGCTAGGTTTGCTCGGCCTGTTCTCAGCCATTATTAAATTACACGGCCCCTAATGGAAACCATGTACATGTCTGTATTGAATCTGCAGTTGTGATTTTACAAGCTGCTAGCTACATGCTAAACAAGACAGATGTCAGGAAAATCAAAAGGTTTTTCGCTTTTGTTGGTCCTCGTAAAGCACTCATACAAATCGCAGATTAGCACTTATAATTCACAAAGACTTCACTTTCATCCGGTTGCGCAGGACGAGGACACACGAGCGAAGACGAAGCGAATCGGTCGATTTTGTCCTTTTGAATGGTCAGCGTTTTTTTTATGAAAGTCGCACTGGCCCATCTCCAGAACTCACAAACCTCGCTCCATTCGCTGTTAATGTGACATCACTGTAATCTGAACACTCTATAAACAGCTGTCAATCAGAGCCGGCTTGAGGCTCCTTAGCTAGTTAGCAAATGAGTGGTTGTAGACAAAGGGAAGGATTGTCTTGATGTTTCGCTGTGGGAGTCTGGAGCAGACCACCAGCGGAAAGAGTAGCTTCACTTGTTCTTTTCTGTTTTTGATGTTCTGCAAGAACTCGGTTGAACGGAGGCACGGTCAACTTTACCACCCCTCCATCTACCTCTCTTTCCCTCTCTGTCTCTCGTTCTTGCTCTCTCTCCTTCCCTCAGCTTTGCCAAACCACTGTCTCTATAGCTGTCTGTCTCCCCTCCAGCAAAAACCACTTAGTGGAGAATCTCAGACACACGCATTCACACATGAACACACACACTTTCTTCCCAGGGTCAAACATGGTGCAAAAGGTCATAATGTTAGCTCTTTGCACACTTCTCTTCAACGGAAACATTTATTCTTCCAAAGAAATATCAGAGCTCTAGCAAAAAAAAAAAAAAAAAAAGCAAAAAAACAAAAACAACACAAAACTTCTTTCTTTACCACAAAGGCCCAAACTGGTTGAGTCCGGCTATTAAATTGTATGAATCCAGTTTTGCCCCGAGGCTTAAGCTCATCAGAACAAACAAGCCCATGTGTTGCTAGAAAATACTAGGCCTCAACCCCCATGTTAGGAAATCATGGCGTAGATCAAGGGCACATTATAATCCCTTCCAAAATAACACGGTACTGAGGATGTAATCAGTCTGTTTTATGTCTCAGGACAGCATTTCAGCACAGATTTCCCTAATTTCTTTTTCATTTAGGTCGGTCGATTTGCAAACACAACAAAACAAAGAAAACAAAAATGTTTGACTCGAAAATGTTTGGAGTCTGTTTTGTGTCTGGCATTTCCAATTTGCTCTAACAATTTTTTTCCCTCCTTAATTCCCCTGTCTGGTCTAGAAAACAACAGTAATCTATCATAATTGTGCACATGCTCAAATTATGTCCTTTTTTTTTTTCTGTTTGTGTATGCGTTCGTTACAGCGTCGAGTCTGTGAATGATGGCCTTTTCCACACGGTCGAGCTGCTTATTCAGAACCACTCACTGAGCCTAGTGGTGGATAACAGCACCAACAAGAGCCTGGGCAAGCTGGCACGCCAGCCCTCCGTCAACCACAACACCCAACTTTACATAGGAGGTACACACACACACACGCACACACACACACATTTCAATATAAACACGATGCGTGCACCGAGCACACAGATGTTACTTTTGCCTTCCCCGCTTTTTGCTTGCTATGCGGTGTATGGGTACATACAAGTATAGACACACACATCATACAAATGTGCATGCAGACTAACACACACTAAATCACAGCAAGGGTTGCGGTAAGGAAGTGGAAAACTGTTTTTATTCAGCTTTTCTTCGAGAAAGAGGGCAGACACGCCTCTGAGAACAGTAACCCTTTTTTCTTGAGTGCTAAAGAGAAACATAATGTTATTGTGCAATAGCGAGAGCTGTGATGGCGTATTCTTGTTGGATTTTAGTGCGTCAGCCCAGAATGAATCCAATAAAGGACGTATCTTTAATATTTCCAGTCCTTTTAACTTATTTCAGGTAAAAGGGAAAATGACTTTCTTTTTCCTCACATCTTTCCATTATCATCGATGCTCATTTCTGTTTCTATTTCTGCCTTTATTTTCACCATTTCCCAGGTGTGCCATCCCAGGTGGTGGCCTCAGGTCTGCGTCCGGGGCCTGAACGATCCCCTCAGGGTTTCAGTGGCTGCATTCACAATGTCCAGATCAATGGCGAGCCTCAAGACCTGAGTTATAGATCCAGAGGAGGGCGGCCGCAAAGAATTGAGGGCAAGGTAGTTATACAATGGATGGCACAAATCCTTGCATTTACTAGCGCACGCAGCAGCATGCACATGTCACAAACTGAACCAGAGTGTTGTACGTTCATTCAGAGCTGTTAAGAAGCGGTGAAAGTTTTATTGAGAAATCTATGGCCCACATTAGTTTTGTAGCTCACGATCCCTCAAGTCTGTCCTGTTAGTTAGGCTATCAACATATCATCAAAGAAAGCTATTTTTGGCAACAGTAAGATAACATCTGGCTGAAATATCATAACACTCATAGTGAAAAATCTTATGTTAGCAGTTGTGCTGTTTTGGGTTCAGAGCGCCAATCCAAGCAAGAATTCACTTTCATAATAAAAGCCACTGTAAAATTTTTTTAGTCTGATGAATATAAAAGTATCGAAAAATAAGAAAATTATAGATATAATCCTTCCATGTTGGATCCATGTTTAATCTGGACCCTTGCAGGGCTACAGCATTAAGGCGACATCAAAATATTTCCCTGGTTACACCCCATCCATTCTTGTCCTTTCTAACACTGTTTTCTTTGTTTCATGTTCTGTCGCTAGGGCGATGGCATTCTTGCAGGGTGTCATTCCTGCAGTGTTTGTGCACAGGGTGCATGCAGAGAGGGAGGAGAGACGGGGGTGACTTGTGATTGTCCTCCCGGGCGCAGCGGGGCCTTTTGTGACCAGACGACAGGCACAAACCCCTGTCAGAGCAACAGGTACACCAAGACAGCAACCACATGCATGTAAAGTGTCAAGTTTAACTTGCAATCACTAACTCATAGATGGGGTACATGTAAGCATATTCTTTAAAAATGAATTTCTGATTAGTCATGCTAAGTTCTATTGATCGGGATAATGGAGGATAAAGTAAATTGCGGATTTAAGTCACTGTCTTAACCTCATGTCCAGAATCTTTCCCTGGTCGAGCTTTACTTTCTGTGTTTGCTGCATAAAATGAATAATTGCCACCTGCTTGTGATGTTTCTAATGCCATTTTGTCATAAGATCCTGGTGTGTGTTTGGCATAAATTTCCAGATCATGTGGGTTTAGTGGCTTTAAAGCAACCATGAGTGAAACCACATAGCAGCCCCAGCATAATTCGCCTCTAACATGTTTTCCCTCTGTGCTTCCTGTTCTTTCTCCAGATGTGTTCATGGCCAGTGTGTTCCCAAGGGTCTGTCTTACAGTTGCCAGTGCAGCGAAGGCTATCAGGGTCAGTACTGTAACCGACGACAGGAGCCTCCGGCATGCAGGGGGCAGCGCTGTGGGCGTGGAGAGTGTCGGGTGTCAGAAAGGGGAGAGCCGTTCTGTCACTGTCAGCCGGGGTTCACGGGGCCGACTTGCGACACCGGTATGATTGAAAGATTATAAAAAGAAGAGGTGGAAATGAAAAGAATATTAGAGCATGTCAGGATTTAATATGTGCGTTCTTTACTCCGCCAACATGCAGAAATCACGTGTCAAGGAGAAATGTTGAGAGAGCAGCTGAAGCGCCACCAACCCATGAGAACATGCACATCCACCAGCAAGATCCCCCGCATGGATTGCTCCAGATCCTGCCAGGCTTCACCTGGTGTTTGCTGCGGCGTCACCAAGACCAGACGGAGGAAGGTGGTTTTCCGCTGCACAGACGGCACCTCGTACTCGGAGGAGATGGAAACCGCGCTGGAATGTGGCTGCTCCAAATGCCCATTGTAACAGCACAGCAGTTTGTTTTGCAACACTCACCGCTGCCATTTTGTGAATTCTACACATCAACGAGGTTGTCGCTCGGAGGATTTTCCACGTTGATGAGCACCAGCGTGACGTGATTTTTAATTTCCACATTCTGTTTGACCGCTGCCAATTTGCTGCCAAGAGAAACGACAAAGAAAAACAAAAATGGGACATGTGTGCGTGTTTTGACAGAGAGAAAATATATTGTAAGATATAAGTAAGAAAAAACATAGAAGTTATTTTTATTATGGATTTTTTTTCTAAAAGATGATAAAAGGACTGATTTTTTTTAATATGTTGATTATATAATGTGTTACATAGTATAAAAATGTTATTTTTACCTTGTAAGAAGTACACAGCAAAATAGATTAACATCCCTTAAAAGTATATGAATTTATATATGTGTAAATCTATATAAATATTTACCTTAACCCAATGAATTTTATATCTTCTAAGTGTATTTGCATGATGTTAATGTGAGTGCCAATGTGTGGGACACTGAGAGAAGAGCAGAGAAAGAGGAGCTGCGTTGATTCCACACAGAGGAAAAGGTGGCAGGCTTTTAAAGCGCTCGTTCCTGGAGGCTAAAAGCGAACTGTACGTGCCTAGCTAACCTGCTTCACTATATAATGGACATTATCCTCACATGTGAGTTCCCATAAAAGACTCTTTCCACAGAGATGATTTAACAGTTTGCTCTAATATTGTGTCATTCTTGTTTGCTGTTGCACGCCAGACTCGGAGCCACATGAGGTTTGACATTAAATTGGAACGGCATCTGCTATTCATTTGAAGCTTGTTATGAATCAGAAATTCCCATTCAAATCAATAATAACGAAACACATGCTGTACATTCGGCATTATGCTCATTCTGAACTTGTAAGCTGCTGAGATTTAAAACATGCACGAGAGCTCATAACGTTAACTCGATTACCTTTTTAAATAACAAGGAGTTTTCTCTGAAGAGTAACTTGCTGAGTGGAGTTGGTTGCGCTCTGAGGTATTTTGTTACACCCATAACAAACGCAGTGATGTCACACCCTGCAGAATCCATAATATGCATTGCTGCAGCAAAGTGAGATGTTAAACACGGTATAAAAAGCAAACACATCGCTTCTCAGTGGATGCTCGACAAGGACGAACTGTTTCAGTAACCTCAATACACCAAAGTGTTTTTGCCTTAACAGATGAGGATGTCAGAAATTAATTAATGATATTGCTGATTTATGCAAGTTCACTACTTTTGTGTTGAAATCCAAAAGTTTTGCTGCAATATGTTCAACAGCTGCTACTGAATAATTGATCATTTTTGGATGAATAAGCATCATCATAGTGTCACATGTAGCAATTCACACCGCTCCATGACAACACAGTCACTAACCTGTGGTGGCCTGCCTTAGTTCCTAATGGAAATTAAATAACTACACCTCTCCCCCGTCTCTTAATCAGTTGTATTTGAAGGTCTTAGAAAATATATATATAAAAAAATTGAAATTAAATATTAAAGCCTTAACCATGTGGCAGATCTTTAAGTTTGAAAGATTTCCTGTAGGAAGTGCCTCATAGCTTCATGATGAATGTGAAACTGCAGCACCAACAAGTGCCAATTTCTGTGTTCTGCCCTCGTATAAATAATAAAGCATATGTTGTGTTGTGATAACAATATATAATGCAGGTGTGATATTTTAGGAGAACCAATATGTGCTTTAAGATGCGTAAGGCAAGAATCCATGAGACACGTGCTTATTTTTTTAAAAGCTGAACATTTTGGTAATTCAATGAGGGTTTTAATTTCAATGTTGACATTGTGGGGTGGAGGTTAAAAATTTTTTTTTTTTGTTGTTGCTGCTGTTTTTGACCAAAATGCAATTAGCTCACCAACAAACCTCCACAACTAAAAGTAGCTTCTGTAACTTTGTCACATGAGAGAATCTGATTACACCCAAGGGACAAAAAACTTCATCACCAGTGTGGTTCCTTCTTGCCCATAGTTGACTAACACAATTAAAAGTATTAATATGATGTAACTACTACTGTACTGTTTACTTTATACAATGTTGCTTTGTTTACACAGAGGCAAAGTATCGTCACACTTCTGCAGTTCATTTACAGCTCTGCTATTATAAGTTTGCAACAGTGTTACTCTGTCTGTTAAAACTATGATTTTCCACACTTCTCTTCTTCTTGCTCCTTCACTGTAAACATTCTTTCTTTCCCTACTTCCAGTTTTCATGAGGACATTATGTTATGTCACGGTGTCTACTTCATTCACACCTTCTTCCCTTTCTTTTTCCTAATTCTTAGCCTTCTAATGCTGTTTTTGTTTTCAGAGCAATTCAAGCCTTTAACTGTCCCTCCTCTTCCTTTTACCCGTTTCACATCCTCTCATCCTGATCCTCATTCTTTAGTTCTTCAATCTGAACAAAATAAAGCACCTCAGTTATTAGTTAACGATGATGAAAATAACTGTAAAATCCAACACTTGTATATGTCCTAGGTTTAAAAAAAAACATGATTATGTGAGTGATAATTGATACTTATGTTGAATGTTAAAATTAAACTACCATTGAAACTAAACTCTTTCATGTCTGAGTTTTTTATACAAAAAAAATCATTAATGCAGAATCCTAAATTGTACAAAAATAATGTAATTTGTTATGTAGATTTTGTAGCAGAATGACAAATTCCTTTGTCTATACTGTATATAGTTGGTACAGTTTAGGGTGCATTTAAACATGAAAACAGGGATCCACCTGCCTTATGTCAATGATTCATGATCAGCACCACAGCCTGCCTTAATCCCTTTATGAGTGTGCCTATGCACCAAAACAAAACAAAAGAGTCCAAGGTACTAACAAAGTGTACTTAATAAAGTGTCTGTGAGCGTTTATAGTACCAGTCAAAAGTTTTGACTGGTATATACATATGTGTCTAATTTAACCTACAATCTAATAGAGTTAGTGTATGATGGGTCATATTGCTATTCATTTGTTGGCTCTCAGGACTTTGCAGTTGTTCAGACAGAAAGCCCACTGTGGTGTTTGTCTGGGACGGCTGCAACTGAGCAGTTGAACAGACATGCCTCAGGATATAAGATGATGCATCTAAAATGCACTCAGGCTGGCTTTTCAGGCTTGACTCAAGAGAAAAAGACGCCAGTAAATCCTAGTGTTGCGAACCTTAATCAAAATATAACTTAAACTAAGCAGGACAACCATCCCTGCTTATATCAGTCAAGCTTTTAAATCAATTAAGGGCCTTTAGGGTTTTAAAGATATGTCATCAATTCATAAAAAAGGGTTTCTCTGAAATTCCAATACAATTTTCTCAGTAATTCGGATTTATATATATATATATATATATTCTTTCAGATAAATTGCTTCATTGTTTCAACATACATGTAAGTTCAAAACCACAAAACACTGAACTACCTCATAATGTGGTAGCAGCTTCCATCAGTAGTCATTGTAACCATGTCATTATATTGAACTTCTCTGAATGAGTAAACCAGCACCCCTCCGGGCTGTAAAGGAAATCAGTCTGGAAGGAGCCCATGTGAATATGGCATTGCGGTCAGAATCATGTTAATGTGAAGCTGTTAATGTAAAGGTCAGAGTAAGGTAAACATGACAAAGAACAGAAAGTTAACCTCATTTAATGCTATGCTATGTTTTCTTACCCCATAATCCTAAAATCCCAACTATGGTGGCAGCTATATGACAAACGTGTTTTAGTTAATGATGCCATTAAGCCTGATCACACGAAGCCCCGCTTAACGGCTCATTCAGGAGGGCTGACATCTGCTGGACATTTGATGTACAGCATTCCTGCTTTTACGTTCCATGTTAGCTGGCGGATCTTTTAGCATAATTATGCAATTATGTCAAAATCTCCATTTTGACATAAACCAGATTAAATTGATCTATTCTGATCGTGGTATATCTATGTATCAATAGATCAGTTGTGGTATCAATAAAGTATTGTCTATAGACAGTGTGTGTTGTGTTTGTGGATAAACAGTTATAGGAAGTGCTTGGGTGGAGGTGGGGGGGTGCTTTATTGATTTTTATTTAAGAATAAAATAAAATTGGGAGTGTTGTGTCCAATTCTTTCTTTTTTGGTACAACTTCCCCAGGCTTAGAAAACTCTCTCTCACAGAGGATGTGCTGAACTTTTCCGTCTAAGCGCTGCTGTTTTTGCGCTGTTAGCTGCTGTTAGCCTCTTTTGGCTATTGCTAAAGTGTTTGCTGCTGTTAGCATGGTGTTGGTGAAACTCTTTGAAGTGGATGTAACAGTGTTGGACTCTCAGGTTTAGTGAATAAACTCATATGATGTGAAAATATATGCAGATGTGCCTGTCCAAGATGAGTTGTTTTCAACAGGATGTTGGGGGTCTGAAGTTCAAAACAACAAGTGCTCAACTTGTGTTAGTGGTTGCAAAAGGTGCAGAACGCTTCTACATAGTGGAAGAAACTCTTTAGATGGACTTACCAACTAACAAAAGTTTTCGTGACTTACAAACTCACAAAAATATGTTTTTTCTCTCCTGGACCAGTTGACTGTCTTGATTACTTGGCGTGATTACTTGTCACAAGTTTTTGATAATAATTTAAGAGAGGTGGGTTGCACCTTAAGACAGCCCTCAGCAGCGCAATGTAAGAGTTCACAAAAGTCACGGTTAGGCACATCTCAGGGTTGCAGGGTCACACAGTTGCTCCAGGTTTGGTGGCTGCACATCCATGTTGTGAATTTCTCATTCCGCTGCCTCTCAAAGATGCTCTTTTGGATTGAGATTTGGAAATCGTGGAGGCCATTTGAGTAAAACTGAATTCATTGTTATGTTCAAGAAACCAGTTTAACATGGAGTCAGTATTGAGACACGGCATGTTATCCTTTCGTCTTAACCGTGTGTACATGTCCAAATGAATTGCTGCCATGTAATTAGTGGATTACAGATTTGTGTTAACAAGCAGTTGAACAGATGTGCCTAACAAAGCGGCCAGTGTAGAAAAATGCTTTTGACTTTATAATTAACTTAAACATACTGCTGTCTTCTGCTTCCACTCTTTTTGCTAACATCAGAGCCATCATCCTTTAATAAACTACAAAGTTTACGAGGGCTTTTGCGTAGGTGTGCTTGGTGGCTGTTTGACTGATCCATGCAGTGTGAGAAGTTGCAGTTGCAAAAAATTGTGAGTTAATAGATCATATAAATTTAATTAATTTTTCTTTATACACTATTAAGTAGTGTATAAATCTCAATCTGCTTCATTAAAGTTGTTCCCAGAAGATCTTACTCCTCGTACATTAGCTTTCTCAGTTTTTGCCCACTATGACAAGTTTGTAATGTGAATTCCTTTCTACTCTTGACAAGAGAAGCAAAGTTACAAAGTGATTAGGAAAAGCATGCCTGGGTCTGAGTGGCATCACTGAATGCAATTTAAGGTAAAAATGTATTTAAAAAAATGCAAGCTGACGTCTTTTGCTTGTTTTTGTCTGACCAGTAGGGATGTTCCTGGTGTCTTAATTTCTTACTCGACTAAACAAGGATAAAAACTTAGACTAACTAGTCTAAAACTAAGAAACACTGAGATCTCAAATTAAATTTTATGCCTGTTTAATGGACAATGTCAAAAACTGTCTGGGGCGGCATCCTGAGCAGTGGAGCCCAGACCTCCCGCTCCCCCAGCCTGCTCCTCCAGCTTACCGGCTTAACAGCCTAACAGCTGGAGGTCCTTCAACCATTTGATCAAGTGAAAAAAAGAGAACTTTGTAGCTGCTCCATCCACTGCTGTTTGTTTCACACAGCGAAAAAAAATGCAGTAAAGCTACAGAAGTTAAAATGTACAGATGAACTGTTAATAAGACAAAAGTATCTCTTATCCGATTAATCGATGGAATAATCAATAGAATACTTGATTACTAAAAGAATCAATAGTTGCAGCCCTCTGTGGCATCATTTAAGGGGAAATAAACAGGCTTTTCAATGGTGTAAGATTTATTGCCAGGAAGCATTTTTACAACAAAGAAATAATTGACTAAACACAAATTTCCTTGCTTTTTGTGCCAAGTTCATAATTTGAATTCTAACAGACACGTATCTAATGACAAGCAGTGTGGAGGACATTTGCTGAAAGCAGCTTGTGATTTAGCAGCTGTGCATGCGAGTAGTGGTTGTGGTCGAGTAGTGGTTGTGGTCATGTATGGTTGGCTCATGTGTAGAACATTTGAGGGAGGGGAGTTTGCACACCAAAGAACCAAACCAAGTTTGGAGACGCTTTATTGCCACTGAGGCGTCTGCACAAACAGGTAAATACACTTTTATATGACATTCACATGATCTTATCATTTAAACAAAATTGTTACTGTAACAAAATGTTTTTCTGTTTTTGGCAGTGAACTAATGCAAAGTGTTTAATACCGGAAGAGTGAGGTCTGTTTCTTCTTGCTCGGTAAGAATTCACTTCAGACTTTATTGTGGTTTTAGTGTTCATGCTAGTGTTTTCTATCTTTTGAGTTTCACTGCATGTCTGCAGTGCTAAACACCTCAGAACCTACACAGACCTGATTTTTGCTTGTTGTGTCACCTCTGGCCTGTAGTCCTGGGTGTTAACAATATTAAATCTTAAATTTTATCAGCCAGTTTTACTGTTAAAAAAAATGTGACTTTAGTGGCACCAGTTTAGCTTACTAATTGAGCTGGTGACCACGACCGGACGGCTAAAGGCAGCAGCAGCCTGCATTAAACTCCAACCCTGAGGCCCCTTGTTATTCTAATAAAGGAAAAAGTTCCAAATAATATTTTTTAAAAACTATAATTTAGAAAGTCCAATACTACATAGATGTAACTGCCCTCTGAGCCTAATTAGACTTGACAGTAGTTACTGAATAAGTGATTAGAATCTTCTAGGCATGATGGATTTACAGTATAAACCAATTTTAACAGTAATTGTAATTTTTCCCACCAGGGGATCATGAGGATCCAGATTGTGTGTTTGCTGTTGGTGTGGCTCCCCACCACTGCTCTCTCTCTGGAAGAAACCCTCAGTCCTGCAAAACGTTTTAAAATTTTTAAAACGAGGCATATCATTGATCAGATGACTGATGGTGAGTGTGATTATACCATGCAGGAAAGAAAAATCAACTTCAAGAAAAAGACATGCAAGACAAATAATACCTTCATCCTAGCCAGCAGTGACACTGTGAAATCCATCTGTAAACGTACAGAAAAGCCACACATGGCCGAAAGCCGTAAATGTTTCAACATTGTCGTGTGTGAACTGAAAGAACAAAAAATGACGCCTCTCAAATGTTCTTATAATGGTACAGAACTCTACACAAAAATCGAAATCAAATGTGAGCGCGGCTATCCTGTGCACTATGAAACAGACACTGATCCATGTTAGAAATGACTCAACAGCATATATGTACAAAATTTTCTTGTCAAAGTGTTTTATGACAAAGTCTCATTCAAATAAATATCATAAACTGTAAACAATAAACTGTATACTGTGTTTTTTAACATTCATTATTAATAGCCCATCATATCATTCCGGAAAGATTAATCTGTGATTTCGTTATGTCGATATGTCTGTCCCTATATTGTCCCTATCAAATGTTGTTCAAAAAAATAAAACGATAAAATATCTATTTCTAGAAAAGATTAACCTCAAAGCACCGTGCACAGCAGGCTGGGAAACAGCCATAATATGCAGCTGACCTGCTGAACAAAGTTGTGGCTGATCATTTCTCAGCAACTGATCAAACGTTGAGCAATTACTCAGAACAGCTGTGGCCAGTTTCACAGGATGTTCGAGGTTGCGAAGCACAAAGATCACGATGATCAGCTTGAGATTGTGGGTTAGGTGTTTATGACTAATGATGCATGAGGACATGCAAGGGAAATAATACCTCAGCTCACTCATACTCACATTCACAGCTACAGCCAGTTTAGAATCACCTATTAACCTAATCCCGCTAACTGCATGTCTTTGGGCTGTGGGAGGAAGCCGGTGTACCCGGAGAGAATCCAATCATGGGGAGAACATACGATCAGCACACAGAAAGCCCCGATGGTGGATTCAAACCCAGTGTTTACTCGCTGCTGTGAGGTAACGGTGCTAACCACTCTACCACCGTGCTGCACGGCCATTGTTTTGTGTTTTTTGGAAATACAAGCACGACTAATGAGCACACTCATTGTTTAAAAAAATATTTAAACTAAGCTATTTTGAATGTTATCATTTGATGATTTGGACAGTAACTTGGAAATGATAAAGTCACATGCAGCTGTAGTGTTTACCAAAGCTGTGGCCGTTTTTGTGCCTCAGGCTACTGATCTAAAATTTGTGACCGCATATGTTGAGGATAATGTGGGTTAAAGGTTAGAGGTGGCAAAAATGGCTCTGAAAGGAATTTAAGCAGTTTACCTGTTTAAGCATTCACCTTCTGTGTGGGCTTCTCTGTCATAGAAGAAGTACCAGGGCGCCCTCTGGTGGTAGCATCTTCATCAGACACGTGGAATGAATGATTGATAGGAGTATCTATTTTAACCAAGAGAACCATTCAAACTTAAACACATATACTAAGAAATGGGAAGATGAAGGACCGGTGTTTGCATGAAGCAGGTAGTGATGAAACAGCAGAGGTATACAGTTGAAGTGAGCTTTAGCTGAGGATTTGCTTGTTTGGACTGTGGTTATGTCTATGCACAGTAACAAAATAGAGGACTCTCTGAGGGTTTAAGCAGGTTTGTTTGCTGCCACAAAGCTGCGTCTGTGATTTTGTAAGACCGCTCTCAACCACGCGCACATTCACAGATGTGACACTTAGCCAGCATGCTAACATGAGCATGTTAAGCATTAGTGTTATATTTGTCCTCATCTTTTATTTTACGCTTACTGCATACATATGTTTTCTAATTAGCATTAAAATGTACAGGACGATAGGAATTTCATCAGGGGTTCACAAAAGTTAGGCCAGTTCGCTGAGATCTTTTGTCCAAAGTAGTGCCGCAAGAGAACAGTGATGCCGATGCAAGTTACACCACAGCCCTCTTTAGTTTTTAATTTAATGTTTTTCTTAAAAAGAATCATGCCAGTTCAGCGTATCTATTTCCTGCTGGTGTTACTTTTGACCGCTGCTCTCCCAGGATGCAAATATCAAACTTGATTACCAGAAGTTCAAAGACCTGCAATGATATGATGCAAGCAAGAAATATCTCCAAAGTCAACAAAAACAAGTGGAATGACATCAGCACGTTCATCTGAGTCAGCGTCAACAAAGGAAAATCCATCTGTGTGCATCTGTGGCTAGACAAGAAGAATTAAACTATTTGACATTGCTGTCTGCAAAGTGAAAGAACCACAGAGCCTCATATCCTAGCTGTCAGTACTGTGGTAAAGCTTTGAGCAGGACAGTTATCATCAAATGTAAACAAGGTTTTCTTGTTCACTATTATGGAGACACTGGTTACTGTGAATTAATTGAGCAATGTGCATAATGAAATTACATTTTTGACAGCTTGCATCATGTTTAGTTTATAATAAATTCACATTTTATCTATCTAGATGAGAAACAAGCACAGCCACGTGCACATTCTATCCTCGCTTCCTTATTACCTAAAATTGATGTGACCGGTTTTCCACGGGCGGATCGAAGGGCAGAAAAGCAGTTTGTGACGTGCTCCCAACATGTGGTTGCATGAGGTGCAAATAGCTGCCACACAAAGGTACCACTGTACCGTTTTTTTTTTTTTTGTCTAAAGAAACTCTGTAGACAGACAAGCTCATAAAACTAATTATTCTTTGATGCTGTTACTATTTATTTTTAACATTAACCAAGTGGATTACTTTAAACTGTCTTGATATGTTGTTGCTGCATGTTAATCAGCAGTTGTCAATCAAGGGAGAAATTTGTAAACTTGGTCCACTCAATGTGGCATAACCTAACATCAGGATTTATTAAGTGATGGTACAAATACAGTACATAAAATAAAGTCATGTATCAGAACCTGTCAGAACTCTTGTTAAATTTTCAAACATCTGTTTCCCACCAAAAGATGGCAGCAGTGTATAAAGAGAGATGGATATCTGCCCACGAGGCTGTAATCAATGTATCACATTTGCTATATTCATCATCATTAATATTTGTTGCTGTTATTCAAGGAAATACTTTGAGTTTGCAGTCATACGATGACATCTCCACCATATTCCTTGTTTCAAACGTATATTGTTGTTTTTTTTTTCATTCTTCTGATCTGTTATGCATCCAGTACTATATATATATATATATATATATATATATATATTTTTTTTTTTTTTTTTTTTTTGGACTCTGCTAGAGTAGTTTTACATGATTCACAGTTAAAATAGATCCTCATACTGTCCTTCATTCATCCATTCTTTGAAACAGGTTATTATAGTTCTTCTCTTTGAGGACCACTCTCTCTAAAAGCCCTCCTTTACTCGTGAGCACTGCCTCATCATCCCACCAGTGTGGAAGTTCTGAAAACAAATGGTAAACCTGCTCAGTAAAATAATTTAATATAACTAATATAACTTGATTGGAAATGGCAATTTCTCAAATCTGTCAGTCCAAGCTTGAGCCTGAATCTGATCCAGAATATGAAAGTGGATGAACAGAAACAGAAACAGACAGAAGCAGGTTTGTCTTTTTTTAATAATGTGCTCGAAACCTGCTTGTTGTGGCATTTGTTTTCTTTTTCCTTTCAACCACAAGCTTTAGTGAAACAATTTTTAAATGAACCACTGTTCATGTGGAAAACTAAAATGAAGTGGAAAACCTCTGCTGTCAGATACACTGAATATAATGTACTGAGTAAATGTTCTTGATTTAGGTCAGGACTGTTTACAGCTCACTGGGACTGTGCTGTTTACCCAGACTGAAACTGAACTATGATCAGTAAATATTTGGATCAGTTGTAATGTACCTACTATCTTTTTTTTCTCTTATTCATTAAATCCTTTCATAAACAGAGAGAGATATATGTTTGTTCATGAATGGCTTCATGAAAATTACTGGAAATGTAGTCAATTTGTGATTTATTTAAGTAATAATGTCAGATTCAAGCCCGCAGGACTGATATTTTGGGGAAGTAGCCCTCTTTGCACTTTAAGTGTTTGGGGAAAAATGCTGTAAATGTGTCTTTCCAGGTTTAATAATAATAATAATAATAATAATAATAATAATAATAATACATTAACATTTGTCGTTATTGTCTTATCTTTTTAAAGGTAAAGGTTAGTTGGTTAAGACAACTAATTTGTTGAACCATTTGAAATTAATATGCACATCTGAATATGATTTATGTTTGGCTTTATTGTTTAAGTTAATAGCACCAAATCAGACACCCTTAATGCAAAAATCCATTTAACTTCCTTCATCCAATCTTATTCTTATCTAATCTTATTCTTTGAAAAAAAGAGTTGATATATATATAATAAAATTTAATTTAAGCATAATTGAAATTATTACAGACTTTTTATGTGGAGACCAAAATCAGGAATAACGAATAGTGTAAGTGTTGGCATTGAGAGTAGACCACCCCAAACAGTGACACAACCATTTTACCAGAATTCCCTCCCCATGTACTGTTGAGCCAAGAAGTCAAAGTTCAAAATGAGTTATATAAATGATTGAGCAGTTAAGAGACTTCACTGCCACCATCACTGTGCTCTCTTACAGGTAAGTTCGATTCAAGGATGGAAAAACGTTTTTGTCGGGCGGAA
>JAVDPK010002420.1:408589-419262 GCA_034780415.1 Cichlasoma orientale
GGTGCCGTGCAGCAGGGCTGAGCTGCAGTCGAGCCAGCCGTCTCCTTAAATGACGAAGGCTGATATGAAAGTTATTTGTCTCGGGAAAGCGGTAATCGTTATTCCGTGATAATGAGATAAACAACGCGTTATCACGACAAAACCATCAGAAAAGAGTTTATAGGTACTACGTCCCCTCTCGGCTTCCGTAGGTTAGCACTGTTGCCTCACAGCTGGAATAACATCTAGAAGGCCTGGGTTTGATTCCACCTTGGCCCAGGTGGACATGAAAACAGACGCTCTATGCCCCTGCCCAATGTTGTGACCTGTATGAACTGGTATCCTGGCAACCAAGGCTGACTAATTCCATCTTATCATGAACATTATCATGAACTGCTGTCGAGGAAGCTGGCTTGCCATCACAGTATCCTGGCTTACTCGTCTCCGCTGGCACAGGCCCTCTCCTTCCCACCCTAATGCTCCCATGCTATATGCTATATGTGCTTACTATGCAGAGGTTTTTTTTCAACCTCATATGGTGCCCCCCATTATGGGGCAAAATATGAGATGATTTTTTTCCTCACCTGTCCTATTGTTTCGCTTTGTTTTCCCTCTTATGTGCTAACAATAGAGCATGCACAACGCGCATGATCGCAGACACCTGTCTCCCCTGTTTGTTTTGTTGTTTGTATCTTCTTGGATGGGTGTTCTGGAACATACTTTTCGTTGTACACTTGTGTACAATTATAATGAAGTTGAATCTAATCTAATCTAATCTAAATTCTTAAAACAGTGACATCTGTAAAAGTTAAAGTATTGGTAGTAATAAGCAATATATTAATTGTAATTGGCAACATTTGTGTGTTGAGCAAACAATTTAGCAGGTTACTTCATCGAGGATTAAGGACCAGTTTTTCTGTTTTAGATCACAAGAATGGCAGCTTGTGTGCTTTCTGCTGCTCTAGCCCAACTACATGTGCTGTGAACAAGCAGCCCTGTTTTATGGACAGACGAGTTTATGATTATTACTACAAAGTAACATTAGTACTTCTTAACTTTATTCTTAGCCAAAGAAGAAAGAAGTATTTTCTTTAACACATAATATAGCATAGGACAACTTAATAGAGTAACAATATGACTCAAACACTATGTTGTTTTGATTAGTGAAACATTAAATTCAGAAAGTAAAGGAAACTCTTTTTAGGATGGTTTGTGCATCTCTTGTAGCTTGTAGTAAGTTAAATCCAGACCCTGAATTAAACTTTGGTGTTTATGAGGATTTCTGTATAGTTCTGAGTCAAAAACAGTGACCCTCTCTAATCTCTCTACTTCTAAGACTAGCCTTAAATTTTTTCTTTTCAACAAAACTTGCAGTTAGGGCTTCATCAGGTGATCCTGAACCATCGCTTAATTATGCTACACTGAGAATCTCTTTTCCACTCATAATTCTTTTCTCTCCTAGTTTTCATACATTACTATTATATTTAATCTTTAGTAATTACTAAACTTGTGCACGGTGTCTTTTGCTCTCATATAGTTTCCTAACCCCTAAGCAGATGCTGCAGATGGCTGCCCCTCCCTGAACCTGGTTTTGCTGGAGCTTTCTTCCTGTTACAACTGAGGCAACAGTTGTTGTCAATGATCTTTATTTAAATAAAATAGAATAGAACTGAAAAAATAAATCCAGAAACAAAACAAAACAATAAAAACCTTCAGTCTCTTGATAAAATCAGTATTGCAATCACAATCACACAGAGAGCCAACAGCATCCCAAGCACAATAACAACCAGGTCCCATTTTTGTCCTGAAATCAGAAAAAAATTAGATTAAATTATTTGTTGGTGTTGAATGACTAGTTTGCACATATAAAATGATATATTTTAGTAAATTTCATGTAATGAAAAGAAACAATAATTTTACCAAAACTGCCTTTTGCATTTTAATACTTTCAGTCTCAGAGAATCATGAAATACTTTCTCATAACCATGGTAATTATTATAAATTAATAACTGGAAGCTCAAATCTCATCTGTTGCTTTAAATGTGCTTTTTTTCAGGTTTAAAGTTGTAATGCTGTGAGCCATTCATAACCCAAGTCCACAGGGAACAGTGACAAATAACGTTATTCCATTTGTATTAATGCATAATATAAGAATTAGAGACAAAGGTTATTGTATTTTCATAGTCCTATCAAATTATTCTCTTAGCTATCAAAAATGTATACCAGTACTGAGTGTCTCAATAATATGAATTAAAGGATGCAAAAAAAAAAGTATTTAAAAAGAATGCCACAATTAGAAGTACGGCATTTTAAGACCTCTACAAGATTACACAATGTTTTTCTCATAGAATTTTTAAGAGGAAAAAAGGAACGGAAAATATTTTGATAAAGTTCTGAATACATGCTTATCTCCACTTTAGTTCCTTCACCAAACAGGATCTCTCCACAGGTCACCACAGCACAGTAGTACGTCGCAGTATCAAATGAGTTAGTTATAGTTTTGGACAGACTGTAGACACATTTCCTTTCCTCTGTGTTTCTGATACTGCCATGGTAAATGGTGTCTGGATGGGTTTCGGATCCAGCTCTAAACCAGTGCACTTTGTTTCCACTCGGACACTCATCTGCGTTATTTTTGTTCTTGGAGAGAAGTGAGCACTGCAGGATCATTGTGTCGCCCAGCGGGACCATCTCTATATCTGGAATTTGCTTCACAGTGACAGATTTCTGCTGAGTGTTTTCTGTGTGATTCACAAAATGATATGACATGGTGTTAATTGTAGTTGTTTGGATTTTGACACAGAAATGATAAAAAAAAAACAATAGATAAATATACTTTACCATTCACTGCCAAAACTGTGCCATTAATAAATTCCATCACATATGCTGATCGTGCTTGACAGAAGTATGTTGCTTCATCTTCTTTACTTATATTTCTTATGATAAGAGAAAGCACATTACCTACTTTTGTGACACTGAATCTTGAGTTATCAAATTGTCTCTTAAGTGATATTTGGCCAAAAGCTCCTTTAGCAACTGTTTCAATCATATATCCAAAGTTCAGCTTATACCAGTATAACAACCCTGCATCATCACCCCAAACTGTACAGGTCAGATTCACATCGTCCCCAATTTTAACCTCATTCAAAGAGATCTGGTGAGGAACCTCATTCATTTCAATCAGAGCTGAAGAAAAGAAACAAACAGCAGTTAGAACATGACAGGACAAAGTAGTTAAAAAAGGTATAATCATGATGTAATGTAACATATTACACAACCTTTAACATTTTATTTTACATGGTTTACAATGCTACATGCTGCAGTACAGGAGAGTAAACTCACACAATGCACTTAGAAGAATCAAAGAAATCAGTCTTCTGATCATTGCGGTACCTCAACCTCCCCTTGCACAACTGATGTATTCTCACCCCAAAGGGAGGTTCAGTCACAGTGTGACCAAGCTTTACAAAGTGGAAGTCATGGTGATTGGCTGAAACACAGAAAACATATTTCCTGTTAAATTTTCATTGACTCGACTGAACAGTTTGCTGTTTTCACTGATGATTCTGGAGGGGCAACAACATAATCTGAATTTGAAAACAACCTAAGTTCCTCCTCAGAGAGTCAAAATAACATAATTTCAGAATTTAGCCACATACAGGGGATTGTATCAGACCTGAAGAGGAAAAAACAAAAAACAAACTGAAACCACTTTAGGCGATGACTCATGAAAGGACAAAAACTGGAACAGGGATGTTTTAGTAAAAAAAAAAAATCACTTAAATTTATCCCTCAATAAATACACATCAAACAAAAATGACGGTATCTTCAAACAAAATAAAGTGACTAAAACCAATAAAAACAGTTAAACATTATAATTCTAAACAAAAAACAAAACAGCTTAACCTGTAATACTATAGATAGGTATCTCAATACGACAGAATACAACATCAGTCCAGAGAGTGCACAGTTATCATGCAGTCCAATTCTTGTTAATTTGTCTGAGACTCCTGTCTCAGACAAAGACTCCTGTGTTGAGACTCCTCCTCAACACAGCAGCTTCATCCCAATACCCCCAATCCTAATCTGCTCCTCCAACAACTTGAGGCAGAGGACAATTTTTTTTTTTGAAAGCAATCCTGCTTTAACTAAAGCCAACACAGCTCCTACTAATCTTGAACACCTCTCTAAAACTACCACTGTCCCAACTGTAGTTGGTGGACAAGGAAACAGAACAGGTTATTCACAGAGCTAGGTGAGGCTCCGGACACTGCCCAATAACTCTCAAGGGTGGCCAAAGCAATCAGTTTTGGGTCTCCTTTCAGTCAGCGGTGTCAAACAGGTTGTAGCAGCAACAAAGCAGCAGAGCTTATTAGTATCTAGTTCCTATATTAGTATCTACTCAGTGCAGCTCGACTCAACTCGGCACGGTTTGTAGGCATTACCAGGTACCAGGTATCAGGTACTTTTTTAGTACCCACTCAGCCGGGTTTCCAAGGATCCGAAAATGTGGCACGGAAGAAGGCCACTGATTCGCCAGAGAGTGTCATCACTAGTTGAGTCATGAGAGCGACTCCTCCACCAGAATCAACCGCGTCATTTTTAAAACCCGACAGCAAGAAAATGGAGGCACGCAAAGCATGGGGAGGCTCTGTTGAATGCCCAGACCGACAGTTTGCAGCAGTAGTTTTGCAACAAGAGAGCCATCTGAAATGTGCACACAGCATACATATTTTAACCCTATACTGCTGGGCGATCACCGCTGAAGCCACTGTTACCTGCCCCTAAATAGCCTTGAACAGCTGGTTAACACTGAGCGCTGAGGCGGCTGATCAAAGGAAATTTGAATTACGGTAATTATGCAACAGTTTGTCCTATCGGAAAAATTCAAATGGTTTCTGAAAGCTGAGAAACTGCACTTCACAACCAACATAGGGTGATTAGGTTGTTGCTGGAAGTACGCGAACGGCGGCACTTTTGAAGTACACTGAGTCGATTACGACGTGTTCAGTGGTATAGGGTTATTCAATTCAATTCAAAGATCTTTATTATCCCAGCTAACTGTGCTTATGCTTTTGCTAAGGTGGTTTTTGGACCCTGGTACTGTGCTCACATGTGAGCATAGTACGAGAAGAATTTTTTTAACCTAACTTTCCTTGTGTTACTGTTTCCTGTTTCATGGGATTGATTATGCCGGCGGCGCCCAACGGCTGCGGCTGCAGACATCCATCTCCCCTGCTTGTTAGCTTGTATGTCCTCTTAGGTGAACGGAATTTCGTTGCATGTATAATGATTAATTTCATTGTATGTCAATGACAATAAAGTTCTATTCATTCAACGTCCTCCTGAACTGCTTCTGAAACAAATAAGTCAGTTTGTTTGCTGCTGTGCATGGTTTTCTCTTCTAGCACAGTGAAAATTCAGAGCAGCTCCTCAGGGTGAGGAGGTCATCAGGTTCAGTAGCGGCTTGTCATGTCCTTCATCATGAAGAATCCCCAAATCCCAAAGTAAACAGAAATTCCATGGAATCACAAAACTGTGGCCAAACACAGAGATGTTACTGCATTATAATCAAGAAATACCAGCATTCAATGACTGTAATTAATATAAACTCAAAACTCTCAATATAATACTCTAACACATCATTAAATGCATACATCAATACAATATTTTTAGTGTAGAAATTGTGTGTACCATTTTATGACTTTTTGAGTATTTTTTTCAAGGCTAGTTGGCTGCACTAGTTCAACTCAGCTAAACTCACCAAGACAGCGTTACTCCTGACATACATGATCCTGAATCTCCTCTTTCAGTGTGCTGTCTCACACTTTAGTTATCCCCAACCAACATCATTTGTTTTAATTAAATGAGCTTCTAGCTCAGCATTTGACTTCTCTTACAGTCAAACAGAGACCTACAGTACACAGAGGGTGGGACTTAGTTTTCTTCCTCTCTCCAATAGGAAGTATGGCTTAACAAGCCAATCAGACCAGAGTTTGAGCAAAATTACTGACATTACTGGTATGAATTTAAAGCTGATATATTGGATAGTATATTTGTTTTCTCTAATATTTTTTACCTTTATTTCATTTTACATACCTTTATTAAGAAATAAAGAAGAGGAAAAGGAAGGCCGACCGCCTCCTTTGTAAGAGAAGTCAGGAGTTTGAATGCTTTCCATGTATCTGCATGGGTTCTCTCTGGATACTCTGAAATTCACCAAAAATACTTGCTTCGGTTTAGGAGATGATGGGGTTAACATATGAACATGAGAAAAAGTGTCAGCCCACAGCCCCAGTAACAGCTGATCTCATGTAAACCCACATCAGCAGATGGGCTCAGCAGCTTCTGTGGCTCATATTCTTTAATTTGGTTTAGCCTGCCTACTCTTAGCTGCTTTGCAACGCACCTCCACCCCAGCACCTTTTTTGTTGTTGTTTTTTCATGTTGATGACTTAAGTGTCACATGTATTGTCATTAACATCACACACGATGTCACCAGGGTCACAATACGTTTTCCTGTTTTGAATTCTGTATGAGGAAAATGTTGTTTGCTATAAATAGGCCACTATAGGAAAACCAATATGACAATCAGACATAAATAAAAGTGTGTTGTTGGTGTTGTTTTCATGTGTTCAGGCTTTTGTCATGGCCTGTTTCCATTGTGGCACTGCAGAGAAAGGCCACTACAGTGAGAAGCCAATCAGATTGCTCTAAAAATTGTTCCCTCCCATTTGATATGGTTAAATGTTGGCAAATTTCTTCATTATGCTGGTTCACTCATCTGCCATCTGAACTGAAAATGCTCATCATTTTTTATATACTGCTCGTGGTCAATACTGGGCGTAAGTACCGAATTCAGATTCACTGTACTCGCATACTCTCTTGTAGTAATATAAAGGATTATATGAATATATCTGTGGTGTTAATCATCTTTCTGTTTGATCTTAATTTTCAGAATGCTCAGATCATCAGATCTTTGACACAAAAACTGTTGCTGTGGGGCAAAATGTGACTCTGAGTTGTTTCCGGGATCATTTTTGGCTTTCAACAAACTTATTTTGGATCAGACTTGTTTCTCAGACCTTTCCCGAATTTTTAGGATCAACAATATCTCACAATGCTGAGATTATTGAAACGACTCATCATTTCACAACAAAGCAAGAGCCTGGAACTTTTGTTCTTCATATAAACGGAGCACAGTTAAATGATACTGCTGTTTATTACTGCATAAAAGTAACACAGCGCAAGATGATATTTTTGAAAGGAACTTTTCTTAGAATCAAAGGTAAGTGCAACGGAAAGAGCAACAACCAAGAACAGAGGACATTTTTTTAAACTTTTTAATAAGAAAGTTTACATATTAAATTTGCACAATTCCTAAATGCGCACTTTTACAATATCTTTGAATTTTTTATTTCAGTGTTTCTTTTATTTTTATTTCATAGGACCAGAAACTGGCATCAGTGCCGTCACTCAAGACTTTCTATCTGATCTCCTCCATCCAGGAGAGCCAGTAACTCTGCAGTGTTCAGTACTCTCTAATTCTGAGAACAAAACATGTACAGAGGATCACAGTGTGTACTGGTACAGAGCCAAACCGGACGACACTCATGCCAGTTTAATTTATGCTCATGGAAACAGTGGTTATGACTGTGAGCGGAGCTCTGAGGCACCTTCGCAACAGAAATGTGTCTACAGCTTCTCCAAGAACATCAGCTCCTCTGATAGTGGAACTTATTACTGTGCTGTGGCCACATGTGGAGAGATATTTTTTGGAAACGGAACAAAAGTGGATGTTGAAGGTAGGTGTTTTTCAAAACTGTTAATGAATGTCCATATTTTATTTAATGTTGACTACAGTGCATTTAGGTGAAGGAGGAAATAACATTACATTATGAGGCATTCAATTACATTATAAATACTATTACATTTTAATCTTAGTTCACATGAAATAAGAGCTTTTTACAATATAATTTCAGTCGTGCAGCACTGGAATCTGCAGAAGAGCAACACAGTTCTCTTTCTGCTGTGTGTTGCTCTCAGCATAAGCCTGATTGTTATAACCGTCCTCATTTATACCATCAACCAAAGATCCAACACCTCCGGTAAGAGGAGTAACTTCTACATTCATTTATCAAACAGTATTCAGGAAAGTTGCACTAATTTGCAATGAAGTCTTTATTACTCGTGGTTATTCATTTCATTTATTTCAAATTGTTTTTATCCAGCAGCTGCTGCTTCTCTGCAAACAAATATAAAAACAACCAGAGCAAAACGGCAAATTCAGCAAGTAAGAAATAGAAAGATAAAGAAGAATATATGTCAGCAACTTTTATTAGTGGATGTTCATACAAATTGATAATATATTGATGTGTTTCCTCAGAGTGATGAGGACTCAGTGACTTATGCTGCACCAACCTTTACCAAGAGAAACGCTCGCAAAGCAGAGAGACGGCACTCCAGAGCAACAGAGACGATCAGTATTTACTCTGATGTCAGAGCTTTTGAATATGGAAAAAATGATGCTTGAAAAACCTAATGCTTGAATTTCTTTGTGAAAACGTTTGAATGATGTATGTGTGAAAGGCAACAAATATTTATATTTAGTCAATTTTTAATTCATGCTGTAAAAATGAATGCGTCATAGTTTCTTCACTCTTTCTGTTTTGTTACTGTTGTCATAGAAATACAGAAATTTGCACAGAAGCTTCTAAAATGACATTTTATTGTGTAGCCACTTTGTATCTTTCAACTGTTTCTGCCAGGTGTTCAGAAAATACCTGTGCAGCCACTTTGATCTCTTAGTGCAGTTTTTCTTTTTTAGGCCTGCACAGAAAACTTTGTGCATCTGCTCCCAAGATTGTAAATAATTTGTATATGTGATGTGTAACTCTGTCAATAAATAAAACTTTTGGGGTTTTCCTGTTGCAAGCGGATGCTGCTGGTGTGATCTATTACTGGGCAACAAACATGTTCTGAAAATAGAATCAGTGAAATCCATCCAACAGAAAGTGAAAATAAAACACAAATTTACGCTTTATCATCGATATCGCCACGTTAAACTCATTTTCATGTAAGTCTATTATGATTGAACCATTGCTCTGTATAAGAAGAGAATTTAAATATTTTTACTTTAACGTCACACATATTCAAGGATACATCAAAATCATCATGTAATTTGGTGAGCAACTGCTTCTTAGCATAATATGATGGCAGATGGAAATAAACTGTTACAATCAAATGATCAAATGACTAAGCAAGCAGAGCACCTCTGAACAGGATTTAATTTCTGCTCTGCCTAAAGAGACACATGCTGCTGGTTTTGATCTTCTGCTCTGACCACAGAGTACACACACTCTGTGTGGTCACTACTCTTCCTCTTCCCTTGTCTGACTTTCCTTGTAGAGAAATCCAGTGATGCGTAGTTAACAGCCTTTTCTTCATCATCCTGCAAAAATATATTTGTTAATGACCAAGATTTTGCTGAATGAACTGCCAAATCTTACCTACTAAATGTTGTTTTCAATCAGTGTAATCTTCTCAATCTTTTGCAGCTCAGATTGTGCGTTAAGCTCAGAGAGATACTAATCTTTCAGACATACTAAGCGTTATATGCTAGACTAGGCTCGCAGTGAAGTGTGTTATTGTCAAGCTATATATACTTTTCTTCCGGCTTTGAATTCTATAAATGTTTTGTTTGTGCTCGGTAAGGCAGAGCAAACTGTTATGGGAAACACATTTGTAATCCAACATAAACTGTAATCACAAAAAAATCATATTTACCAAATCGTTTGATTGATCTGCATTTGACTTGTCGTGTCCCCGGCGATGGGAAGCACTTGTTGCTCCTGTTAACAAAAGCAAAGCCTTCAGAAAGTCAGCATGTGTATATCTCCAAACTTTATACAACATTCATAAACTACTGGAAACTGTTAATTAATTTTGAAAATCTGTTTTAACATAAAGAAAAACACACAATAAAAATCACTGCAGTAGAATCATATAAATAATATAAAATGACTCTGTGATCAACCTTTGAAATAATAACTTCTTCCCCGAGTTATGCAGGAAATGAGGATGATGATTACAGTCACACAGCAGACCAGCAGCCCTCCGAGAACGAGAACAACTGGGTCCAGTTCTGGTGCTGGAAGCAGAAAAAAAAAAGATTACTCCACTGATAGTAATTAGCAAAAAATATTCTTGGTTTGGAGGTTTTGGGTAAACATTTGACAGCAACATCGCTTACTGGTAATACAAAACTGCTTAACTTGCTTTCTTTTCAACAAAATCTTGTCTTGTTTTTAGTAATATGGAAGCATTTTTGGCAGAAAACTCGGTGTCCCACTAAAAAGTTGAGCTGAATTTCTATTTTTCTTTATTTTCTGATCAGACCTGCTTGGCAGGTGTGTTACGGTGCAGTACAGTAGTATCAAGTTTGAAAGCATTCAGTTAATTTGTAGTCACATTTTTTCATTTAATTTTTTGTGTAGTTCATATTGCTCAACAACATGGGGATTCCTGACGTCACAAATATACTCATAGCCACTTTATTAGGGGCACTTGTATAACTGCTAATGCTGATATCTATTCAGCCAGTCACATGGCAGCAATTAAAAGTAAGTAAGTAAGTAAGTAAAAATTTATTTGTATAGCACATTTCAGCAGCAAGGCAATTCAAAGTGCTTTAC
>JAVDPK010002420.1:421888-441369 GCA_034780415.1 Cichlasoma orientale
ACATTTCAGCAGCAAGGCAATTCAAAGTGCTTTACATCATAAGAACAAACAAATGTGCATTAAAATCATTAAAAGCATTAAAACATCAATCAAGTACACAGCAAAGCATTTAGGCATGTAGGCATTGTCAAGATGATCTGCTGAAATTCAAACCAAGCATCAAAATTGGAATTAAATGTAATTTAAGTGTCCCTGAATGTGGAATGGCTGATGGTATTAGACAGGAAGTTCTGAATAATTTAGAAACTACTGATCAACTGGGATTTTCCCACACAGCCATCTCCAGGGTTTACAGAGAGTAGAAAAACATAGGAACATAGAAATAATCCAGTGAGCAGCAGTTCCCTGGGAGAAAATTCCTTGTTGATGCCGGAGGTTGTAGGAGAATGGCCAGACTGCTCTGAGCTGAAGGCAACAGTAACTCAAATAACCACTCGTTACAAGCAAAACATGCAGACGAGCACTTCTGAATGGACAACATGTTAAACCTTGAAGCAAATGGGCTACAGCAGCAGAAGATCACAGTGTTTGCTACTTCTGATACCCAACAGTGGAAAAGCTACAATTCACATGGGTTCACCAACACTGGATACTCAAAGTTGAGTCTCAGTTTCTGCTGTGACATTCAGGCTTTTATACCTTCGAACTGAGAGGCAACCTGCTCTCTGAAACACATTCCTAAGTCACAGCCGTGCTCAGTGAGTGCACTGTACTCAAATGTCCTCCACAGTCAACAGATCTCAATCCAATAGAGCTCCATTTATGATGTGGTGAAACACGAGGTTTACATTATAGATATGCAGGAAACAAATCTGCTGAAACTGTGAGACACCATCATATAAATATGGACATTCATAATTAAGCCAGTTCTAATAGCAAAAGGGGGTTCAATCCATTACTAGCAAGGTGTACCTAATAAAGTGACCATTGAGTGTAATGTAACTCTTTTCTAAGCTCAGAGATAACATCACTGTCTTTGACCTAAGAGTTTGTTAGGTCTATTATGATTTGAGTAGGTCAGAAATCATAGTTATTAGTGCAGTACCTCTGATAACAGGCACTGCAATAGTAGAAAAAATAATAATAATAAAAAAAGAAACACTAATGTAACCTCTTTACTCATTTCACCTTTTAGGAAACTTTTTTTTTTCTCAGAACAGCTGTTTAAGGCATCAATGAAATGCATTTTCCATGTCAAGATACTCTTGGCAGCATATTTACATTTTTTTTATTCCCCACTTAAAATTTAGGGCCAATTGATATAATTAGCCCAATTCAAAAAATATTGCTTCCAAAATGAATAAACACAATTTTGTGATTTCAATACATCTGTTAAGATTGGCTTGTGTCAACCTGCCTGGTTAAGATGCATAAAATATTTGAGGATATCTGTAAATACGTACTTGTCTCCACTTCAGATCCTTCACCAAACAGGATCTGTCCACATGTGACCACAGCACAGTAATAAGTCCCAGCGTCAGAGGAGTTCTGTATCATTTTGGAAAGATGGTACACACAACTTTTCCTCGTATCTTCATCATCAGTGCTGTTATTATTAATAACATTTCTATAAATGATACTTGGGTGGTGTTCTCCTGATCCACCTTTGAACCAGTGCACACTGTGATCGTCGGGACACTGGGTGCTGTTTTCTTTGTTCTTGCTGAGAAGTGAACACTGGAGGGTCACTGTGTCTCCCAGATGGACCGATGATATCTTTGGAGTTTGCTTCACGTAGACAGATGTCTGTTGATTATAATCTGTGTGATGTATTAAGAGCAGAGTGTGAACATTGTGAATTAATGAACTCAGTCATTTGCCAGACTGGGAATGTTAGTAAATATTGACAGAAAAAATATATACCAATCGTAATGTAACATATATTACCGTTTACAGCCAAGAAGAATCCACTAACAAAATGTTGTAAAAACTCTATCCCGCTTTGACAGAAGTATGTTGCTTCATCCTCTTTGTTTATGTGATTGATAGTGAGTCTGCAGCTATCATTGGTTGTATAGATTTGGAAACGTGCGTTATTAAATGGCCCAACTAGATCTATTTTGCCATAAACCCCTATACCTACTGTTTGGACCATTTTCCCAAGAGACTGCTTATACCAGTGGAAGAATCTGTCTTTCTTCTCAGAGAACGGATAGTGAAGAGTGACGGTGTCGCCATGTTCATGTGTAGTCAAAGAGATCAGATGAGGAACCTCTGCAGTACGAAGCACGGCTGAAGAAAAGAAACAGTAACTTGTATAACACAGCATGACGAAATCGATGAAATATGTACATGTTGGTTATAATATGTAACATTTCAGAAATGATCAAATATGTTATGGTGCAACAACACTATGTTAAAGTATTGCACAGTTCTCACAGTAGGTTTAAGTAACTTACATGTTGTACAAAGAAGAATCAAAGCAGCCAGTCTTCCGATCATTGTGGTACAGCACAGTCTCACAGCACTGACGTCTTCCCACCAAATGGAAGGTTTAGTCAGAAGGTGTTCAAGGTTAGCAAAGCATAAATCAAAGTGATTGGCTGAAATGTACTTGACCCCCCCCCCCCCCCCCCATTTTCAAACTTTTTGTATAGTCTTGGCAGCCTCTGTTCTGACTACTCGTGCCAATACTACCACTGTGTAAGTGTAATCCTCTGTCATCTTATAATCTTGCAGAAATAAATACACAAACACACTGTTCTGTTTTTGTGTCTTTGGGTTTGAGATACACACTTTACATCACACTGCAAAGTAAAGGAGTTTGATTTTGAGTTATTCTGGTCGATCACACAATATTAATGTTTCCATCTGCCCTGCAGGCACACTGTGTCTCTCTTTTGTAACAATTTTACAAAAGATCAGTCACCTTTGCTTTCTTTGAACTGCATGTTTCAATGTTGCTTTCATTTTATAGGTATAAGTGTCTTCGTGGTATAAACGCATACCAGTAAAACATTACATTTTGTTTGCAGAAGTAGAATCAGAAGCACTGCACTGCACATTTATATTGCATTAAGATTGTTGCGTTTCCTTTTGAATAGGAGTGAGACTGACACATCTGAGCAGGTCTGAGTTGGTCTAAAGACCGAAATTGTGAGAATAACACGAGGAAAGCAACTTTCAAATTTGGCACTTTGTTTGACAACTCCACCACAATCAGTCTCACGGTCTTTGCATTGTTTGTCAGTGGGGATTGTAAACATTTGGCTGTGTGCACACACAGAGTGGGAAAATAAGTATTTGATACTGTGCCGATTTTGCAACTTTTCCCGCCTACAAAGAATGGAGAGGTCTGTAATTTTTATCGTAGGTACACTTCAACTGTGAGAGACAGAATCTAAAAAAAAATATCCAGAAAATCACATTGTATGATTATTAAATAATTAATTTGCATTTTATTGCATGAAATAAACATTTGATCACCGACCAACCAGCAAGAATTCTGGCTCTCACAGACCTGTTAGTTTTTCTTTGAGAAGCCCTCCACTTCTGCACTAATTACATGTATTAATCGCACCTGTTTGAACTCGTTACCTGTATAAGAGACACCTGTTCACACACTCAGCAGTGCATCAAATACTTATTTTCCTCACTGTATATTTGAGTGCCTCTCCTGTTCAAATCCTTCAAATCTACCTTTACGAGTAAAGTTTTTTAAAATCAGGTATGAGAATAAGATTGTATTCATAAACACATTGAGCTATGTTGCTCACATTTCTTCTTATTCACCTTGGAAAAAAAACACTTTTTGTATCTTAAACTAACTTAAACTATATTTTGAAGGTACTGAAGAGTGTAACAGCCTCACTGTCTGCTGTCACTCACTACACTCACTGTTTTAAAATAAATTGTTTAAAGAGTAGGTGGGTTGTCCTTGTGAAGAGCACCTAAATTAATTCTGAGATCTCAGTCAACAGAAGTAAAATGGTGTCCAATCAAAGTTATTCACTGTTTTATTCTCTTTGCCATTATCTGAGCCTCTGTGTGGTCCTTTAAGCCAACCAGCTAATAGAGCCTCAGGGTGCTGGACTTTGGGTTTTCTTGGCATCAGTGGCATCCATCTCCTCCGGTGGCCAGCTTATTAGTCCAGCTGGGTATCAGATGACCATTAGGGCGTATGCATTGATGGTTTGGATCTTAATCCTATCGTTCCGCTGGCTTCTCACCACCGACATTACCTTCTGAAGGTATTTGGTTCGGGCTGACTTTTGGACATCATTATAATGGTTCTCGTTGGCCTGTGGGATCCCCAAGTACTTATAGCTGGCCTCTATAATAATAATGACCTTTATTCTTATCTACTTGAAATTATTATTGAGTTTCTATTATGCAAACTTCCCAATTCAGTGTATACTCTTAAGAGACAGGGGTGGGTTATCTTCCAGCTAGTCCTACCAACAGCACAAAATAGATGTACATATTATCTGAGTTTATGTAATATACAAATAGTGTACACGGTCTCTGACAGCAGACAGGAAGAAGGGAGACAGAATAATAGGCGGGGCTGAGCCTGTAGTCTGTTTGTGTGTGCGTTACACACTTTATGGGATGGTTGTGGCTCAGGAGGTTCAATCTTTAAAGATACACATTTTGGGGTCAACTTGAAAGGAAGGCGGATGTGAGATGTAAAAGTGAGATCAGTGGTCAGGTGATATGACATTTCAATTCAAACTATAATGTGATATTTAGAATCCCCATACACCGGCATCATTTCCTAAATGTTGCCAATACATATTTAAAATCTGTGTATTAAAACTGTATGTGTCATATTTTCTTCACTCTTTCTGTTCTGTGAGCACATCAAGAATTTTTATACATGATGTGTAAAAATGTGTCAGTATATATAAATATCCTGGGTTTTCCTGTTGCACATTGTTGTTGCTGGTATGATCTGTTGTTGTGCAACACAAACATTGTCAACACAGAATACTGAGTGAAATTCAACAGATAATAAATGACAATAAAAGAAAAATTTAACAAATTTTATCAGTGATTGTGCCACATGAGAATAACAGCAGTCTATCATGACTGGCACATGAAAAGACAATATAAATATTACATTGAATGTCAACCAAAGCAAAATGCAAACACATGTCCGGGGACATGTTAAAGATGACTTCATAACATCGTCCGGTTATCAGCTGGTTCTTGAACAATGAACGAATGACTAAGCAAACTGAGGATCTGCAGACAAGTTTTCTTTTCTGCCCTGCAGAGACGGCCGCTGCTGGTTTTGGCCTTCTGATCTGACATCAGAGTACACGCACTCTGTGAACTCCCTCTTCTTCTTTTCCCCTCTTCTCGCTTTCTTTGTAGAGAAATCCAGCGGTGCATAGTTAACATCTTTTGCTTCACCATCCTACAGAAATATATTTGTTAACGAACAATATTTTACATGTCCTTCATTTTAAGTATATCATGAATTCAGAAGTTGGAAATACAGTTTATATACAGTATAGATGATCAAGTGGAGCAGAAGAGGAGCAAAGACAGAGCTAATAAATCTGCTCTGGCAAAAATATAGCAGAGCAGGGAACTCCAGACATTGACAGCAGCTCAGATTTTGTTATATTCAGAGAGATGCTAATCTTTAGTAAAGCTTTATATGCTAAGCTAGGCTAGGCTAGCAGCTAAGCGTGTTATTGTCAAACTATCTTGTTTACATGTAAACTATGTAAACTATATAGTTTACATAGTTTACTTTATATTCTACTTATTTTCTATTTATTTAAGTGTTAGTTCATGTGCAAATTTGCTTTTGGTGTGAAATATGTGAAATATTGAGGGGCCTGGGCCTAAGAATTTAATTGATGGTAGTGATGTGCCATTGTTACCTGTTTATGACAATAATAAACTAAACTAAACTAAACTTTTGCCCCGAATGGAAACTTTTTTCCAGCCTGCAGTTCTATGTTTTTATTAGTTCAAATGTAACTTAATTACATAAAATTACATGTAATTACATAATATTTATGAAATAAAATATTAGGCGGGAAAAGCAAGGTATACCATGGGGCTATGGAAAGTGCATTTCTAAAGTAGGATGAACTGTAATCATAAAAATCATATTTACCAAATCATTTGGCTGCTCTGGAGTTGACTCGTTACGTCCCAGATGATGGGACGCACTCGTTGGTCCTGTTAATTTAAGCAAAGGCTTCATTACACATCAAGTATGTAATGTTTGTTATTCTCTAAGAACAGGAATGAACAAATACTCTTTATAATTTTGTTACACTTTCACGTACTGTATGCACATATTATGATATACTGGATAGAGCATAAGGTGGTTTGCTCAAGTGCATGTGGAATAATTAACCATGTGGTTGTAATTTAACCAAAGAAATCTTAGCGGGCCGTAAATCTGTAAACTTAACACAACATTCATGAAATGCTGGAAACTGCTAATTTATTTTGAAAATATATTTTAACACAAACAAAACTGAAAATTTCAATAAATATCAGTGCAGTAAAATCATATAAATAATAACAAAGTGATCAACCTTTGAAATGATAACATCTTCCTTGAGTTATGCAGGAAATGAGGATGATGATTACAGTCACACAGCAGGCTAACAGTCCTCCGAGAACAAAAACAACTCGATCCACATCTGGTCCTGGAAACAGAGAAACAGTTATACTACACTAAAATTAATAATAAGTTTTAGCATAAATATCCACGATTTTGAGGTTTTTGGTGAACCGTTGAGACTGACATCACTTACTAGTATTGCTAAACTGCTTAACTTTCTTTGTTTTCCTCAAATCTTATTTATTGTTTTCCTCAAATCTTATTTTTACAGCCAGGCTAAACCATTTTTAGCAGAAAACTCAGTATTACACTAATATTTGAGGAATTTCTGTATTTTCATCTTTGCAGTCTGTCCTGTTCATCAGACCTACTGTACTTGGCGGGTGTGTTTCTGAGGAGTACAGTGATGTCATGTTTTAAGGCATTTAGATTAATTTGTGATCACATTTTTTATTTATTTATTTCATGTTTTTTTTCTTGTCTATGTTGTTTGGCAACATGGAGACTTCTGGCATCACAAATACACTCACCACTTTATTAGATACACTTGTTCAGCTGTAGACATGGTCAAGATAATCGGCTGAATTTCAAAGCCAGCACAGGAATGGGGAAGAAAGGCTGTTTATGTGACTTTGAACTGAGTTTGTTATTAGATGGGCTGGTCTGAGTATTTCAGAAACTGCAGATATACTGGGATTTTTCCACACAACCATCTCCAGGGTTTACAGAGAATGGAAATTGAAAATAGAAATAATCCAGCGATCGGCAGTTCTCTAGGTGAAAATTTCTTGTTGATGTCGAGGTCAGAGGAGAGTAGCCAGGCTGCTAGGATGGCAACAGAAAATCAAATCACAACCGGAATATGCAGACGAGCATCTCTGAATGCAGCATGTTGAACATTATAGCAGATGGGCTCCAGCAGCAGAAGGCGACAGAAGGTGCCACTCTTTAGCAGCTAAGAACAGGAATATGAGGCTGCAGTTTCATGGGCCTACCAAAATTGGGCAAAAGAAACCTGGAAAATGCTTGCCTGGTCTAATGATTGTTTATACTGCAATATTATTGTTATTATTACCTTTATTTCACTAGGAAGTCCCACTGAGATCTCTTTTATAAGGGAGACCTGGCCAAGATAGCAGCCATATAAACTCAAAAGCATTGTATTTGGAATAGGGTCAGTATCTGATGCAAACAACATGAAAACATGATTCATTCAGCCTTTTATGGTGGTGTAATTATTTGTCTAATATTTATTATGTGACCACACTGTACCTGTCTTTTGGGTACTTTCCTCCCATCATGATGAGGTGCCATGTCACAAAACTCAAATCATCTCAAACATGTTGCTATAACATGAAAGTAAGTTCACTGTACTCAAATGGGCTCCATAGTCACCAGACCTTATTCCAACAGAGCAACTCTGGATGTGGTGCAACAAGAGATTTTGCTGCAGTTTTGTCGTGCTTTCATGACAATATTGACCAAAATCTCTGAGGATTGTTTCCAGTACCTTGCTGAGCCTATGCCACAGAGAATTAAGGTAGTTCTGTAAGCAAAAGGTGGCCCAAACACATAATAGCTAGTGTACCTAATAAAATGGCCAGATAATTACAGATTATCAAATTATCAGACAGATCATCTCTCTTTGACTGTGCAGTGCCTGTGATAGCAGGCAGGCACACAATGAAATACATTTTGCTTTTCAGTGTTCTTGGTTACATATTTATATTTGTCATTCAAAATATAGAGCAAATAATTACGTAATTTGTCCAAGTTGAATAAATACAGCTGTTTGACAAGAATAAAGATGAATTTATGATTTTAATACAGCTGTTAAGATTTGCTTGTGTTGACTTCTACAAGCCGTGAAGATGCCTAACATAAGTTCAGCCCAGTTGGTTAATACGTGTGAAAGATTTTGAGATATTAGAAACTGTGAATACGTACTTGTCTCCACTTTAGATCCTTCACCAAACAGGATCTGTCCACATGTGACCACAGCACAGTAATAAGTCCCAACATCAGAGGAGTTCTGCATTGTTTTGGACAGATGGTAGACGCAACATCTCTCTCTATCATCAGTTCTGTGACTAAAATTACTATAAATGATACTTGGGTGGTGTTCTCCTGATCCACCTTTGAACCAGTGCACACTGTGATCACCGGGACACTGGGTTCTGTGTTCTTTGTTCTTGCTGAGAAGTGAACACTGGAGGGTCACTGTGTCTCCCAGATGGACCGATGATGTCTTTGGAGTTTGTTTCACGTAGACGAATGTCTTCTGATTATAATCTGTGTGATGTATTAAGAGCAGAGTGTGAGCAGAAATTAATAAACTTAATTATTTGCAAAATTGAGAAAATTTGTAATTATTAGCAGAAACAAACATCACATAGATGCACATTCATAACGTAACATGTATTACCGTTTACAGCCAAGAAGAATCCTTTAACGAAATGTTGTAAAAACTCGCTTCCACTTTGACAGAAGTATGTTGCTTCGTCCTCTTTGTTTATGTGATTGATGGTGAGAGAACACTGATCGTTTGTTTTATGGACTTCGAAGCGTGTGCCATTAAATGGATCGATCAACTCTTTCTTGTTATAAATTATTGTAGCTACTGTTTGGACCATTTTCCCAAGAGATTGCTTATACCAGTGGAAGAATCTGTCTTTCTTCTCAGAGAACGGACAGTGAAAAGTGGCATTGGCTCCAAGTTCAAGTGTAGTCAAAGAGATAAGCTGAGGAACCTCTGCTGTATGAAGCATGGCTGAAGAAAAGAAACAGCAACTGTCATAATACAACAGGAGAAAATCATTATCTAATGTGCTCTTTAACATATAATGGTGCAACAACAGTATTCTACAGTATTGTACTGGAAGCAATTGTCACAGTAGGTTTAAGTAACTTACATGTTGTACTAAGAAGAATCAAAGCAGCCAATCTTCCGATCATTGTGGTACAGCACACTTGTCTCACAGTAGAGATGTTTTTCCACCAGATGGAAGGTTTAGTCAGAAGGTGTTCAAGTTTAGCAAAGCATAAATCAAAGTGATTGGCTGAAATGTAAATAAACTCCCCCCACCCCCACCCACCCATTTAGCAAACACACAAATCATTTTCAGTGCAGTAAACATTTTGTATATTTTTAGTTTCCAGGTTCTTTTCTGACTACCAGCTTGTATCTTATCATCCTTTCTATTTAACAAGATACCAACTAAATCAATATACCTAAAAAGAAAGTTATATGCATTTTAAATATAATTATATATAGAGAGAACAATTATACATTGGAAAGTTCCAAAACTGTGAGACTTGGAAAAGTTTAAGATTCATTTATGGATTGATTCATGGATTCATGGTATTGGAAAAAAATACTTAAGTTTCCTCAGTTTAGCCAGTGATGGTATAGAGATCATTGCCATTCCTTATGAGGAAGTCACGAATTAAAAAACAAATGGAAAAAGATTTATATAATTTTATAGATTGATATATTAATGTAATGCCTTTTTATTGCATTCAAACCCATTGTGTAATGTTAAGGAATGTTACTACTACTGCAGTGATCTCTATCAAACAATGAACTACCCAACTACCGTAAGTAAAGAGAAAAAGTGGCAATCAGAAACTGTCCTATCACGTATTAGAGCCCACCATAGAAGGCTTGATAATGGTCTTCTTGTTGACTCATATGCTGAGCACCTATAGGCTCCTCCTTTTTGTGGAGGTCAGCTCTGATGGAGTACTCCATCACTCTCCTTACTCAATTAACTCTTACTGTCACTAAAAAAAAATAAATAAAAAAAGATGCAGTGCTATGCCAAAAACTTGTGGGAGCCATGTTGGTAAAATGTTGCCTTGAATTCTGACTATTAAGCTTCAGATATAGCAATGTGGTTACCATAGCAGCGTGGTATAATGGTATAGCAACGTGGTGATCAGAGATCTGGAATGTTAATGACTTCAAGCAACTTCAAGCAGCTGTGGGTGAAAGAAATGCTGGCGATGTAAAGTAAACGGGCCCTGAGAAAAACCTTTCTCAACCAAATGAGTGAAGCGACTGAATGAAAGCTCAGGATACTGGTGGTTCACATATGACGGGGTACTAAAGACCTTAGTGGGTTACCTAGGCAACTAGAGCTTAAAATGTCAGCTTATGACCAGCCGTCAGCTTCAGAGTGATATGTGTGCTCTCTGTGTGGATGGACCTTAACATTGTTACCATCACAGAGCTCCAGTCTTCCAAATACACTCTGCTAACTTTAGCTCCTTCTTTATTCACAAGTGGCTTCTTCGGAGCAATGGGACAATCCATCACGTAATCCATGATGTAATAAATAATAATAATTATGCAACTGTGCTTCCACAAAAGTGTCAGCGGCAATACGCTTGGTTGTTAAAGGGTTAATGAATTTATTTTCTGCAGCAAGGAACGCTTTGGGGCAGCACGGTGGCGTGGTGGTTAGCACTGCACCTCACAGCTAGAAGGTATGGGTTTGAATCCACCTTGGCCCGGGCCGTTCTGTGTGGAGTTTGCATGTCATCCCCGTGTCTGCATGGGTTTCCTCCTACAGTCCGAAGACATGCAGTTACTGGGTTTAGGTTAATTGGTGATTCTAAATTGCCCGTGAGTGTGAATGGTTGTCTCTCTGTGTGAGCCCTGTGCCAGGCTGGTGACCTGTACAGGGTGTACCCTGCCTCTGGAGATAGGCCCCATGCCCCCCGCGACCCTGAACAGGATAAGTGGAAGAGAATGGATGGATGGATGGAAAGCTTTGAGAGCCAGTTTTATGTTTAGTGCTTGATATTTCTTTCTTTAATTTCTTTGAATTTCTGAGATTTTTTTTCTGTCTTACCGTGAATGATCGTAGCTAATTGCTGTATACTAGCACAACTTACAGCTTCAGGGTCATTAAAGTGTAGCTTTTTTATTAAAGTTTGAACCCCTTTTTTGGATGATTTGTCAAAATTCAGGTTTAATTCAAGAAACTGGTTTAACGTGATATGACCTTTGACCTCCTTCCTCTGCTGTTTATGATATGTAAAACAATGTCAAAAAGGTGACCTTTACAGATGGCAAAGCATGTTCTGTGATAAATAGCTCCTACTCTCCCTTCTGGCAGTGTTATTGCATGTATGTAAATGTGTGACTGCATCTGTTGCATTGCTTATGTTCTCAGAGAGTGTGTGAGAGAGCAGCTCATGAGCTCAGTCGAGCAGACAGAGGAGAGCAGAAAATTGTAAGTCACAAGTAAGTAACATGGTGTGCTTGGTAGGCAAGATTGGTTTTGATTTAAATTCATTCAGCACCTTCCCCAAATATCCACTCTGCAGCCTTAGTTACCCAAACCTGACCACTTCGCTTTAACCAGGTAGTTTTAGTGCCTCACTCAAACCAAACTGTGACAGAAAAGGAAAACTAGGAACTAAATTAAAATGCAAAAGTGGAAAAAAGTCTTGTATTCGGGCTGGAAGCTATGTGACTGTGCCATCCTTCACCAATAATGATTTTTATTCCTTTTTGTTCTTCCTGGTGTCAAAAGTTAAATGTTGAGTCATGAAGTTTTGCTTTCCGATCCCCTCTTCAACAAGGTAACATTCTGTATTTGTACATGAAATAAATACCACAAGTTAGATCAGGATACGAAGCACTTACAGTTATATTATAACTACATTATAATTCAGCTTTTAAAATGAAAGGCGTCCACATTTGAGTCTTCATTTTCAGCCAGGGTGAGAGAGACTAACTGAAGAAGAGTCAGTAGTTTTGACAGTGAGTTTCTCACCACAGCCTACAGAGTCCTTTATATGGAGGCATAACTAAGAGAAGCACACAGGAGCTTTTCTATTACTTACCTTTTAGTAAATATGTATAATATGAGTGCTTTGAGAAATAGACTTAAATAAAGGAACAAACTCCCGCTTTGTGAAGTCACAGCACTTTGTAAGGGCATTTGAATTGTAAAACCACACGGAACATCTACACTGACAGACCGGCTGTGGTGAGCCATTTCTCTGCCCTTTGGCAAACCACAGAAGTTGTTTACTCAGAACTAACCTGCCTACAGGCTTTAACAGGATATGTTCTAAGTGTAAAGCTGCAAGAAGGAAGGGGGGGGGGGCTAGAAGAAGCCACAAAGAGCTACTTTTGTACTGGGAAACCTGGCCGATTTATAAATGCTTTTATATTCTTAATAGTAAATGTATTTTATTTATATAACATAATTTTTTAAATTGGTGCAGTAATCAGCTGGTTACAATAAAATAAAGGCTATGAGTGGGAATATCTAGAGAGACAGACACACTGAAAGGTACAATGACAGCTGAGCTCGGTCATCAGGAGTTTCAAATTGACGTGCCTTTTTTAACTGTGGGAGGAGGTGCATGCTCAGAGACAGCACAGAAAATTTTCCACAAAGTGGACGCAGCTTAACTCTCATTTTATAAACATATATACTTAACATATAAAACCCTACTGCATCAAAGACAAAATAACAGCAGGAAATATATGTAGAAATATAAGAATATATGAGCTTTTTTTTTCGTGTCACTTTATCAGTAATTCATCGAATTTAAGAAAGTTACACTTAATGTGTATGTTTTACCAATGAATGGATGGATGCATAGATAGATAGATAGATAGATAGATCTATCTATCTATCAACTACTAATTCACTACTACCAAACCACTGTATTTGCCATGCTGCCTTTGAATGTATTGCCTCATTTTCGTAGCAGCTGCCAATCAACAGTATCAAACTGTAGAGAAATACAGTAAGAAATTATTATAACATAGTGTAACTGGGCAGATATGTGTCCCCAGACATTTTGTAGGCTTTAATTACTGTGAGGTATTGTCATGTTAATGAAAATTGTAACAGTGAGGTGCTTATTCCACTGGCCTTGACGAGAAGGTGAAGCAGCAGCCTGGGTTTCTGCAACTAAAATGGAGAGCGAGACAGGAAGAGAAGCCCCTGTGAATTCACACCTCAGTTGAAAGCCCGACCTCAAAAACAATGCTTAACTTTCCATGCATCAAGTTTGTGTGTACAAACTGAAAAAGTCGATGGTACCAAGAACACCGCTGACCACACTTCTGTTAATCTTTCTCTTTTTTCTCTTTCTCTCTATCTCTCTATCTCTATCTGAATGTGTGTCTGCATGTGTGTGTGTGTGTGAGAGAAAGAGAGAGAGAGAGAGAGAGAGAGAGAGAGAGAGTGAGAGCGAGAGAGAGAGAGAGAGTGAAAGACCACTCATTATTTGGGATAACTGCAAGTAAAAATGTTCCTCTAAATGAAAGAAAGTTCTAGATCTAGATGCCACGGTCAAGGACCAATAGGTTCAAAAACTCTTTTGTTACCGTGGCAATAAGTGTATTAAATAACACAAGGTGATTTTTATTTTATTTATTTTTAATCACTTATATTATTTATTTTCTTATATATGTGTGATTGTCGTTGCGTTCTGTTGTTATTTTAATGCCACTGTTAGCTGCAAAACTATTTGCCCCCCTGGGGATTATAAAGATTTCTTGACCTTGACCTTGACCTAGATTTTGAGATCTAGATTTTGAGTAGATATAGGTCTGTTCTTATACACAGTGGGAGGGTCATCGGTAAAGACAGGGAGCATCTATACTGGCAAACCCTTTTGTTTTACTGTGACAAGTATTTAACCCCCCATATTTTTTCCATTTTACAAGAAAATAAAATGCCAAGAATTTCTGAAAATTTGAGATATATATATTTTGCATATCCACATTAGCTTCAGTTCATATTGCTGCCACTTAGCAACTGTGAACATGCTAGTGTGCTAAAGAGTGAGGGTGAATATAGAAATATACTCGTTTTCTGTGGTGGCGGTTTAATCTGGGGTGCTGAACAGGTTTATAAATAGGAATTAAAGGCATAACATAATTTAAATTTGTGAGGGCCTCCCATTCTGGGTCATCATTTATACACAGCTCTCAGGACAGCTGCTATTTTTAGGTAGCACTCTTTGGACGTCCTGTTTTCAGCAGTTTTCAGTTGAAGAGTCTGCATGTTCCAACTCTAAAAGCTTTGTGTCACGTAAGGAGCTCAACATTTTTTTCTGAAAAAAATTAATTGGTGAGCACCATGAATTAGTATCCCAGGGTGATATGTAGTATGGTAATATCTCTGCCAGGTGCCATTCAGTTCTCGGGTGCCTGGGGCCCTGTTCCCAGCTTGTGCTGGGATGGCTGGCCTCTGGCAGAGGGCTGCAAATTGCCTCTGGTCTGGGCTCTTGCCCTTTGGGCATGAGGGTTCCATCTGGGGTTTCCCTCTTCCTTCTGCTGGGTTGAGCACACCTTTATCATCAGGATGTGTAGCCTTGGGTCTTCAGCACTCTTGGGGAGCTGCAGACAGCTTGGGTCTTTTGGGCCTTTCTCTGTCTGCACACTTACTCATTCATATTAATGAGTAAGTGTGTCCAAACTTTTGACTGGTACTGTATATAAAAAGGATTAGAATTAATGTAAACAACATGAAGCATGCATCTATCCTGCCTTGTATCAACAATTCAGAGGATATTTTCTTGGCACACTTTGTGACCCTTAGTATCAACTGAGCATTGTTTAAACCCCATATTGTTGTGGACCATGCCCCTTTATGACGACACTGTACCCATCCTCTGATGGCTGTACAGTTAACTACATTTGAATATTGTGAGTTAATATTTTATATAGCCACTCTTGATAGCCAGGGATTGGTCCACCAGGGCCTCCACCCTTGGCTACCGCGCGACACAATTGCACCCAACACCTACGATGCCTCCTGCAGGTGGTGGGGTGGGTCCATGTCTCCTCTCTGGGCTGTGCCTAGCCAGTCATTTGGAGTGCAGTCATTTGGGAGATGCTCAGAGTAGAGCCACTACTCCTTCACATCAAAAGGAGCCAGCTGAGGTGGTTTGGGCATCTGACTAGGGGGGCAGACCCAGGACATGCTGGAGAGATTATATCTCTCAGCTGGCCTGGCAACATCTTGTGTCCCCCCGGATGAGCTGGAGGATGTGGCTGGGGACAGAGAGGTCTGGGCTTCTCTGCTTAGGTCGCTGCCCCCACGACCCCAGATAAGGAAGTGAGTGGGTGGGTGGATGGATGGAGTTCATATTTTTTTAATGATGTTTTTGGACTATTATATACATATACATCTTTGTTGTTAATCACTGGTCTGTCATAATTGAATTTTTTGCTATGAAAAAATTATCAGTACCTTGAGATTGGAACTTTAAGACTGCTGGCTGTTGTTGAATATTGTGTAAAACCACCAATGAAAATTTCATGTACCTCCGATAGTGTTTACAATCTACTACTAATTTCTTGTTGCTACTAGGTGGTGCTATGAATTTGACATGCTATTGACACACTGATGTGTCCAGAGATGGACTTTAATCAAACATATGTAGCTTGGGACAGATGTACGAATGTACATTTGACACATAACATTTTTGTGTCCTGTGGCAAATTAATGAAAGTAAAAAGTATAAAAAATGATATTTCCTGTTCCTACTAGGTGGTGTGCTAATTATTGCTGTGTATTGGCATAAAGATGTGTTCAGGTCAGGACTCCTATGTGAAGTTTGGGGTAGATTGGACGATGTGTATTTGAGTTACAGGAATTTTGAACTTACTGCCATAACATTGAAACTTGCCAAGTGGCCAGAGTCACACTGTTTGACAAAAGTCCACCTTTCAAAATAAAGTAACACCATGTCCTTAAGGGTTTTCTGACCATATTTTAGATGTCTAAAATATAGGGAGTTTGACTGTTAAAGATATACTGTATGTGCAAGATACCTGGAAGCAAGGTCAGGGGCGTCAGAGGAGGATTCACACTGTTCTACCATGGTATAAATAGGAAGCAAAATGGTGCAGGGTTAACCTTGAAGGAAGAGTATGTAAGCAGAGTTCTGGAGGTAAAGAGTGCCAGAAGGAATCATGAGTAGAGATGGGAACTGATAAGAATTTAGAGATTTCGATTCCATTATCGATATCACTTCTCGATTCGATTCCTTATCGATTCTCTTATCGATTCTTATTGGGTTAGTGAATAAAATATACCAAAAATGGGTTGGTTTGCATTAACTCTTTCTAAGGTAAAGTCGAACAAAATTAAAACTGGTATAAAAAAAGGAATTTCTCTCTCAAAATTAATACTATTAATATTTTAACATAAAATATAACTGCAAGGTACACGAGAACCAGCCTCTGAACCAGCCAGACTCTGGCAGTCCTCATGAACTAAATGTTACAGGAGATTATTCATACAGTATAGTAAAAGCATACAGCAAAATAGGGTTGCAACTATTAATTATTCCATTGATTAATCGAGTGATCTGATTAGAAATACTTTTTTCATATTAACAATTCATCTGCATATTTTAACTTCCATACTGCAGTTTTGTTTTGTTTTTGCTGTGTGAAACAAGCAGCGGTGGGTGGAGCAGCTACAAAGTTCTGTTTTCTTCACTTTGGCACTCACTGATCAGGTGCTTGATGAAGGACCTCCAGCTGTTTCAAAGTAAAGGTTTTAACGGTGGTTACAGGAAAAAGCGCAGCTGATTTGGAAGCTAGTAAAACGTTTCCTTTCGCCCTACCCGAGCTCACCGTCTCGGTAACGGCTCCGCCTTTTAGCGCTTGCTGCGCGTGCACAGACTGCACGTAAAACAGCTGCTGCTGTTGTTGAAACACTGTAAACATAATTTTGTGATGCTTTTTATCTTGACGCTTCTGTCTTGATGCTGTTGGATATATTCCAAACCAAATAAGGCGCGTGTATAATGTAATCACGTAAATGCGTCCTCACGTCAGTGGAACCGATAAGCGGAGTCGTTAAGCAAGCAGACTAACGATTCCAAGGAATCGAATTTTTTCCCATCCCTAATCATGAGTTTGAAGCTGAAATAGAAGGGATGATGCTGAATATTGTGAGTGCGTATTCCCCACAAAGCGGATGTCAGAAGACAAAGAATAAGTTGTGTAAAGTGGTAGAGAGTGTCTCCAGGAGGGAGACAGTGGAGATTCGAGCAGACTTCAATGGAGCTCAGTCCTCTTTGAGTCAAGAAAAAGTTCATATGTTCTCTCTGATCACAGCTAGAACCCTTAAGATAAATCTCTGCAGAGTTGAACGCCCTTCAAATGCAGTGTCAGCTCAGTGGCTGCCACCACAAAGGGGTAGACTGAAATCTCACCTCCAATGCCACCAATTCTTACAGAATGCTTTTATAAAAACTGAGATTTTTAAATTTTGCCTTTTATTTCTCCAGAGAAATTAGGACTATTTGACTGAGTGTGCAGTAATCTTCATAAGGAGAAAACTGACAAAGATAATGGAAATGCAACAGCAAAGGAAGAGTCTACAATGATGTAAGCACCTTGTAATACACTTACTCTTTTTTCTTTTAATCTTCCTCTTTTGCACCATTTTTGCTGCCAAATTCTTACTCACCTCAAAATTCTTTGAGTACCATATTTTATCCCTCACTTTTATTACCTCTGTTATTAATTAGAAAATTTTAAATCGCTAAACCACAAATAGTTGTCATCATTCAGATTTTAGAAGTATCCAATCAGGTTCTGACATGCATGCAAAAGTTGTCTGCAACCTTTCAGTAGGACAGCATCTCACACAAACTATTTCCTCTTGTACATTTGGTCTGAAAAAGGTGCTAGTGTGGCTTTTTTTTATGTAATACACAGAGAGGTGATGTCAGTCGAAAGCCGCAATACTTGTTGCATGGCTATTTCTCCTGCAGCAGTGATGGCTATTGCTGCAAACTCCAAACAAATAGTAAGTGCATTACACAAAAACAGATGACAGAAAATGGCCTAAAATATCCAAAAGTTACACACGTGAAGACAATTGCAGTAAAAAGGAAAATAACAGCTTTAAAATTAGGTTAGGTGAAGGTGTCTACACCCACCTAAATGAAAGGCACTCAAAGTTTTTTGACAGGAAGTGCACATTTACTGTACTCAGCAGTTTGACCTACGTTTGCTGACTGGATTGTCAACAGGTCTCCAAGAAGAAGACAATGTCAGGATGCTTGTGTTGTGGATTACACTGCATTTTCTTCATCAAGGATGTGAGTGCTATTTTATTCTTTCTAAAAATGCTCTTAGTCATATTGCATCATATACTATTGTTACTCAATGTACTTTAATGCGTTATGTCAGATACGCTGGTTCCAGTAACCACGGTTCAACTTGGTGAACCTGCCACTTTCATCTGTAGTCTACTTCAAACAGAGGTCCTCCCTCGACAAATCCACTGGTACAAGCAGAGTGCCGGGGACACACTGAAAGTAATTGTAATTGTGCGGAAATCGAAACCACCTGAGTATCCATCAGACTTTCCAACATCCAGATTGGAGATTCATAACAATAGCAGTTTTAGCAGCCTGACCATTTTGAGGACAATCCAAGAGGATGAGGGAATGTATCACTGTGCAGTTTCAGAGTGGCTTTCAAATACTGTATGGACTGGGACGCATCTGCTAATAGAAGGTAATCACAAAATCAGTACATTTCAAAATATGTTTCATTTTTTTTTTGTATGTAAATTTAATTTATTTTTGTTTACTGTTTTTTTTTTTTCGTGTTTGTAATTTTGGAGGCTTTCACCAGGATCTAACTTTGGGTATCCATGTATTGTGCATCTTTGTTATTATTTTGTCAGTATTATTAGTACTAGAGTGTTACTTTTAAAATATTGTATGCTTGTAATTTAATATATACAGTTCTATTCCCAACTAAAAACAAAAATTTTATAACTTGTAAAACGTTATATCCAATAGGAAAAATTCCGGGCACATCAAACTCTTCTGTTGTTCAGAGGTCGACAGTATCTTGTGGAACTAAACTGGACAGTCATGGTGACAGCATTAACATTCACAACTACCTATCATAATTTTTTTTTAAATTTTA
>JAVDPK010002420.1:485706-497442 GCA_034780415.1 Cichlasoma orientale
TCGGTATCGGCAGATACCCAAATGTAATATATCGGTATCGGTATCGGACATGAAAAAGTGGTATCGTGCCATCCCTAATTGATATTATCGATATTTGGATCGATCCGCCCACCACTACTGGGCATTGCATTTTGGTTGTCCTTTGCCACCTTTCCATGAGGTCAACAGGAAAATTAGGTTTCAAACATAAGTATACATCATGTAGTTGGTATCATTATAAATGACTCTTTCATGACATCCCAGTGGCTTATTTTTTTGTGATTTTGTGGGAAATCACATCACAGTGTTGTTGCTTTTATTTTGAAGGTGACTTTTTTTTAATATATGTACATGTGTGCAAGCAAATGCAGTACTGTAGATGCATTGGATGAGAGATAGCCCTGAAAGATGGCAACTCATGATAAAAAACTGATTTCAGAATGTAGCATTGTTAACAAGATATCTTCAAGTATTTATTTATTTGAAGACAAAGGTGAAGGCATGTGCTTAGTTTTTGGAGAGCAGATAGCTCTGTTTAAGGATTACAATTTGAATCACTATTATGGGACTAAACAGAGAAATACAAGGACTTGACTGATTCAGATTGGGACATCTGAACCTTTGCTAGCAAAGCTGCAAAAGAAAGTTGTTCAGCTGTCAGATGTCTCAGCCTGTGCTATAAAGCATTTGGGACCTGAGAAGAAACTCAAACTAAGTTTTATGAGAAGACATTCCAGAGCTCTTGGGTGCAGAATGGAAGGCAGATCTTGCATGTGCTATTGATGTGATTGTCGTTTTCACCTCAGATAGTGATTTCTGTGGCAATGTGGAATAACTGAGAGGATCTCCTACCAAGCATTTCATGTTTTTGCTTTTGTTGTTTTTTTGTGTGATGTAGCCCACACCCATGTGGGAGCGGAGGTTCCGCTCTAGTCCAGCTTCCAGGTATTTGGAGTTGAGTACTGGAAGCAGTTAATTGGTGTGGGTTATGGGCCCTCCTCTATATCGGGGAGAGAAAGTCGGAACTCTGGTTGCGAGAGACAGGAAGCAAGGGGACTGGAGATCAGGCTACTTCCCTCCTCGGCTAACAGTTCTGATAAGAGGTGGAATGTTCATCAGCAGCTAGGTCAAGGGAGATCAGCCCAACACAGATCAGAAGAAGACAGAACAGCGGGGGCATAGGGCATCTGTTTACAAAACATCCAGGAGAAGAATGAGATAAGTGGCAGTCCAATGCCAACAGGGAACCAAATTTCTGATTCTACGACTTGTTTTGGTACGGGCTGTACCGATTAATTTGTTGACAGCCTTTAGTCTTTCTGGCACCTCTCAGTGGTAAAAAATCCAATCCACTCATCCGAATCCTCTTGGTTCAATCCTGCACTGTGCAGAAACAGGTAACTTTCCGAGATCCATTCCCTCCGAATCAGCTCCAGATATACTGAATCTGAGTTTGAGTCTGTACCTTTCTGCATTCCCATCATAAGCAGCCTTACCACAGTGCAACAGCTGCCCAGACTTCCTGAATTGTAACGACAAGCCAGGTAGCTCCAGGTCCAATTCGGAGAAATCCTAGTGTCAATAAGCCAAATGTGTATGTCCTCCATGAACAATATGGCCAGGCGCGTCATCTTCCACCCACACAGGAATCCATAAAGTAGCCAGCCGGGAATGTCAATTGGATAAGAGGGAGGCCTATCTTAAGTTTATCAGTAAACATTTAAATGATTCAGAGAATGCTTGGGAGGGCTGTGGTCAGAGTAAATCAAAATTGAGTTCTTTATTTGGAGGAAGAGAAATGCTGGGTATGTCCCAAAGAACACAATTCCCACAGTCAAGCACAGAGGTGGTACCATTATGCTTTGGGACTGTTTTTCTAATAATGGTGCAGGATGACTTAATCACATTGGGGGGCCAATGGACAGGGTCATGTGCTACAAAATCTCGGATGAGAATCTTCTTCCCTCAGCCAGAACTCTGAAAATGGGTCGTGGATTGGTTCTACAGCATAACAGTGACCCAAAACATATCACCAAGGCAACAAAATAGTGGCTTAAAAAAAAGCCCATTAAGGTCATGGAGTGGCCTAGCCAGGCTCCAGACCTCAATTCTATAGAAAATGTGTGGAGGGAACTCAGGCTCAAGCTTTGATTTGCTGAGCAACAGCCAAGAAACCCAAAGGATTTAAAGCAGGGGTAGCCAACACGGTGCCCGCGGGCACCTGGTCGCCCGCATGGACCATGTGTGTCGCCCACATAACAAAATTGATGTCTAAAATTGATTAACATAAATAAAGACTGTTGCATTTTAAAGACATTTTTGTCATTTATCATTAATATTTATTGTGAAGAATGAATAACACTAACATGATCAATCTCTTCAGATATGGTTTTATTATTAATATTGCCATTAATTAAGGTGAACTGTGTAACTTTGTTAGTCTGTAAATTTTGTATCAAACAAGTAGCTCCTCGTATTACTTGGTACCCTTGAAGTAGCTCTCAGTGTCAAAAAGGTTGGCGACCCCTGATTTAGAGAGTTTCTGTAAAGAGGAGTGGGCCAAAAGCCCTTCTGAGATGTGTGCAAACCTGGTGACCAACTACAAGAAACATCTTACCACTGTGCTTGCCAACGAGGGTTTCTCCACCAAGCACTAAATGATGTTTTGCTTGGGGACCAAATACTTATATGCAAATCCATTTATAAGTTTTATGTAATGTGTTCTTCTGTGGATTTTTGATTGATATTCTCTCTCTCGCCATTAAAATGAAACAACCATTTTTTTGTAATGAACAAAGTTACAAATTCAGCAAGGAATCAAATAATCCCCCCCCCCCCCCACTGGATAAGGTCTTTCAAATCTTGCTTAAACATGCACATTTAGTTCACAATTGTTTTTACAAATGGTGATTAAATTGTGACAAAATATTGGAATTTTTATGACACTATTTCACATTTTCATTGCCTAATTGTAACATCAATATTATGTGCATAATCTGTATTGTAAAATAATGGTTGCCATTGTGAAACAGTTGACGAAGTTAAATTAAACTTTTAAAGAAACACTCCACAGCGTATTAACCAAAGTAGATCTCCATTGCTTGTTTGTTTGTAGGTCAATTATTTGTACAGATATGATAAATGTTTAACTTAAAAGAGAAAGCACTGTCTCAGAGGTGTCTATCCACTGGATCGAGATTTATTTGCTAAATATTGGCCTCCTTTCTTCAAAGCATCATGTTATGATTGACATTGCACTCAACTGCAATATATCTACCAGCATGAGATGAAATAGCATTATATTGATGTAATCATTTAAATATTATCTTCAAAAAATATATGTTCAAATAGTTACACTGTATTACTTACATTACATGCTGTAGATTTCAGCTAAAATGATCTCCTATAATATTTACCAGAAAAGGTTGGACAGTGCACATTAAACTTTATTCAGTTCAGCTGGCCTCACATATTACTTAGACTCTAATGAAACCCACCATAAACAAAGGTACATGGGGACTAAAGTTTAAACTAATATGAAAAAATATTGAACAGCCTATTAAGAAATGTGTATTATATGACAATTTTCACACCTGAAATTAAACCAAAATAAATAGTACACAACTAATTTAAATGAGGCTTAAAAAATTACTGAACCAGAAGTACAAGCAATGTAGAATAAACTGATTACAGTTGTAACACAACACTGAGCTCTTGTTGAATTGGGATGCCCTCTCATGTCACAGTTTGAATCCAGGAAAGTTGCACATAGGTACACAATGTCATTTTATTCACTTTGTAATAGTATACATTAACAAATCCAGATCAGCGCTTAACTTGAGAATACACACATTCTTCAGTCTTCTTCTCTTTTTTATTAGTTCCTCTGGTAGCTTTCCTTCCAGAGAAAGATATTGCAGCATAGTTCAGATCATGTTCAGCTTCATTCTGTGTGAAATTAAAAGATCATTAAATGTTGTAAATGCTGTTGGGAATCATGGTAATAAATTACCAAAAACTTAGTTAACAGAATTACTTACAGTAGCATCCAGTTGTTGGCACAGATTGTCATTTCTTGCTTGTGAAGAGGTGCTGTCTATTGGTGACGATGAAAAAAAATACAAGAATGTGAGGTAATGTAGAGAGACTTTTCAAATCTGCATTATTTCATTTTCCAGAAACAACACATTGAGACCTGTTAATTCAACAATTTCAATTTAAAAGTTTTATTGAAATTATAATATATAATATAATTAAAATTGAAAGTTTTTGGAGGTACAGAACAAACAGCAATATGTAGAGTCAAACTCTTATGTTTGATGAAACATACATTAATGGATAATAATCAGAAAACTAATGTTATATGTAATTTGGGACTTCACTAGAGTATTTGGTTCAATTACAAAACACTTATTCTATGGTCTTTACAATATAACACACACGAGGCGACTGTTGTGATTTGGCGCTATATAAATAAAACTGAATTGAAAATTGAATTGAACTTACCTTTATATTTAATACATGCTACTCTTGGACTTCTGTAACAGGTGAAAACAATGTTTAAAATCACAGAAATGACCAAGCAGATTATTGCTATCACCAGAGCAATAGATTCCAAACCTGTTCCCTCTAGAAAACAAACAAACAAACAAATATGTAATTACTTCTGAAAAGACTTATCAGTCATGTTGGCTTAAACATGTTATGATGACCATTTTTATTAATGAGATAAAGTGTTACCAATTTCCAGTTTGGTTCCATTTCCAAATAATATCTCCCCACATGTGGCAACAGCACAGTAGTAAGTCCCAGCATCAGAGGAGCTGATCTTCTTAGAGAAGCGATAAACACAACTCTTTTGAGTGTCGGACCTCTTCTCACATTTAGCTTGCCTCTTTCCATCAGCGTAGATGATGTCTGGATGAGATTTATTTGAACCTTCTCTGAAATAGAGGACACTGAGATCTCCTGGACACCTCTTGTTATCAGAATCTGAGAGGATTGAACACTGGAGAGACACAGAATCACCTGGACGGACTGGATCTAATACTGTTGGCCACTGAGCAACAGTTAAGTTTGATGTCCTCTGGGTATCTCCTGTGATTAAAAAGAAAAAGTTTAAAATTACCTCCCAGTCGAGTTTTATCACGTTTGCTTAGAATTTATAAAACAAACAAAACAAAACACAGTTTCCGATAAATTTAAGAAGTTTAAACCGTGTTGATGTACTGAACTGTAAAATCACAAAAATGTGTCTCAAACATAAAACTGGAAATGCATTTAAAAACAGTAAATTACCAAACATAATGTTTAAACTTGATAATTTAAAATATAAGTATATAATAAATCTGTAATTCTTTCCCCCAACCACGTAACAGTTATTTTCACTAAGATTTATTAACACAACACTGTTATGTGTGGTTTAGTGTCTACAGCAACTCCAAAAGGCTGCAGTCACATAATTACCTGTTATTAACAAATAGTTCCCACTCCAAATATTCACATTCCATTCCATGACTGCACAGTGATACATTCCTTCATCTTCAGGGATCGTTCTGAATATGGACAGATTGCTGATGTTCTTATTGTCTTTTACTTCCAATCTCCCACCAGAAAACTCTGGTTCATACTGAGGGTTTATAGTTTGCCTCAGTGTTGCAATCAATTTCAGAGTTTCTCCTGCACTCTGCTTGTACCAGTGAACTTTGCTGCTTAAATCACCAGGAGGTAAAACACATGTCAAAGTTACAGGTTCACCAAGTTGCACCATGGTCACCTGAACCAGCGAATCTGCAATAAATTTAAACAAAACATGTGAAACACTAAATTAGTCGCAAATTAGTCCAGAAAAATCATCATTAACATCACATATCTACTCGGATTGCAGATTTGGGGAAAAAAAAAAAGGTTATAATTAGATAAAACTTACGTCCTTGGTGAAGTAGAAGAAGTGTTACCAATAAAAGAGTCATCGTGACAATGGCCATACTAGGAAACGTGTTGATATTTCAGTGACTGAGAGATATGAGGTGATACAGATCACTGTGATTGGTTATCACAGTCTATACAGTCCCACCCCTTTGGTATAATCCTGCTTTCTGTGAAAAGCGTTACCTCGAAATCATATGCATTTGTTTGACTATTTTATGCTAATCAAGATAAAATTTCACTTCTTTTTGGCAGAAAATTTGCACATTCATGGTTCCCAGATTATGAATGTACAAATAAAATTAAGTACAAATAAAATTACTATAAATGTAAACCTGAAACAACAAAAAACAGTCAGTTGAAAAAAAAAAAAACCCTGGATGTGTATAGCATGTTGTGTAGTATACACACCTCTGGGAGGCTGACTGAGATAGCAAAAATCACCATTATTCTAACTTTTCCTGTAGCACCACCATGGGGTTAAAATGTGTGATTTGCAGTAAAATTACCCAAAATGATATGATTATTGATTTGCCCCTTAAGTTGCTCCACAAAATGCACATTGGTTCTCGTTTTTGAACAGGCTACACCATCCCACTTTGCAAGGTGTACTGGAGCCAGCTGTTCAGCTCATTTGAGGGACAAAATATCAGAACAACAACTGTAATATTTATAATAAACTTGATACAGCACCTTCAAAAATGTTTGTCACAAGGCAAAATAACAGCTTCAACAGTGCATTTGCTTCATTATTAGATTCAACTGGGTTCTCTCAGAATCTCTAAGAAATTTTTTTAATCATACTATTGAGCAGAGAACCAGAACATTTTCCCCCTTAAAACCTTCTAATAATCTCTTAAGAACTTTTCATTTTACAATAATGGACCTCACAACACTAGGAAAAAAATCAGCACATTAGATGTCATTCTGAAAGTGCAATGGGAAATTTAAAGATTCTGCTCCTCTCTGTGCCAGGCTGTCAGCTTCATAGAACAAAAGTTTGATATAAACTATATAATTTATTTTGTAATGTCTACTGTCATCATTTACCCAACTTGAATTTTCACCACCTTGAATTTTACATTTGATTTTTAATTATTCATGTCTAACCTGACAGGAAGAAATGCAGGAGGCAGAAAGTGAAGATAAAAAGTCTGAGAGTTTACTATTGAACCTGTGACCCAGACAGCACAGACCCCAGGGACAGATCTGCCCTCAGGTCAGTTTTTTATGAAATAAAAACGGTTTGTGCTGCAGTTTATTTCACAGATTATTATTATTAGAAATTTGATGGAATAGCAAGCTCAGTTTTATTTTCTTTAACTTTATTACCTACCATAAAACAAGAATGCGTGACCTTATCTTTACATTTTAACATGCTGCAATGACAGTTTTTGGAGCAATTTAACTTGCTACACAGTTCCTGTCCACAATAACACAAAGAGGTACTTTACATGCCTCACACATGAAGGGAGTGCTCTTCCCCCACAGCTTGCACTTCCTGCGCCTGTGTGGCCTTTTTTGGACCAGATGCCACTTCAACAAGGGTAACAGAAAGGTGCTGATAGCTCTCCAGGACTGTTTGTGAGGGGACCCCACAGAGCTCAGATGTCAACAGTTCCTGGAAGGCACCTCAACTGCTCTGTGTTTTCCACCAACCCTGCATGCTCTCTTCACAGTGTCCCCTGAGAAGGCAGTGTGCAGGGAGGAGCACACACTCGCCTCCCTCGTGCCCATCCATTTGATGAAGATGATAGGTCCCTCTCTGATCCACCTGATGGTCCCTCTTGGAGGTTGATTACATCACAGCAAGGCGACAAAGGCTGTCCACATTTAAGGCTCCTCCAAAAGCAGTCAATGAATGAGTCCTTCTTTTCCCCGGATTTGAAGGATGTGTCCGGTGTATCCTTCATGGCCTACCATATCCCATGATTCATTGCAGTCTGAAGCAGCTTGATCTAACGGAAGCATCAATGGTGGAGGAGAGTGGCAAAAACTGTGAGTAAAGTTTGATATTACTCTTTTTGTGACACAAAATGAACTTTTAAGATGTTTTTGGGTGAGAATGTAAACCTCAAATATCTGCTTGATTTATCAAGATGTCGCTTAATTACAAAAGTCCTCCGATGTTTTCGGAAATGTCTGGTCCTGCCACTGTAACAGCTAGCTCCCCTCTCATTCGCTGTTAGCTGACCAGGCGGTCAAGGCTCGATATACCTGAAGAGATCGCCTCACTCCCGGCACATCGTTTTCAAACCGCCACTGGCTTTCTCCACTGAATGGAAATTAAACACAGATGGTCATTCTCTGAATTCGGTGCACTTTGTGTCTTCCAGGTTTACCTCAAAGATTTTCATATAAAGTAAACCACCATTTATTTAAAAACAAGAAATGGAAATATCCATTTGTCTTTACAATATAACACAAATATTTTTTTTTAAATTATGTTTTAAAAAATTTTATGGATTGCCGATATAGAGGTCAGCCAAATGAGCATGTCCCCACTGATCAACATTACTCTTTCACTGAATATAAAACAAATAAAAATAGCCACAAAAAAATATGAGAAAAATATATGACTTATTTATAAAAGAGTACTTTTTATTCATGTCCCCCAGTTTTGTTCAACCCCGTAACAGCATAGCAATTTCTCCCTTATTAAAAATAATGGTTCAGCTCAACTTCCTCAGCACCCAGGAAGTGACATCACTCAAGTCTTTTCCTGCTCACACTGTAAAGACTGGTAAGTGTTGGCATACTTTCTTACCTATATTTCATTGTTTTTATCCACAGACTAACATCGTCAAGCTCAACCTTTCAACACTGTTACATGCATAAATGATATTTACTATTTTGGGGGAAAAAGCAAAGAGTTGTCTTGAAAAACTATATTAATTTCTTATTTTCCTCATGCCATATGCTGCTTCATATCCTAGTTAATGTGGATTTATGGCTACTTTTAGCCAAAATCTTCAACGCAGTAACAAACCCCACTGTTACGGGGTTGAATCATTGTTACAGGGTTGAGGGTTGGACTGTTCTTAAGTCAGGCAGCCCCTTTTCTCTAAATGTTATTTCATGATTATTATTTTCAGAGTGCGGCTATCAGATGGCTAAATCAAACGCAGAGAGGCAAAGAGAGTTCAGGGCAAGAAAAAATTCAGATTCACAGAGAAGGGAAGAATACCTCAGGAAAGAGTGTGAGCGATGGAAAAGAGATAAAGAAGCAGGGAAAAAGAAGTCAATCAATGACCTGAGTAAGAGAGCTCAAAGACAAAAGCGCAAGGAGTGGCAGAAGGTTAAAGAAAGACAGAAAAGGAAAGCTGAGATGGAAAGCTGTGAGCCTACTCCTGAAAGTGAGATTGAAGTTGTAGTGCAAGCCAGACCAGGGTCCTCACGGTAAGGGAAATATGTGGTTAGAAGTAATGATTAGTTTTAATTAAAAACACACACACACAAAGCTATAGTGGTCAAATCTGCACCCTCGTGTCCTATGTCATTACTAATGCAACTACTACTTTACTATCAGTAAAACTAATAATCCCTTTTCCATGTTTTCATCTTAGTCATTCAGCAGGCAAGAAAGCATCCAGAAAGGCAAGAGACAAACTGCGCAAAGGAAAATCAAACATCAGAAGAATCAGACAGAAAAATACAAGAAAAGATTCCAGCGAGCAACCAAGAATAAAAACTCTCCCAGGTCCAAAGTCTGTCAGTTGCTAAAGAATTGCACTGTGAACAGAAAGTTTAGATTTTTGCTAATTAAACAATTTTTTGGTGGTATTAAGCACAACATGTTACTCTGATGTGCCTTTTTTGTTTTAGGGACCAAGAAGCAGACAGCCCAATTTATAAAAATGAGAGGGGACAATGGTTACCTCTTCACTGGAGCCAAGAATTTGGCCACCATGGCTTAAAGGTACAACAACATTCTGTCCAGCCACTATTTGTCCAGTTTCATAAACCCTCATCCTGGAAAGAACCTATGATATCAAGATAGTAGTATTATTCCTCTTTATTAGTCCTGTCAACAAATCACTGAGTGTTGAAGGTATGGACTGGAAAATAAAATGAAACTGTAGAATGAAGTCTTGTCTACTTCTATTTCAAATTTTTATCAAAATAGCATAAAAACATACTGTTTTGGACAGGTTTTTGTGTGTTGATGTCCAGGTGTTGTCCAACTGGTGCCATTTGGAGACTCCAAGTTGCACCAGTGGGACAATGCCTGATATACAAACTTCAAATGGCTGTAACTCCTCAATGCTTCAACATACAATCATCAATGAGGACTCCAATGAAAGATAATACTCAGAGGAATCCTCTGCTATACACAAATTTACTGATAGTGTGAATTAATTATAATTATTGACATATAAATCAGAGATTGTCCCAATTTGTAAAAGAAGGAAAATGTTGGGCCTTCATTCACAAAAAGCCCAGTCTATTTTCAGTGAACCCTTCACACACCCAAAATAAATAAGTTGTATATTGATAAAAAGTTACAGTAAATGTAAACACTACATATACACATAAAATAAAAAACTAGGTAAATAAATAAAGACCCCATGCGCAACTATACTTATGACTTTGTACTGTTTTTGAAAACAACAATTGAGAACAAGGAGTTTAACAGCAGCCAAAAACTTATTACAGCTCATAAGCCTCATATGGGACAGGTTATACTTCAAACACACCCTCTATAACAGCAGAAATTACTGTAAAGGGACGTTACAACTGAAAATATCCAGTTTCCGGCTGCCAAAAAGTGATTGCCACTCATAACTTGAGACAAAAATGTAGTTTCCTCACAATATAATAACATTGTATAATTTTTAGTGGGAGAAATATAATGTGAAAACTATTAAAATAATCATTAGAAAACAAGTTTAGTGATTACTATCTTTGAATCTACTTTTTTTTGCAAATATTTCTGATTTTCACCCATATTCTGTGCGTTCCCTTTGATTTTTTAGTAAATGTAATTTTCCTCAGCATCCTGTGCTTTGGCCTACAGGTCAGTTTATAGGCCGAAGGGTCCTTCAATTAGCAGAGCATGTTGAGAATTAAAGAGTCATGGATCCCACTCTGTACATGCAGATTGTGTCGTATAAAACCAACAGAACTTTTCCGAGCGAGTTTTCGACAACACAAAATTTTAAGCTAAGAGCTTTGAGGTTCAAGGTGAGCTAGTGTAATTTTTTACGATTAGTAGTTTTTAGCCTGTCACTGTTATGCTGGTGTTGCGACCTTGAAATACCTATTGTAATTTTATTTGTATTTTCAATTATTTAGTTGGCAATAACAGATTCAAGCAGTAAGACAGTGATTATGTTCTGTTTCTATTTTTCTTTTGCTGTCATGCCAAATATTACTATGATTGAAGTGCAACACTTGCACTAGTTTGTATTTGACACAAGATTTTAATTGTAGTTTATTAAAATACAGCGCACTTCGGCAAACAAAAGTGGTGTAGCCCAATTACATTTGTTGGGTATTATATTACATTTGCCTTAAAACATATATAGTCTCTTTTATAATCACCGGATGACCACCATCATACGGAAGCCAAGAGCGGACATGGTACCTATAAACTTTTTTCTGATGGTTTTCTCATGATAACTGGTTGCTTATCTCGTTATCACGGAATAATGATTACCGTTATCTCGAGAAAACAAATTTTGTTTTCTTGAGATAACGAGTTAATTTACCGATGGTTTTCTCGAGATCACGAGATGATTATCTTTTATTAAATGCTCATGATCAGTTTCTCAGTGTTCTTAAAACCTTTCCAAGAACGGACTCAAGCTGAAAATGTCAGATTGTGGA
>JAVDPK010002420.1:582037-593351 GCA_034780415.1 Cichlasoma orientale
AAGTCCCATTTTCAGAGGTATAGAAACTGGACAAACATGCAAACCCAATTCCAAACACCCGGGAAGCTGTGTAAAATGTAAAGAATGCATGATCAGCAAATCTAATAAACCAATAAGTGACAAGGTCAAAAATCTGTATTCAACACCTGTGATCTTCAGTCCATGCATTAAAAACAGGCATGATTTAGTCATGAAAATCACTGCATGGGCTCACAAACACTTCCAGAAAATGTGTCTCTGAACACAGTTTAAAACACAAATGCAGGTTAAAGTCATGGTGTGCTGTGTGGCAGGAGAAGGTAGACCCCAAAGGGCAGGACTCACAGGAAAACTTAACTGAAAGGTTGTTTATTGAGAAATGATAAATGAACAAAGCTATACAGGCAAAGACACAGAGCAGAGAGATCATAGATGACAACGCAACGAGGAACAGACACAGACTGAGGATTTAAAAACACACTTAAGGTAATCAGGGAACAGGTGAGAGGCACAGCTGAATGTAATAAACAAACCAGACAAGGGGAAGCAAAACTAAACACAAAGCAAAAGGAAGAAGGGACTATCAAAGTAAAACAGGAAACACACAGACACAGGACCAAGACGCAGACTAGTCACAACACTGGGAATAAAACTCAATACAAAACACAGGAAGCCAGGGACATGACAAAAGGACAAAACAGACACAAGAACACAGAAGCAGGGGAGAACAAGGGGAACTCTGAGAATCACAATGTAAACAATAACCACTAACAAGACAGGAACTAAAATGAAAAAAACCTCGGAACATAACTCAGTGAAAACACAAGCTAAACACAAAACGCTGGGCACACGACCCAGGACAGTTAATGCTCCATCATGCAAAGAAGAAGCGTTACATGAACCTGATCCAGAAGTGCTGCCATCTTCTTTGGGCCAAAGTTCTTTAAAATGGTCTGAGGCAAAGCCAAAAACTGTTCTGCAGTCAGACAAATTAAATTTTTAAAATTATTTTTGGGAAAACATGGACACTGTGAGGAGAGGAACCATCCAGCTTGTGATCAGTATTGAGCTCAAACGCCTGAATCTCTGATGGTATCAGGGTGCATTAATACCTCTGAATCTGGCAGCTTGAAAACCCAGAAAAGTCTTAGAAATGCTGAAAGGTAAATACAGGTTTCAGAGTGATGTGCTCCTATCCAGATGACGACTCTTTCAGGGAAGGTCTTGGATATTTCAGAAAATGCTAAACCGCATACTGCATCTGCTACAACAGCATGGCTTCATAGTAAAAGAGTCCGGGTGCTGAACTGGCAAGCAGTCCAGACCTTTCATCAACAAAAACATTTTATACATCATTAAATGAAAAATACAACAAAAAAGACTAAAAGTCCAACAGCTGGTCTCCTCGGGTCCCAGATGTTTACACACTGCTGTTAAAAGAAGAGGGCGTGCTACGCATTGGTAAACTATATCCCATCCCAAATTTTTTGAGATTTGTTGTTACCACCACTTTCAAAATTGAATTTTTCTCAATTTAAACAATTTTTTTCTTTGTTCTGTTGTGAATAAAATATGTACGCATGTAAATAAGTATGTAATTATGTATATGTATTTATGAGATTTGCAAACAGTTGCATTCTGTTTCATTTACATTTTACACAGCATCCCAACTTTTTAGGAATTGGTTTTGTAATTTTGAATGTTGTTTTTAATACTTTTGATTTCCTTTGCTTTCAATGACTGCCTGAACTCTAGAACTCACGGACATCAACAAACGCTGCGGCTCGTCTCTTGAGATGCTCTGCCGGGCATTTACTGCAGCCACCTTCATTTGCTGTTTATTTGTTGGTCTTCAGGTATCAAAAAAGTGACAATAATCTACCAGATTTTTAATATGCCTCTCCTAAAGTTTTTGCTGTCTCTCATAGATTTATTTGGGTTTTTCAGTCTAATGATTTCAGTCTCCTTCAGTTGCATCAAAATCTTATTAAATCTTATGTTGACAATTCCAGTGAAAAGATACCACATGCAACTTTAACACCTGGACTCAACTCGAGCCTAATTTATCATTAAAGAATGAGGGAACAGCCCATATCTGGCCTCAAAACAGTTACCAATTTGACCCAGTAAACTCTATGGACAAACATACTAGGACACCTACTTATTATACCTACAGGAGCTGCTCATTGAAGCTCCCAGTGCACAGTTTTTGTGTGTGCTGGCGTTAACACCACAGTGCTAGCAAGTTTTAGGTCACTTGGTGACTCCGCTCTGTAACTGTACGCAGTCTGCCACTTCATGGCTGACTTACTGTGGTTCCTGAAAGCCTCCACTTTGTAATAATTTACACTGGAGTATGCAGGAGGGAAGAGAGTTCACAAACTGAATTGGTAACCAATTACGGTATCAGGTTTAAATTCAGTGAGCTCTTCGAATGACCCATTCTTTCACAAATGTTTGGCTTTATGTGCTTTATGTGAGACACCTGTGGTCATAGGACTGAAAATCCCTAAATGCAAAGATTAGATTGTAGTGCAGAGGTGAAATTACAACTGTCACTGTCCAGAACTAACTGTATGCGTACCTATTAAGTTTGTTCCAATACTTTATATTGTAACAAATTTCACAAAATGGTTAGATTATGATATCATATCTTTTCCAAAAGCATCCTGCAGAATATATAATAAATGCATATTTACTGAATCATTTTCTTGGTCCACAGTTGACACGCCGAGTCCAACATGATTGGATGCACTCATTTCCCCTAAAGGAAAAAAAAGACATTTGAATTTTTTAGTTTACATCAGGGAATATGATTGAAATAGTCTTATGATAACATTAAAATTGCCCAAATGAATAGATAGGCACATTCCTTCCTGTGATGTGCCCATTGCACCTCCAGTTTTCTATTTATACAGATTACGGTATGTCTACAGACGCTTTAAGCAGTGGATGCTCAGTATTTCTTTTTGCAATACAATATTGTGATGTCTGCTGTAGCTTTCCAGACATTTATCAGAAAGTGAAAATACTTAGCTCAATACAATTGGAAGTTATTTATACAAGGATCCTGGAGCAAGGTTAGCTTAATGCAGTGATTTTATTGCAATCAGTTCTACCAGTGGTTGTCCTGGTATGACAAACTGAAATGTATATTTTGTATCTTGAGCATAATTTGCGTTTAAAACTAAAGTTTCATACACAGACACACACTCACCTATACACACACACACAATAAACTTACCTTTGCAATGTTGACAAACATTTGTCCTTTTGGAGTACAAAATAAGGAGGACAATCACAGCCACACAACAAGTTAGCAGCACCCCAAGAACAAGGAAAACAGGGCCTAATTCTGGTCCTGCATTCATTAAAAAAAAAAAAAGACATTTAACATTTTATTAATATGGACTCTTAGAATTCATCAGCTGTTGCAGAAATGTGTTAATTAAGCTACAATGGAATGAATGATAGCTTTCTGGAGAAAAATATGCCTAAAGTTATTGCTGTCAGTGAATCAGATAGATAGTACAGATATCCAACATGATGTTTTCTCCTTTGAGACCTGATGTTTTGAAAACATTCCTTTTATTCTGTAACTTTATGTGGTCTGCAACTTTTCCTAAACACTTCCACTTTGCAATAATACCATTTACACCGGAGCATGCAGGTGGGAAGAAATGTCACAAACTGTGGTATCCTACTACAGCACCACACTTGAATTCATCAAGTTCATCACAACAACCCATTCTTTCGTCTTTTGTTTGTAAAGGCAGACAGCTTGGCTAGGTGCTTGATTTTATACCCATGATTAGACTCAATCTCATGATACTGTGTTGCACTAAAATAATTAACTTTGGATTACAGAGCTTAGTTTGATAATTTATGATTTAAACACAAAAGCGAGTACATACGTGTCTCCACTTGAGTTCCTTCACCAAGCAGGATCTGTCCACATGTGACCACAGCACAGTAGTAAGTCCCAGCGTCAGAGGAGTTCTGGATAATTTTGGGCAGACTGTAAACACATCTTCTCTTCAGATCTTCATCAGTGCTGTTCATGAGAGTGTAAATGATGGTTGGATGAAATCCTTTCAATCCAGCTCTGAACCAGTACACTCTGTGTTCATCTGGGCACTGGACTGCATTTTCTTTGTCCTTGGAGTGAAGTGAACACTGAAGAGTCACCGAGTCTCCCAGCACAACTGACGCTCTCTTTGGAATTTGTTCCACATAGACGGATTTCTGCTGATTGTGATCTGTAAATTAAGGCAGATTTGTAAAATAAACTATTTGTAATCGATTTAACTGATCTGGACCAGTATCACTGAATTTAACTATTCAGTGACTTTGCTACAGAAAAGAGAAACATATTACCTTTCACAGCCAAGAATGTGCCATTAGTGAACGTCTGTGTATATGTGGTTCCAGTGTCACAGAAATATGCTGCTTCATCCTCTTTACTGACATTTCTGATATTAAAAAAATATTGATTTGCTCCTTTTTCCACTGTGAAACGTGATGGATCAAATCCACTAGATAAAGCGATTTTGCCATGAACAACACTAGCAACACTTTGGGGCGTATGTCCAAGAGACTGTTTACACCAGTACAAGGATTTCAACTCCTTCTCAGGAACTTCACAGGCAAAAGCAACATCGTCACCAAGGCCAACATCAGTTAAAGCGATGAGCTGAGGAATCTCTGCAGATTGAGTCAGAGCTGAAGAATTAAGACAAATAACAGAGTTACAACACAAAAGGACAAAATCAGTGTACTTACCTTAGAAAGGCTAAGTCACGGCTAAGATGTATTGCACACAGTGCAGTGCAAGCAGAAGTTTGCCATCATATTTTTTTTTCAGTAGGAAAGAACTGCACTTACATGGTGTGCAAAGAAGAATCAAAGCAGTCAGTCTCACAATCATTGTGGCACAGCGCTCTTGTGTCACGCTACTGATCTCTTGCCCAAATGGAAGGTTTAGTCACAAGGTTATGAAGGTTTCCAATGCAGAAATCAGTGATTGGCTGAAATGTAGGAAATTACCGCCCCCCACCCCCATTTAGCAAATCTGTGGTCAATTTTCATTTGATAAAATGAATTTGTTTGTAGCTTTTGGTAGCTGTGTGGCATCAAACATCAGTATCTTTATTCTGACTACTTAAAAACGTGACTGAAATTATTGTTTCTGTGATAATCAGTTACTGGTTATGGTTAATTGCAATTTCTTAAATTTTTTAAAGACCAGAAGCTGCCACTTTAAATACTCATACAGGGTGCCAAAGGATGGTTAGCTTTGTGTGTCTACCAGTGCAGGTACAAGGATACAAATATGAAAAAAATGAAAATGATGACCGACGACACATTTACAATGCAAGCTGCTTTTACAATTAGACAAAAACTAATAATTAGAATTTTTTTATATGGTGATTTTTTAAAAATCTGTTTATTTTAAATTGAAAGGGAGCATTTCACTTCTTAACAGACCTGTTCTGCCTGTGTTAAGCCCTAAACTAGAAGTTTTCTGTCCATTCTGGTTCCAAAAGTAACAGTTTTATCACAGCCTGTTGTCCATCCATCCATTCTCTTCCACTTGTTCAGGGTTGCAGGGGGGCTGGAGCCTATCCCAGCTATCCGATAGGGTGAGAGGCAGGCTACACCCTGTACAGGTCAACAAGCCTGCCGCAGGGCTAATACAGAGAGACAGACAACCATTCACACTCACATTCATATTCATGTAGAAACATTCATGTTTCTAACTTTTTTTTTCTGTTAGTGTGACGCTAAGCTCAATCATAGACTATAGATAACAGATGGATCTTGTTACTGTCACGTCACTTTTTAGTTTTTCCAGGTTTCATTGTGGATGTATGAACTGATTATTTTTGCTGTCACCGTTTTGCATCTGACTGTGAAACACTGGGCCACTGCACACCTATACAGTAGAGACCTGTCAGTCACAAGGGTAACCGCACCCTAAGTAATGCTTTATGGTGAACCTAATTTCACCATGAAAATTTGATAACACTCCACTAGTGACCATTATAAATTCACCAGGATAGTGTTTACTTTGACCATTTATTAAGTTTAGTTTCGTTTAGTTTATTATTGTCATGTATGGGTAACAATAACACATCACCAATGAAATTCTTAGGCCCAGGCCCCTCAATATTTCACATATAAACCAAAAACACTATTGTACATGAACTTACACTTAAATAAATATTTACACAGGCTTTGTAGGCACGTGTGAACGGGGTGTAAACATGGACCAGGATGTTATGGCCACATGTTGGAAAGTCGACATGCTGGTGGTATTTTGGCAAAACCTTCCTAAGGTTGGCTTTGTTGAAGTCGCGAGCCACAATGAAAGTGAACAGTAAAGTACTTTTCCAACAGTCTTTGATACAATTGAACGTCTTTTTTGGCAATATATATAAATATCAATACATTATATATAAATACATACCAAAACCTGCTAGCAAGCCTGTTTGCAAAAGAGACAAAGAAAGAGAGAGAGAATAAATGCATTATTATTAATCACTGATATTGAGTTTTGCTTGTTTTTTTTTCTGGTCTGACTGTTACACAAATCAGGACTTCAAACATTTTTTTCATGTTCTCATTATTTTCTGATGTGCCAATGATAAATTTAAGGTAACAGCTAAAATCTTACATACAAAGACGCAAGGCAGTGAACTCAAACGCATGATAGATTTATCAACTATTAACTGTTATTGGTCTTAAAGATTGATTGAATTTAAGAGGCTAGATATTTTTTTGGAAAATATTTGAGAGCTGTGCCAGTGTGCCCTCCTGCATGTCAAGAGAACAACAAGCAAAGCAACATTCAACAGCTACATTGACAAGATGACACTTGTGGTGGGCCATTTCTCTACCATTTGGCCAATCACTGAAGCTGCTGACTAAGAACAGACCTCACTACGAGCTTTCAGATGTGAAGCGAGGGAAAGTGAGAGAAGACCTACTGTACAAGACACTTCAGCAGGCCAGATTTTAGATGAAGAAGTTGGATTGATTATTTTCCTTTATTGCCTATAAGGACAAACTGTGTCTATCTTTCTTCAGATTTATAATCATTATAAAAATCATCTGTACCTACTACATCTGCAATCGTGGAATACAGAGAATGACATCAATACATGTTTTAATAATGTAAATTAACTGTTTTAGTAACTGTTAATTTAGACAGGCTGAAAGTCCAACATTTTGCTAAGTGATGCACATAATACTCTGGTGAGAATCTACTGTATTGTTTAAAATTAGCAAACAACTTAAAATCCTGCTTTGGGGCAAGTGAGTGAGTGAGTGTCTTTATGACTGCCAGTGAAAAACACTACAGTTAGGCACAGAATGAGGGAGCAGGCCTGAATGTGTCTCTCTTTTTCACACATTCTTTAACAGCTCCTCTAAAGTTGTTTTGATATAAATATTAGTCATACACGAAGCGCTATTGCAGGTTCTTAAAATAACTAAAACACCTACCCAAGATTAAAACAGAGAGCGTGAGAGTAAGTACAGTAAAGTCCCTTTGTATCCACGCCCTCGTTTGAAAGACCAACTACAGCAATACTTAAGTTACTCTATTTATCTTTGTCTTGTAGAAGATATAAAAAGAAGAACTGATTATTGGTGCCGTGCTTTAAATTATATTTTACAGGTGTGATCTTTTCTGTTTACAGCTTTATATGCAATATAAGATGTGACCACAGTGTCTCGGGAAAATATGGGAAACTATTGATTGAACTGTATGACACATTTATGTGTCAAAAGTCCATTTTTCTTCAATCTGCTTGGTATTTTTATCTGAATCTTTTTATTGTCTGTGGAAACAACCAGGTCTTTGGTTCAAGTCTGAACTTTATTTACTTGTTTACTTATTTTTTCAAGTTCATATAAGATTTCCCTTTTACATTGGTACATTACATGTGTCTCAGTTGAGTCAGAAAGTTCTCATCACTCATCACATTTTACTGCTTGGAGCCATGCTTCCTTGTCTTGTGAAGTGGCTGCAGTTAGCCTGCTCCTCTCCATCGCTGACATGGCTGAGTGAGATGGAGCAACTGCAGCGATGGAGAGGACCTAGTCAGCAGCAGCACTGGTGAAAGAAAAAAACTTGCTTTGAACAGGGCTCACGCCACCTTCCTGTTCAAAGCACGTTTTTTCTTTCCACCATCGCCTGGTGTTTGCTCAAAGGGGATCACCTCATTGTTGGGGTTTTCTCTCAAATATTGTATGGCCTTTATCTTATAGTATAAAACACTGTGAGGTGACTGTTGTTGGGATTTGGAACTATATATAAAACTGAACTGAACTGAATTAAATTTTTTTCAAAAAATGCAACACAAATCTGAAATGGAGACCATGTGTTTACAAAAGCTGTGCCTCAACACGGAAACCAGCACATTTCAAAAGGCACAAGTTTTACTTTGAAGGCGAAGGTTCTGTGTTTCTAATTTGCATCACACTCTTCACAGTTTCACTGTTGCTTAGTGAGTAGTTGTTGAGTGTTTGCGGACAAGTAAGCATCTTCTATACAAAAATGCAGCTATCTGCTAGCGACCAAAGCAGCAGCAATTTCACCTAACATCAAAGAACTTCCTGCAAACACTAGCCAAATGGCAGGCGAATACACATTTTCTCTTAGCCACTGGTGGTTAGGGGTTCACTGACCAGTCTCCGGGCCTGCATGACTGGGGCTTTAGTAGTCAATTTCATTGCAGCTGCTATCAACCTCTAAAAATCACGTACAACCGATCAAGGAACACAAATTTTTTCCTAGTGACCGGTGATTTTCAGGCCTTAGGCACACTTTTATCAGTTCATTCGTGCTGAATTCAATTTATATGTGCACAGTTGTGCTTGCACTCACATGAGAGAGAGGTATAAAAATAGAGGTATAAACTAAGATGTACATTGAAAAAAAAATTAAATAAACAGACTCTGATGTACATTAATATGGCAACACAAGAGGCAATCCTATAGAATTCTAACCTATACACTGTGCCACCTTTAAAGACTACACAACAATTTCAGTGGTAACAAATGCACTTCAAACCACATCATGAACTGATAATATTAAATAATTAAACCAAATTGTATCACTTAATTTTACGTGTAGTTGTAAAAGTATGTCAGTAGAATTCAGCTGAGGGACCCCGGGGACCTTCTTGTATGGGCGTTGACCGCCAAAGCCTGTCCATAACACTGGCACTTTATTTCCATAATGGCTTTCTGGGGATACACAGAGAGTTCAAATGTGATTACGAGTCTTAAACAAGCATCAGTATGTAACAAGTTGAGAGTTTTTTCCATTTATTTTAAATACATAAAATAGCATAATAACCAACTGAAGTTTGGGGTAAAGACTTCTGTTTTCTTCTGCTCACACCTCCCAGCCCAGCTCTACTATTGCTTGTTTCTGTAAATCTGTATTAAAATATGTTATTTATTCTCTAAAATACTGACAATTTCTTGTTACTTCTTTAGTGAACGTGGATACTTTATTCTCTCTTTTTTCAAAGTGGTGCTGATTGAAGGAAAATCAATACTTTGTAACTTTGGCCTCAGCAGTTTTACCTCTTGGAAACTAGGGAAGCTAAAACTTTAAAATATTTATATTACATCTTCAAACTGTCAGGTTCACACATAAAAGACACAAGTGTGTTGTGCTATAACAGTACTGAACCCTCTCCAAACCCAACCCTAAGTATGATAAAGTCTGTACTGAACCCAAAAGCATGACAGACTTTATCATATTTTGGACCCATCTGGTGTGATTATCTAACATCAGCAGTTGATATTTCCCTGACAAATATCAATATGGATAAATCTTAATAAATCTTAATATTCTTACCACTTTGTGTATGTTTTGTTAAAGTTTTAAAAGCACAGGGGAAGCATTACAACGTTTGCTAGTCGAATAAGAAGAAGCTGTGATTAAGCGGTCTAAATGTCTGATGTGAAAAGAACCTTTTTATCTTTGTTTTTTTGCCACATGCAGCTGGAGACAGAAAGTGAGACAGACGTTCAGTTGCAAACAGGTGGTGGTTTCATCAAACTGTTGTATATTTGTCCACCAGAACGTTCCACAGCTGTAGACGGGCGCAAGGTATTTTATACTGTTAAAACGATCTCTTTGTTTAAAAAGTATTTATTCAGATGAGTAAAACTTTCTTTATGGTCTCACAGCATAAAGAAAGAAGGCCTTCTGCATTTTTTTCTCAACAAGCAAAGCTCCATGCAGCAGCTACACTGACAGAGGTTGTGGTGGGCCTTTTCACCGCCCTTTAGCCAACCACTGAAGCTGTTTACTCAGAACAGGTTTCACTGTGCTTTAACAGGAAGTGAGAGAATAGTTGCAGGCTTCAATAGGCTACTTTTAGCTAAATAAACAGAATAGATTTAGTTCTTTCTTGCATTTTAAATGACAAAGACAAGCAAGCACAACGTTATGCATCTATCATAAAATACAATATACATGCAATGCTGATAGAACTGCATTTAAAGGTTTAACTAGTTCATTTTTCATTAATTTGAACAAGCTTTCACTGTGCTAAGTGAGGCGCGTAGGACAAAGATTACCAAGGATTCAAACCTGTAGTCAATAATTTGACAAACATTTAAAAAGTCCTGCGTTTGCAACACACGCCAGCGACGGGCAAGAGATTAGCACCACCGCGCTTTCATCAGTAGCTTTAAAAACCGCAGAAAAGTGTGATTAAAACAGTCACAGTATGACTGACGCGGTGACCATGTGTCTATTTTCCTCTTTAACTGCCCTGTAAGCCGTTTTGTTATACATATTACTTATAAAAGTTACATTTGTGTGATTCCATTTGCCTTTTTAAAAATACATGATAAAACAGTGCTGCAAGACCTGCTTCCTGAGTGTACAGCAGAGAGTGACACAGGAAGAAAAGCCCCTTTCACACCTTTCTTTGATAGCCCAACCACAGAAATGCTGAAGTTTCCATGCTTTGTTTGTTTGTCAGTAATGACTGTGGCTTTGTCTGTCTGTGTGCAAATACTGTTTGCATTATGCAAAAAAAAAGACAAAATGTTCCTTAAGAAAAAATATATATATTTAATGCTGGTCTTTAAATTTCAAGTAAATTTCACATTTACTTCTCCCATACTTAAATAAAACATATACAGAAGCTGGACACAGTAATTGTTTCAGGGCATTACTGATTTACTGCATGGCAGCACGGCAGCACTGGTTGCACCGTGTGCTTTTTTTCTCTTTATTGGCGTAAACAGTGAGGCAACACACAGGAAGTGTGGGGGGGGGGGGGGGGCTGCAGCCCCGAGC
>JAVDPK010002420.1:630107-644942 GCA_034780415.1 Cichlasoma orientale
AAATGTGTTTATACCTTCTCAAAGAACATCAGCTCCTCTGATGCTGGGACTTATTACTGTGCTGTGGCCACATGTGGGGAGATATTATTTGGCAATGGAACTACACTGGAACTTGGTATGACTTTGTCTTATATACTGGAAATTATACTCAAAATATGATTGAAGACTTTTTAAGAACTGATTTTTGTTTGTTTGTTTGTTTGTTTTGTTTTGTAGACCAAACAACACGATCGATATTTATTCAAATGGCAATATTAATAGTCTGTTTGGCCATTTCGGTCATTGGAAATGTTTTCTTCATCTACAACCGAAGGGTATGTAAAAAATGTAAAGGTAAGTTATGTAAGAAGCTAAACATTCATTTTATGTACAAAATCATAAAACAAGTTATCCGATAAAACCAGAAGAAGTCAATCACTGAACTAAGTGTTAATAAATCTGTAAGGATTGAGCTGTATATTTATTATTATAATTTCCTTTTTTTTTTTAGGAATAGAAACTGCCATAACAGAAGTACAACCTGACAACTTGTACCAACCAGTAAGCAATGAGAAGTTGTGCTATTCAGTTAAAATATGTCTAAGGAGTTTCATATCATCATCTAAACAATTTATTTGTGTATCCTTTTTGTTGCTACACAGACTGAAGCTGATGATGAAGTAAACTATGCTGCACTGAATTTCTCTGAAAGAAAAACAAGAGGAAGAAGGATGAACGAGTTTGCTGAGGACGGCGTGTTCTCCCAAATACTGAGTTAAATGCTAAGGACAGTGTTGAGTGTGTCCGGAATTTTAAAATAAACCTCAAATCCTGTTAGAGATCCTTTGTGACTCTTTGGTGTTCTTATTTTTCTGTCTTTGTTAAAAATTTAACTTCATCACAAACATAATTTGGGCTCTCAACTCCTGCTATATTGGTGACATGTTATTTTTTTGACTGTGAAAATGCTTGCCTTGCCTTCAACAGTTAAAACAGGTATGACATTTAGTGCTTCAGATGCTTTTTATGACATAACAGCTGCATAACAGGAAAGGGTTTTTTTTTCTTGCATGCTAAAACCTTTTAACCAAACCTGACTCTTCCCTCTTTAACTTCTTCAGAAACTGTTGTCCTTTACCAGTTCTTCTTGTCTTTAAATTAAAACCTGGACAAAACCTTGGCTCGACAGATTGCGCCTCGATCAATTCAATTCAATTCAATTTTATTTGTATAGTGCCAAATCACAGGAAATAGTCGCCTACAATAATACAGAGAAAACCCAACATTCAAAACGACCCCCTATGAGCAAGCATTTGGGAACAGTGGGAAGGAAAAACTCCCTTTTAACAGGAAGAAACCTCCGGCAGATCCAGGCTCAGGGAGGGGCAGTCATCTGCCGCGACCGGTTGGGGCTGAGGGGAGAGAGACAGGACAAAAGACATGCTGTGGAAGAGAGACAGAGATTAATAATAATTAATGATTAAATACAGAGTGCCGAATAAACAAAGTAAATAAGGTGAATGAAAAGTAAGTGCATTATGGGAACCCCCCAGCAGTGTAGGCCTATAGCAGCATAACTGAGGGGTGGTTCAGGGTCACCTGATCCAGCCTTAACTATAAGCTTGATCATAAATGAAAGTTTTAAGCCTAATCTTAAAAATAGAGATTATTTCTTATAAATGAACTACAAGATATTACATAGAGCAGATAAGAAGGATGCTGTAGTGGGTATAAAAATCAAAAAAAGTAAGAAGTTACAAGATCATAAACAGTTTGGTTAAATCACAAAAGAGGAATCCAGCATTTGGCACCACTTGTAGGGTGTTTCTCACAAGTAACACCCTACAAGTCGCAAGTCACACCATCTAGCTAAGTCTTGGTCTATAGCTATGCTTGTGAAGCTGAAATATTGAAAACAATAAACTGAGTTGTGCACTTATTATCCTGAACATGCATACATAAAGTGTCTCATAAAACAGAGGGGAATAACAGATTTTCTCTTTAGTGACAGCAAATTAGTATTGATATTTATTTTAGTTCAGTTAATATTATATGCATTAAGTCTTTAATTTTTAGTAGTTTCAATTTACACACAAAATATCAAAGAAATAGCCATAAAAAAACACATTACACAAAAGTTAGGAATTGATTTGCATACCATTGAGTGAAATAAGCATTTGATCCCAAAGCAAAACATGAAAGAACTTGGTGGAGAAACCCTTGTTGCCGAGCACAGCAGTAAGAAATTTCTTGTAATTGGTCACCAGGTTTGCACACTCTCAGGAGGGACTTTGGCCCACTTCTCTTTATAGAGACACTCTAAGGCCCCGTTAACATGACACTGTTTCAAAATGAAAACGAAAATGATGCTTTTTGGAAACGGGGCACATGCGCACTATGGTTGCGACTCCTACAGTATATCTACACCGCCAACTTGTGTCCTGGCAATAGGAACTGCAGTGTTTTAAGCATATTGTGTTTCTGTGTACACGGAGATTGTTTCTGAAACATCTCAGTGTACACGCATAATGTTTCGGAAACGACAAAATGACACAGTTTCCACTGGAAATGTTGTCATGTAAACAGGGCCTAAATCTTTTAGGTTTCTTAGCTGCTGCTTGACAACTTGAAGCTTCAGCTCCCTCCACAGATTCTGTATAGAATTGAGGTCTGGAGACTGGCTAGGCCACTCCATGACCTTAATATGCTTCTTCTGTACATGACATGATTTATATGTTCACTGGCAAACCTAATAGTGTGTTATCAAGAATTTTCTTGGTGGGTGTGGTCCCAACAGCTTTCAGATCATTAAAAAGTTTCTCCCGTGCAGTTTTGAACTGATCCATCACCTTTTCATCATCATCCTCACCACATGGCAAGATCTTGCACAGAGCTGCAGGCTGAGGGCAGTTGATGGTCATTTTATATTTCTTCCATTTCCAAATAATTGCACCAACCGTTGTCGCCTTCTCACCAAGTTTCTTGCTGATGGTCTGGTAGCCCATTCCAGCCTTGTTCAGCTCTACACCTTGTCACTGAGGTCCTTTAATAGCTCTTTGGTTTTGTTGGCAGAGAGGTTGGAATTTAAAAAATGATTCTGTGAACAGGTGTGCTATATACACATAACAAGTTGAGATCAGGAGTATCTGTAACTGATTGCTTGATCTATGTGCCACATGGGCACAGAGCCAATCTGTGTGCTGGGGTGTAGGGGATCAGATATTTATTTCACTCAATGACATGTAAATCAATTCATGACTTTTTTGTGATGTGTTGTTTTTCTGGATTTTTCATTGATATTCTCTCTCCATTAAAATGAAACTACCATAAAATTAGAGACTGTTTCTTTGTAGGTGAGCAAACCTACAAATTCAAAAGGGGATCAAAACAATGTGTTTTGCAGCGTTATTAACAATAACATTAAAAAAAAAAAAAAAACACACACACACTGTTTTCATAGCAAATTTTCTATTCAGTCTCAATTCATTCACCCTGGAGGAATCACATCTGTGTCTGCTTTAATATTCATCCTTTTTTGAGAAGAGCCTTCTACTGACAGCCTCTCATGCCGGAGTATATGCTCTCATCTGGTAACTCCCTCTTATTCTTCCATCTTTTCGTTTTTCTTGATGAGAAATCCAGCGCCACATAGTTTACTCCTACTTCTTCACCCTCCTGCAAATCATTAATGGAAATTAGAGTTGTAATTCAACTACCAATTTAAAACATTTCTACAATTTCAATTACATGGTTAAAAACACTCAGAGCATAGTAACAATGAGCTGTAAACTCTTCCCACACTCAGCTGCCTGTAAGGAGACCCAGTACACTGGCAATCCCAATCATGTCTAAGGTTTTCTTCCATTGCTATGCAGCAGGAAACACTTCATAGTAATGGGAAACTAAAGTAAACAAAGTAAAGACTGTGGTCTGCTTTGATTAATGTTGCAAGTAAATCTGCAATTACTTTTGTTCTATGCAACTGGGCAGGAGTTTTTTCTGACTCAGTTTAACAATGTATATGATGGATGGCGACTAACGATTTATGTAATTTTATGCAACCTCCATTAATTAAAGTAATTTATTAACTTAACCGATTAAAACTTTTTAAAATAATGTTCTTTATTTCCTCTTTTTGTCTATTCGTGCATTTGATTATATTTACCACATTACTCAGATGATCCACAGCTGATCTCTCCTGTTGATTGATTTGAGGATGATTGGAAGCTGTAACTTCACCTGCTCATAGAAAGAAGACATTAACATTTTAAAAAAAAAACCTGTGATTATTTCATTTAAATGCCTGTCAGGTCAGAACCAAGGACCTAAAGAGACTATATTAGACTATGCTAATACTGGATAGGGTCTCCATTTGCTCTCACGAGAGCTTCAGTTCTTTGTGCTGTAAAGAAGACGGTAGAAACTTTCCTTCCTAAGATAAGGTGAAGAACAGTATAAAATCTAAACATAAATATAAATATCTGTAAATACAGCAGTGCGAATAGGCATAAAGTGGACGTGTTGATAATAACAATGCTATTAGCTAATGTGGTAACTGTAACAGAGACTACATTACAAGTGAAGTAACTGTAACAAGTGAAGTGGCTGTAGTCATAATAACAATAAGCACCTGTAGATTCATAAACTCCTGCTCTACCACATCTGAAAAGGGTGCTATTGGATTCAACTGTGTCTCCTGAAACAGCTGCTTAAGCCTAGTGACGTCATGGTCATGCTCATGAAACCAGTGTGAAACCACTGCTGCTTCACTATCTGCATTTGTGATTTATCCAGGAAGTAGAAGTTAGTTAAAGTAGGTAATGGTGCACAAGGCAGGTTGGATACATCCATGATGTTGGTGCCACGCATCATTGGTGAGCATTTCCCCACTGCCACCTTAAAATTTTGTTCTTGGTCGACAGTCGCTCAAATAGATATTGTCTGCTCCTGTAGCCCATCTGGGAAGGTTTTATTTAATTTCATCTTTGGCCATATTGAGAAAGTATGAATAATGTGAAACTGACTGCAAGTATATACTGTATAGATATACTCACTGGCCATTTTGTTAAATACACTTTTTTTTAACTGTTTTTTATGTAAATATATAATCAGCCAATGAGAGCATTTAGGTATGTAGACAGGCTCCAGACAACTTGCAGAAATGCCTTGTTGGTACCAGAGATCAGAGGAGAATGGCCAAATTCCTTTGAGCTGATAGGAAGGTAACATAACTTAAATAACCCCTCGTTACAACAAAGCTATGAAGAAGAGCATCTCTGAGTGGACAACAGGTTGAACCCTGAAGCAGATGGGCAACAGCAGCAGAGGATCACACCAGTTGCCACTCCTGATAGCTTAGAACAGGAAACTGGGACTACACTTCAGTAAATAGTATAAATCTCTGAGGAATGTTTCCAGCAATGTGTTGAATCTGTGTCACTAAAAATGAAAGCAGTTCTAAAGGAAAAAAGGTTTCTAACATGGTAAAAGCAAAGTAGGTGTATACTACATTATGGTACTATTATATATACACAAACTATTTTATAAATATGATGAACCTACCTTTGCAATGTTCACAGGTTGCTTTTTTCTTTCTGATGAGAATCAGAGCAAAATTAAGAAGCACAGAGCCGGTCAGCAGTGTCACAAGCACAGTAACGACCAGGGAGCCCTCTGGAAAACATCCCAGCAGACACAACACTTAACAAGTTAGTTCAGACATTTGTCATTTCTTATGCATCCATTGATATTTTACTTAGCACCGCTTCAATAACTATTCTGTCCCACATTGGGGTTTGTGAAGAAATGCCCGCAAACATTTCTTCTCGTCATCCTCAACTGCACTTTTTGTTTATCACACATCAGAGGGGTGTACTACAAAACAACATTAATAGATTAGTGAACCATGTTGAGCATAAAGTCAAAGTTTTCAGTTTCATCAAGGTGTCACCGTGGTACCTTGCGTGGTAACTGAACACATAACCTGGTCAGCAGTGCTCAATCAATCTGTTTTGTGCGATTTAGCTTTGGTCAAAGCTAGCTAACTCAAAGACTAGCTATGTTGAACTGACCTTACATAGTCATAATAAAAATTACTACATAAACTGCACAAGAAAACATCTGAAACACAGGAGCCTTTACATGACAAGGAGAGCACCACAGGAAATGAGAAGAAAACACACACAGATAAAAGTAAAGAGCAAAGGTCACAGAGGCAGCCAAAATGCATCTGTGAAAGGTTTAACTCATGTAGGTTGTGAACTGCAGAGGTTTCCAATCAATGTGAACTGTTAGCCCTGAAAACAGTCCGTTTACATAAAGTAATCTGAGCTGTGAGAACTCAAAGCTGATCAGACTCAGGCCTGAAACTACCATGTGAAGACGTCTCGTATATATTCACAGGAATTGAGACAACAATGATCAGTATAAATGAATAAAGATTTAAATAAGACTTTAAATACATACTTATCTCCACTTTAGTTCCTTCACTAAACAGGATCTCTCCACATGTGACCACAGCACAGTAGTACGTCCCAGAATCAGATGAGTTTGTTATAGTTTTGGACAGCGTGTAGTCACATCTCCCTTCCTCTCTGTTTCTGACACCACCATGGTAAATGGTGCCTGGATGGGATTCTGATGCACCTTTAAACCAGTGCACTGTGTCTTCACCTGGACACTGAACTGTGTCATTTTTGCTGTTCTTGGCGAGGAGTGAACACTGCAGAGTCATTGTGTCGTCCAGATGGACTGACTCAACATCTGGAGTTTGTTTCACGGTGACAGATTTCTGCTGGGTTTTAGGATCTGTGTGATTCACAAAACACATGAAATAGTATCAGCTGTGGTTGTTTGGGTTTTGACACAGGTATATCAAAGACAATAAAATGCATATACTTTACCATTCACCGCCAAAACTGTGCCATTGATGAATTCCATTATGTATGCCGATCCTGCTTGACAGAGATATGTTGCTTCATCTTCTTTACTTATATTTCTTATGGTAAGAAAATTCACATTACCTACACTTGTGGCACTGAATCTTGAGTTGTTAAATTGTTCCTTAAGGGATGCTTTTTCAAAAGTTCCTGAGGCAATTGTTTCGATCACATATCCAAAACTCAGCTTATACCAATAAGACAACGCAACATCATCCTTAAGGATATAACATGCCAGAGTCACATCATCTCCAAGTTTAGCCACAGTCAATGAGATATCGAGAGAAAGCTTGGGGGTTTCGGTCCGAGCTGAAGAAAAGAAACAAACAGTAGCAGTTAGAACAAAACAAAGCACTTTAAAAAGGTATCATTTAAATGTAAATATATTACACATTGCTACATGTGCCTTACACATTGTGTACAATGCTACATGCTACAGTACAAAAGAAGTAAACTCACACAATGTGCTTAGAAGAATCAAAGAGAGCAGTCTTCCGATCATTGTGGTACCTCCACCTTCTCTTGCACAACTGATGTCTTCCCACTCAAAGGAAGATTTAGTCACAAGGTGATCAAGGTTTACAAAGTGGAAAACATGGTGATTGGCTGAAGCACAGAAAATGCACTTCCTCTAAATTTTTATAAACCATTTACAGTGAATTTAAGCTGTACAGTTTGTTTCCACTGCATTTTAAAAACCTGCATTTTATATACATGGAAATACAGTTCAATATTATACATAGATCTGACTAAAAATTGTATTGGAAAACTGGATGTTTTAGTTAATTTATGATGCTCAATTTGTCATTTTAAACACATGATTTAAAATGCACACAGGCTAACCACAACTCAGTGTATAAATGGTTTAAAAAAATGGCTGGGAGTTGTAGTTGCTTTTATGATTAAGGCAAAACAGTAACTACTAATTCCTACAGTTATAGCAGTAATAGAGTACTCCTGCAGTAAAGTAGCAAAGGCTACAAAGGGATATGTGTAAAATGTAAGATTAAATGAATGAATGAATTAAATTTTTATATAGTGTTAGACACTAATGTGGTGGACAGTACAACCAAGTGACGCATGGCTCTGGTTTTGCAGTTTTGTTTTGAGTGTGTTCAAACTGATTTGTGCCTTTTTTTTCCTAACAAGGTGCTTGAAAGAAAAACATTCATACATTTAGAAAAGAAAAAAGCAGGTGATATCAAAGCACATTTCTGAGGACTGTACATTAACTGACTTGCAAATTATATTTCTTTATTCTTCTATTGAGCTACATTTCAGTGAGAACTGTAATGCACTGCATGATTGGATGATACTTTTTACTCCACTTGATCTGTTGGGTTCTACTTACCTTTTTTCTTCAGTTATGCCATTTGATTGATCAATTTAATACTAAATGTAATCAAATTACAAAAAAATGTGTGAAGTTGAAATGAGGTCATCTTTAGTCAGTTAAAAACATTAAATAATGATACAGATGACTGACAGGGAACACATAGACGTACAGTATGCTGACTGTCTTGATAAAAAAAAAAGTAAAATAAAAACATTGAATGGCGCAAGTGCATGCTGCAGTCTGGTAGTGTGATACCTGTCGGATTTTATTTTGTTTTGTTTTTAAATTAGTGCTCTATATTTTGTAAGTTACTGTACCCTAAAATCCAATCCACATTGTTCATAATTTACATGCTATGGAAGCAAAACTCACTCAATTTTACATACCTACGACATACTTTACATACTAATTTACTTTCTTTATTTATTTAAAAATAAGAACAGGTATAAAAATAAGAATACAAATAAGGATAACTTTATTGATCCCAGAGGGAAATTCATATGTCTGGCATAGCTCATCTGCTATTTGTATGAGAATTTAAAAGCCTGATGGCTCTTCCAGCACTGATGTTTTTTGTTCCATAAAGATGTTATTAAGTGGGTGAGTTGTTCAGGTTTAGAGCCAGCTTTCCTGACTAGTTTGTCCAGTCTCCTTCCATCCATGTTTCTGATGCTGCCACATTAGAGATGCAAGGAGATATGGGGTAGCTGTGGTGGAGAAGCACACTTGTGGAGGAAAAGACTGAGTAGAAGTGGAAGTGGGTGTGACTGCAGAGTCAAATCTATTGAACAACTGATTGAGTTCATCAGCTCCTTCCACATTGCCTATAAGTAGCTGTCACTTCTTTTCTTTCTTTCTTTTTTTTTAGCCAAAGATGGTACTGATTCCTCTCCACTAATGTTGCTGTTTTGTAGATTCCTTTCTATCTTCTTTTTGTATTCCACTTTTCCCATTTTCAGTCTCTTCTTTAGCTCATGTTGTAGCTGTTTGAACAGTTCTTTGTCAACGTCCCTAAAATATGCCTTTTTCTGGTTGATGACTGCCTTTATGTAACTTGTGATTGGCGGGGGGTTAAAATTCAGCCTGGGAGGTTGGTTTGGAGAGGCCACGAGAGCGCTGCTGTGCTTAATTGGGTAAAAAAAAAAAAATTTTGATCACCGGCCAGTTTGCCCTGGAAACAACCGTCTGTTTGGGAAACCTCCCGAACCTCCTGATGGCCACCACGTCCCTGCTTGTGAGCCAGGTTTTGCTATTGTGGAAACACCATACTGTTCTCATCTGTTTCCAGCAGCACATTCCAATCTGTGCATTCAAAGCAGTCCTTTAGAGCCTCAGTAGCATCAGGTGTCCATTTCCTGACTGTGAGTTTAGTTTCAGATCTGCACAATGGGTTTTTAACATGTCTGCAAAAAAACCGAGTTGTGGTCTGATCTGCCAAGTGGGGGTAAGACAGTAGCTCTGAAAGCTTCTTTGGCGTTGGCATACAGCAGATCAAGGGTTTTATTTTCTGTGGTAGGTAAGTCAGCAAACTGTGTGAATCTGGATTGAAGTCTCCAGAAATAATGAAGTATACTTCTGGATGTTTAGTCTGTATCCTAGCATCAGTTTCATGGAGAACTTCACATGGAACTTCAGCTGTTGCCTTGGGTGGAATGTACACCCAATGTATGTATTATTATGATGATATGACTGAATTTTCTTGGTACATAATATACCAACTGCCAATAATTCAATATCAAGATAATACATTTTCTCCTTGACAGTGATCTCTGGTTCACAAATAAAGGCAGACCCCTACCTTTTTTCTTGCCACTAGCTTTAGCATCTCTGTCTGACCGTATGAGGGTGAAACCAGGTAGTTCCACATTAAAGTCTGAGATCTTTTGGTTAAATCATGTTTCAGTAAAACATAGAAGACTGCACTCACAGTATACTTTCTGAGTCTTCACCAATATCTCAAACTCAACACTGAGCCAGAGAGCCACACAGTGAACAACCAAACAGAAACAGCTAATGTTGTAGGAAACCTGCTGAAATGCCTTTCAGGAATGGCCTAATGCTTTGACCTGACTGGACGACAACAGTAATTTGAATAACCAGTTGTTACAATCAAGGGATGCAAAAGAATATCTCAACATGGGGAACCTTAAATAGAACCTAGTGCACAGAAGTCACCAACTTTCTGCTGCTTCAGGTTAGCTCAAGAACAGTTTATAGAGAGCTTTATGGAATGGGTTTCCATAGCCAAGCAACTACAAGCCTTACATCACCAAGCCAAATTCACAGGAATGGATGCAGTGGTGTAAAGCACACCACCACTGCACTCTAAAGTAGTGGACCCAAACAGCCCACCCAAACAGCAACAATATACAGAAGAGTAAAAGTAATATCAAAGAAGGTGGAAAATTATTGTTTCCAAGAATGGGTTGAACTTCAGTCTCTAATTACATGAATAGAATAGAATAGAATAGAATAGAATAGAATAGAATAGAATAGAATAGAATAGAATAGAATAGAATAGAATGCCTTTATTGTCATTATACAGGATGTACAATGAGATTGGAGATTGGATACATTTCCACCACTCCTCAGCCTCTAGTAATAGAATGGACTTTTTCACTTAACTTCATGCGCACATCAAGTTTTTGCTCACAGAAAGGGACAATTTGTGTTCAGGGCCACAAATCACTGGATTGAATTTTGCATCACACACAGCGTTGAGACTGTGTTGCAGATGCACTGAATGAATTGTCTGTGCAATCAAAGGTTACTAGACTCCCACTCACAAACAAATTTGTAGTGAACTGAAACCTACTGAACAAGAGTCTTTGTTGTGGTCGTTCATGTTTGTTTGTTTGTCTGTTTGTTTTAGCACAGTTTCAGCATTTCCAATACTTCTGTTTTAACTTAGATGCTTTTGTATGTAAAATTAATGAAGTTTGCTCTTTTTTTCTCTTGCAAGCAATGTGTGGATTTTGCATGATTTGTAAATTGTCAGGATAATTCAAAAGCATGTTGACTAAATGCAATATTCATTTGTCATTGCACAAATCAATCACTTTACATGTAAAAGACTGAAAAAAATAGAGAGTAAGAAATTAACACATGGCTTGGGAAACTATAGCTCTTCCTCGAAGCAAAAAGTAGATCAGGTAGCCAGCCTCATGCTTTGATGATTAAAGTTCACTGTAAGCACGCTGGTTGGTGGGCCTTGCCACTTCAGAGCAGACTTCTAATGTCAGGAACTGAGATATGAAACACTTCCTACAGGTTACATAAATAGAGAGACTACAATACTTTTATTTGCTGTTGTGTAGAAAAATACAAATTATGCTGGCTGACTCTCTAAGACTAACAAAGCAACATAAAATAAAATAAAAAAATTTGGATCAAGTTCAACAGATCTGACCAATCAGAGCGCTGCATTTGGCAACGTGAGGTCATATCTTAAAACGTGCACCAATATGCTGAATATACAGTGATGTGGGAACAGTAAAATAATGCTATTTTTCCTCAGACACACAGCTACACGCTGCTCCGGGTCAATAAAGCCACTGAATTCATTTCTCTCCCTCCTCAGATGTTATCCTAACTCTGCCAACAAGAGCTCAAACAAACACTGACATCCTGAAATATGTACGAAAGCGGCCATGATGCAGTTCCAACTCCGGGATCAAACCGTGAAATTCCTCCTGCTGCTGGTTTCTCATAAGAGTTGGACCAACCCATATTCTCTGTTTCTTTCTTCTCTTGTTTAGAAACATCAGGACCTCATTACATCCTTGCTTGATGTCGACTGCATTTTTTTCACAGTGCGTTTTATGAGGACGGTTTATTCGCAAAAACGCAACGTGTCCGGTGTGTATATAGGTTACACGACAAGTTCACATCCAAAAGATTCTGAATTTCGTGACATTTTTTCGCAACACATCCGGTAGGCAAAGGCCTCAAATCTGAGGCCATGATTCTCAGGTAGAAAAGGTTGGCGAGCCCACTTTGGTTCAGAAACAATTTACTGTCCCAAGTGGAGGACTTTAAGTATCTTGAACTCTTGTGAGGGGCGAGTTAAGTGGGAGATCGACATACAGATTGGAGCCACGTCTTCAGTGATGCAGACACTGTACTGGTCTGTTGAAGAGAGAGCTGATATGTTAAATGTGGTCAGTGAGCTCTTGGTAGTGACCGAAAGAGATTGAAGATACAAGCAATGGAAATGAGCTTCCTCTGAAGGGTGGCTGGGCTCCCCTATAGCCATAGGGTGAGGTTAGTCATTTGGAACTAGAGACACTACTCCTCAATATCGACACCCTGGGAACCTCCTTGGTGAGGTGTTCTGGGAGGAGGCCGCAAAACTCAGAACGCACTAGAACTGGCTTGAGGTAAAAAAATCCAAAACTCAACAAAGACCTCACCAAAAAAAAGAAAAATAGACAATCTGACGAAGGAAACAGGAAAGACAGAACTTAAATGCCTACACACACATACACACAGAAACACAGAAACAGGGACTTGACAACAAGAAAACAATAACGCCTGATTTACACTTTAGTGGTGAATCTTTGTAGAGCCTTTGACATAACGTACATAAGTAGCCTGCATTTATGCTTGTGCTGGTACATTATGTGTCAACCATCGTGTGGGCTTGTCTCTATTTTATATGTGGCGCCAACTGGTAGGAACAAATAAAGTGCTGGTAGCCAGAAATGCATGGGAGGATTTGACGGTACTGAACAGGCCAATCACAGTAGTTGCATGCTGCATCAACCTGACATGTAGTCATATATTTAGGGAGGTGCAAATCAGGTTACGCTGTAGGTTACAGTGTAAGGTTCAGACGAGTTTGCAGTCATACTGTAGGTTATAGCGTAGAGTCCCTGCTGAAGCATTAATCCCCATTAAGGAGGTTAGGCTAATAAATAACAGAATATAAGCAAACTGAAAACAGAAAACATACACTAAGAGAACTCAGAATGCAAGAACACAGACACAATTATAAAACTCAGCCTACAAAAGTAATCAAAACTAACACTTTAGATAATAACCAGTAACAACCAGAAAACTCAAAATAACCCAACAAAAACTCACAGACTATGATATTTAGAGTTACACAGACACAAGAACTGACTCAGACCTGGATATCGCTGGTTTATTATTGCCTCTGTTTTATCATTGCTTAATCAAGACTCCACAGAATTCACAAATTTTTGCACGACAACTGCATAAACAGGAACTATTTATGTGTGGAAACAATAAACATTGCACTTGTTAGGTGCGTGTAAACTAGCTAAGAATAGCCAGTGCACATGCAACTGTGCAAAACTGGTCTTGTACTTTTTTCAATTCAAAGCAATGTGGTGTGTGTTCGTCAGTGCCTGTGAAAGAACAAGCAAAGCCACATGTGGTACCTGAACTGTGAGCTGCAGGCTGTGGCTGGCTACTTCTCGGCTTCCGACACCTCACCAAGCCCGTTTACTCAGAATGCACATGAATTATGGTATCAACAGGATATGTAGCTCGTTCACAACAAGCCTCCGCAGGCTATTTTTGTCTAAAACTGTAAACCTGATAGTTTTCAGATCTGCCTTTCTGGATATGGACATGTTTAGGTTGAACAATTGTAGAATTATACACCAACCACACATTTGGTTACCTCTCTTACATATGCCATAACAAATGTGCATTGTAGCACACACGCCAAAGGGCACTTTGCATGCAAATTAGTCACACTAGTAGCTTTGACACAGTGGTACAAGTTGGCACACCAGGAATGAGAATAAGCTGCAGCTAATAGTTAAGAGGCTGTCCTGTCTGATGGCTTCTCAAAAACACTAATTAGTGCACAATTAAGTTTTGAATACAGCACGGAACACATTACTTTGTATCAATTTTGATTTTTTTTTCCAATATTGATGTCAGCAGATAATGTTTTGTTTCTTTAAGCGTACTGCTTTAAATTATTGTGACAAGCTTACTATATTGAGTTCCAGCATGCATAAAGATCAGAGAGGGAGGTGTGTGAGGGGCAGATCAGCTGTTTCAGCCCCTTACACCTTTTACAAACATTGTGGTGAGACCTGTGACCAAGCAACACATTTCCTTCTCTAAACAAATAATGAAGGAAACCACACTGCTGCAATGGAAATTCTCACAGAGCAGCTGTTATATCACAGGTCAAGGTGCTTGCATATGCTGCAAGCTGCTAGTATTTAAAAATGATTTGACTTCCCTTGCGGGAAAAGGTTTAGAAACAATAGCCCCGTGCACAGAAACTAAAAATAAAAAGCAAGAGAGGAAAGAAAAAATACCCCCTGTGGATTCACACCACACGACCACATCACTGCTGTTTTTTCCGTGCATCGTTTGTTTCTCACTGCTTTTGAAACATGGACCAAAGAATTGTCTATACATCATAAATCATTTAAAAATTTAAGTTATTCATTTAGGATTTTACTTTAATGAGTGATGAGTGCATTAAATGAGCTCAACGTAAACAGGTAGACAATTTTCACTTTGTGTGTGTGTGTGTGTGTGTGTGTGTGTGTGTGTGTGTGTGTGTGTGTGTGTGTGTGTGTGTGTGTGTGT
>JAVDPK010002420.1:655119-667446 GCA_034780415.1 Cichlasoma orientale
ATCTGAACAGCACTTTGTTGCAGCTGTTGTTGTTTTTAAAGTGCTTTATAAATAAAGTAGTAGTAGTAGTAGTAGTAAAATCAGCTTTAGTTCTTTGTGCAGTTAACATAATGATGGAAACATGCCTTTGAGACTGCAGATTCACACTGCTAACCTCCTGCTCTACCAGATCTGGAAAGGGTGCTATTGGATTTAAATCTGTCTACTAGAATGGCTGCTTAAAGGTGGCATATCATGCAAAATCCACTTTTTTTAGTCCTTAAATAAATTTTTTGTGTACTTTGAGTGTCTAGGAGTGCAGAACTTTTTAATTTATTCTCTTCCGGTGCTGCATAGATATTCTTTTTGGGTCATATTTTTCAGTCTGTTCAGTTTTCTCTATTCCCTATTACATTTTTTTTTTGTCTATTACGTCACAGTATTTGCTGTGGAACTGCTAAACAAGGTCATGGACTTCCGGCTAACCAATTTCACGAATCCACCATTTTTGAAGGCGTGGTTCTGCGGGTTCGTCGTCTTCATTCTCCTGCTCTGGGTCAGACTCTGGCTCAAACATGTAAGGCTGGATGGACAAGTCTTCCGTTGTTGCCATCTTTAATAAACTTGGAAATAAAAAGTTTCTCACTGCTATCAAACTACAAAAATGGCCGAACAGGGCGGAGTGGAACACTCTGCGACCTGGAGGGGGGGGGGGCGGGACGTGAAATGTCTCATTCACATTTAAAAAGACTGCAACAAAAGAGTTGCTCTAAGACGCGCCTCAGAACAGGAGTAAACGAGGGGTCTGTGGAGCTACGATAACGAGGAATTCAGACCAAAGAATTGCAGTTCTACTTTATGTAGACCACAAGTGAATGATTTACATATGAAAAGGAAGGATTTAAAAGCATGATATGTCCACTTTAAGTCTGATGGACTCATTGTCATGTTTATGAAACGAGTGTGAAGCCACAACTGCTTCACAATCTGCATTGGTGACTCATCCAGGAAGCAGCCATTTGAAGTTTGGTATATAAAGATACCTAAACAAGGCAGGCTGAATGCTGCTCATGCCTAATTCTGACTGAAATTCATCACGCCATACATTATGACAGTTGCTCACATAGACATTGATTTCTGCTTCTGTAGCCCATCTGAGAGACTTAGACATGCACATTTCTAGCTCCCTGAACAAGTCAATTAATTATACACACTATTGTAGTGAAAATACAAACAACCGTTTTAGACACATTGAACTGAAAACAGAAAATTTGGATTTCCAGCAGCTGAGAAATCTGGCAGTTCACCCCATAGATCCTTGACCAGGAGTGGGCAGCATTTTTTCTCAGAGGCTCAGAGAGCCACACACTAAAGAACCAAACAGAAACCTCTCACACAAAGTGCTGAATGATTCATTGATTTTTGTAAACATGACGGATTGCTTTTCTATAAGGAAATATTGACTTAAATGCTTAATGTATTTATATTTTAGAATACATCCAGGCAACAATAAATAGAAAAATCTAAATTGGTTGAGCTGTGAAGCAGATGAGCCCCAGCAGCAGAAGACCATACCAGGTACCACTCCTGTCAGCTCAGAACAGGTAACCTAGCCCACAGATCAATAAACAGCTGTGCATTAAATCTGAATCTAAATCACTGTGAAATGTTTCCAGCACCTTGTTGAATCTGTGCCACAAAAAATTAAGGCAATACTAAAGACATAAGGGATCCACCCAGTAATTGCAAGATAGGTATTACTGTACGCTGTACTAATAAAGTACACACACTATGTTACAAATGTGATGAACCTACCATTGCAATGTTCACAAGCTGGTTTTTGCTTTCTGATAAGAATCAGAGCAAAGTTCACAAGCACAGAGCAGGTCAGCAGTGTCACGAGCACGGCAACGACCGGGAACCCCTCTGGAATGAGAGAATAGCCGTGGAGACACTAATTTGTATTTAGGAAATTTAGGTAAAGACACTTTTCAGGAAAAATGCTAAAAACAAAACAATTCTGGACTGTAGCAACTTCACTGACTTCGTTTCACAGATGTGCAGTATCTCAATAATAAATTATCAGAACTGTTATTTCAGACATTCATGATTTTTTTATACATCCATTAATATTTTATCTCAAATTTTCACTTCATCACTTCAATAACATTTAATTTACTGCTGTACTTTTTTAGATTCTTTATATTTCTATTCTTTATACATCTGTATGACCCATTTTCTGATAATCTTCTGATTGGAGTAGGCGATGTTCAATCGATCCATTTTCTAACCTAGGTTAACAGAGAAAGTCGATACCTGTGATCTCTGACTGGGTTTTAGGATTCCTCAAAGCCAGCTAACACTAAGAACACCTGGCTATGTTGAACTTGCTTCATGGTACACCCCTCTGCTAAACATGTTAGTGTTTAACTGTAAAAGCCATCACTGTTCCAAGTATGGCTTCACCTTATGTTCTACAAAGTTTAAAAAATAAAACTAACCTGACACATTAACTTGTCTGTACTCTTCATGTGAAATATTCTTATCATAGCATTTTCTTATTGGATATTACTGCATTTTAAGTGTTCACATTCAAGTGTTTACTGACCTTGGGTAGTCACAACAAAAATCACTATGTAGCCTGCACAGGGCAGACACAAGCAGCTGAAACACGGGAGCCTTTACATGACAGAGAACACCGCAGGAAATGAGTAGAAAACACAGAGAGAAAAGTAGAAAGAAAGAACAAAGAGGGCAAGGGTAGCGGAGGCAGCCAAACAGCACCTGCAGTATGACCAACACATGCAGGCAGTAAACTGTTCACAGGTTTCCAACCACTGTAGGCTGTGAGCTACACTATCATGTTTATGCAAAGAACTGTGAGCTGTGAGCACTCAAAGCTGATCTAACTCGAGTCAGTTTTACAGGCCTGAAACTATCACGTGAAGACCCTCACAGAAATCAAGACAATAATTAGTATAAATAAATAAAGATTTAAATAAAACTTTAAAAACATACTTATCTCCACTTTAGTTCCTTCACCAAACAGGATCTCTCCACATGTGACCATAGCACAGTAGTACGTCCCAGAATCAGATGAGGTAGTTTTATTTTTGGACAGCGTGTAGTCACATCTCCCTTCCCCTGTCTTTCTGACACCACCATGATAAATGATGCCTGGATGGGATTCTGAAGCACCTTTAAACCAGTGCACTTTGTCTTCGTCTGGACACTGAACTGTGTCATTTTTGTTGTTCTTGGAGAGGAGTGAACACTGCAGAGTCATTCTGTTGTTCAGATGGACTGACTCAACATCTGGAGTTTGTTTCACGGTGACAGATTTCTGCTGAGTTTTAGGATCTGTGTGATTCACAAAAACACATGAAATAGTATCAGCTGTGGTTGTTTGGGTTTTGACACAGGTATATCAAAGACAATAAAACATATACTTTACCATTCACTGCCAAAACTGTGCCATTGATGAATGCCATTACGTATGCCGATCCTGCTTGACAGAGATATGTTGCTTCATCTTCTTTACTTATATTTCTTATGGTAAGAGAATGCACATTACCTACTTTTGTGGCACTGAATCTTGAGTTGTCAAATTGTTCCTTAAGTGATATTTGGCCAAAAGCTCCTTTAGCAACTGTTTCAAGCATATATCCAAAGTTCATCTTATACCAGTAATACAACCCAGCATCATCACTCAAAACTGTACAGGTCAGATTCACATCATCTCCAATTTTAGCCACAGTCCAAGAGATATGGAAAGGAACCTCATTCATTTCAATCAGAGCTGAAGAAAAGAAACAAACAGTTGTAATTAGAACGTGGCACAACAAAGCATCTAAAAAAGTATAATCATCATGTAGTGTAAAAGGTTACGCTGCCTTCTACATTTTGTTTTATATGGTTTACAATGCTACAGGCTACAGTACAAAAGAAGTGAACTCACACAGTGTACTTAGAAGAATCAAAGAGAGCAGCCTTCCGATCATTGTGGTACCTCAATCTTGTCTTGCACAACTGATGTCTTCCCACTCAAAGGAAGATTTAGTCACAAGGTGGTCAAGGTTTACAAAGTGGAAATCATGATGATTGGCTGAAGCACAGAAAATGCACTTCCTGTAAAATTTTGTAAACCATTTGTAGTGAATCTAGGCTGTACAGTTTGTTTCCACTGATGATTCTGCTGGAATAACAACATAATCTGTATTTGACAAGCTGTTTTATAGTATATACACATGGAAATACAGTTATACTTTTATACATAGATCCGACTAAAAAGATTTTAGTTCATTTATTTCCAATCAGTCATTTAAAAAAAAAAATGGGGATATGCACATAAGATAAAAACAACTCAATACATTAATGTTAAATATAAGACAAAGACAAATGGCCTTGAGCTATAGTTTTATTAATCTTATATTTTTGTGTCTTGTATGATTAATGCAAAACAACAATTGCTAATTCAAAATCGGTTTTGCAGTTTTGTTTTTATTGTGTTCAAACTGATTTGTGTTTTTTTTTTCTTTTCTGGTAAGTGAGATATTTAGAAGAAAAACAGTGCTGAAAAATGGTGATAGACCTACATTCTGTGAGACAAAAAGTAATTTCATAATGAAATTTAAAACTATGAAAAAATGGATGAAGTTAAAAAATTAAATAATGACACAAGACTGACAGTGATCACATTATGGTGATAAAATAAATTAACAGTGATCTGAATAGTTTCACAATTGCTAAATGCAACAGGTTGTGATTTTACTAGTGATTACATAAAACAAACAAACTTTTCTCTGTTTTCACAAACCAACTAGCCCCATTTCACATACCTAAAAATTACTTTTTGTACTTACATTTAGTGTGAGGACTTTTTAAAAAATTGCAGAAAATCACACCTAAATGAATAATGAATACATATCCATTCAGACAAAGGTTAGTTGGTCATTGCCCAAAAGCAGAGCTTTCATTTCTGCATACACACAAACTACTAAACCATCTGTGACTGCTAATAAATTATTAGACACTTTGTTCCCCATATAAAGTATAACTTTGTTTTTAATTTTTTTATTGACATGTTTAATAAGTGCATCTGAAACAAAGCCTCAGCTGTCTCTCTGTTATTAAAAAACATCAGCACTCTTGTGGAGCAAAATGCTATGCTTCTGTTTCTTTAGAGATTAAAATGAGCCTATCACTGCTTTTTTTTTCTTCAGCTTTTCTCTGTAGTGCTACTGGGTGTTTCCTGCAACTCTGTGTGTCATTCACACAGACCCGACCAGCTTTTTGTGTCCCTTAGCTTGGGTCTCAAATACAGCCATAAACATGACAAGTTATGTTCTTTACTTTAAAACTGAAAAACTTAACTTCACATACTGTACATGGACACAAATCAGAATATAAAAGTTCATGTTAACAAAAAAAATGGAAAATCTGTGTCCAGGAACACGAATCAATGGATTAAATTTTGTGTTACAATAACTGTCTTGAGACTGTGTTGTCGGTGCAGGTGCATTGATTGAGTTGTCTTGTGCAATCAAAGGTTACTGGACTCCCACTCACAAACAGATGTGTAGTGAACTGAAATGTACTGAACAAGAGTCTTTGGTGTGGTGGGGAAATTCTGTTTTGGCACACGTTCAGTATTTTTAAGGCCTCACATTTCATGTAGATGCTTTTGCATGTAAAATGAATGAAATTGTTTTATTTATTTTTTTGTTGTTTTTTTTTCTCTTTCAAGCTATGTGTGGATTTTGTGAGGTTTTAATTTGTAAACTGTTGGGATCATTCAAAAGCTGCACCACATGCTGACTACTGTTGTCATTGTACTAATTAATTAATCACTTTACATCCAAAAGGACATGAAATATTAAACTTTTGGAAATAAAAAGGTGAGAAATAAGCATGGTGTGTGATACTATAGCTCTCCCTTAGAGCAAGAAGCAGATCAGGTAGCCGGCCTCGTGCTTTGATGATAAAGGTTCACTGTTAGCACACTTGTTGGTGGGCCTTACCACTTCAGAGCAGACTTATAAACCTCTTATCTCAGGAAGTGAGACATTGCCTACAGGTTAAATAAACAGAGAGACCATGGCACTTTATTTGTTATTGTATAGAACAAATTTATACAACATACAGTAATTGTATTTGCTAGTCTAAGAGTGTCAGCAAATACATGTATGAGGATGTGGGATCCCCTTTCAATATATATAAAGTTTTTAATACGAATAAATACATATAAATTAGATGTTGGACAACATCACCCAGTGAGATAGTTGTTACTACAATAAAGGGGAAAGTAAAACTTTAAAAAGATAAATACAGAATAAAAATGCTGCAGTAAAAGCCTAGAAGAGTGGTTTGGTTGAGTGCCACAAAATCCTGATTTTGCCATGTTTCTTAGGCAAAGGAAGTCAATGTTACTGTCAGTAAAGATATACTAGATTAGTAGTGCTTTATTGTTAAGTGAATGGGCATTCAACAGCACAAAAGATGCATTGTTGACAGGTAATGCTGGGACAAGTATGAAGGGAATAGTGCTGTCAATGCAAACCAATGGTCTTAGGTTACTTAGAATACTCCCATTTGTTTTGTTTTGTTTTTTGTTTGTTTTGTTTTTTAGTAAAAAAAAAAAAGAAAGAAAGAAAGAAAAAAAGAATACTCCCATTTGTTATGATGTTGACATTGCCTACTGGAACACTTATCCCACAGTACAGAGGAATAGCATATTCCATGCACGAAACACACAGAAGCAAAGTTTGTCATGAACTGAGAAGCAGCGATATATTTGCCAGCATTATCTCATTCACCTCGTCCAGTTCTGAAGGCATAAGGCAGGGGTGTCAAACTCCAGGCCTCGAGAGTCGGTGTCCTGCAGGTTTTAGATGCGTCCCTGATGCAACACGCCTGAATCAAATGGCTGAATTACCTCCTCAGTATGCAGTCAAGTTCTCCAGAGTCATGCTAATGACTTCTATACTGTATTTGACTCAGGTGTGTTGAAGCAGGGACACATCTAAAACCTGCAGGACACTGGCTCTCGAGGCCTGGAGTTGGCCACCCCTGGCATAAGGGATGGAGGCAGATGACCGACTTTGGAAAAACCTAAAGGGAACTGCCAAAAGAAGAAAAGGAGAAGAAGGAACTAAGCCACACCTCTTGAGGGATGCTGTTGAGGTTGCTTCAAGAATACAGAGTATCTGGCCTGCTGTTTCAGGCCATTCAGGCCCTGTACAGCCACAGTGAGAGCTTGGTTCACATTGCTAGCAATGTGTCACTCATTCCCAGTGAGTGTTAGACTCCACCAGGGCTGCCCTTCATCACAGAATAATAATTTTCATGGACAGAATTTGTAGACATAGCCAAGTGAACAGTCTGCCACTTGGCTATGTCTCAGAATCTCATCTTTGCTTTTTGCAGATTATTTGTTTTTGCTGGCATCAACAGGTGGTGGTCTCCAGCTCACACTGGGGCAGTCATTCAAGATGGACTCAGAGTAGAGCTACTACTCCTTATTATTGCAAGGGGCCAGTTGAGGTGGTTCAGGCATCTGACTTGGCGATCCCCCGGGCACCTCCTGGGTGAGGTGTTCTGGGAAGAGGTCCCGGATGGATGGATCATTCTGATATGTGACACCCTTATTTCCAAGCTAAATTAGAAAGGTTTTTTTTTTAAAATAGGAAATAACACATACACATGGGAACCCCTTATTGTCAAGGAAAAAGAACCCAAATGTGAGACTCACAGGTAAAAGGAAAAAAGAACCTTTTATTGAGGCAATTTTTAAAAGTCACAAAAATCCAAATGTCAAAAAAAGAAAAAATCCACAAGTCCAAAAACAAAGTTAATACCCTCTCTCACAAAGTCTCGGGTGTCTCGAGCTTTATACTGTTGCAGTTTATGTGGGTTTGTGGGCGACTGAGGGGAGATGGTGTGGTATTACCTAAAACAAGACAGGGGGCTGGGGGCCAAATGAGCGAGAGGGAGGAGAGTGATAAACAGATCTGTGACAGAAAGCAGAGGAAGTACGAGAAATATATTGTTTGTGTGAGAGGACAGCAATGGAGACAGTTGGAGCTGATGTATGAGGGAAAAATAAATATGTGAGTGCATGACAAATAGAGTGCAAGAATAAAGATCCAAAAGGCAACAAAAACACTGAGGGTCAATCAGGGGAATGAGACACAGCTAGGGAAATAAGACATGTGACAGTAATTAAGGACAAAGACACAAAGGAAAACTAAATACAAAACACAAGAGACTGCAAACTGCAAAATAAAACAGGAAGTAGCTCAATTGGGAAGCATCTACAGCAGGGGTCGTCAACAATTGATTGGCGTACAGTACATGTAGCAGTACTCTGTGGGGGGCCGGATGGAAAGCTCTGGCGGGCCGGATGTGGCCCACGGGCCGCCAGTTGACGTTCCCTGATCTACAGTAACACAGATACAGGGACTTGACAACAAAAGAACACTGAGGAAGCTAGACTAATAAATACCAGAGCATGAGTGAACTAAAAACAGAATATAAACACTAACAGAGGTCAGAATATAAGAACACAGAAACAATAAAACAAACAATAGTGATCAAAACTAAACTAACCCAACAAAAACCCACAGATTATGACATTCACAGATGTTCTGAGGAGTGTGAAACCTGCGTAAGAGACAAAGGAAATCACTCACACCTGGACATCACAGGTTTATTGTTGCCTCTCTTATCATTGCTTAATCAAGACTCAACTGAACTTCTAAGAATTCACAAAGTTTCACGACAGGTGCATTAACAGGAACTACTGATGTGTGGAAACAGTAAACATATGCACTTGTTCGGTGCATGTAAAACAGCTGGTGCACATGCAACTGTGTAAACATAGTTTAACTGAATCAACAGTTAAACTAGTTTTTCATTTCAAAGCACTCTGGGATGTGCACGTCAGTGCCTGTGAAAGAACAAGCAAAGCCACACGGGGCAGCTGAACTGTGAGCTGCAGGCTGTGGCTGGCTACTCCTCTGCTTCTGACACCCCACCAAGCCCGTTTACTCAGAATGCACATGAATTTATCAACAGGATATGTAGCTCGTTCACAAGAAGCCTCTGCGGGCTATTTTCGATCGAAACTGCTAACCAGACAGTTTTCAGGAGACGTGCAAAAAAAATTTTTTTTCCAATCACACAAACCCCACATAAATACAACTGTGCTTAAGTTTAAAAGAAATCATTTTAGTCAAGTTTTGTGAGGTTAAATTATTTCCTTCACTCATGACATTACATTTGTAACATTCAAGGTTCATTCGATCGGCGATCAAATTCGATTTTGTCACTATCTCAAAAAGAGGACTGCAGACCACCACAGACGGCTTGTGTGTGATTTCTGGTTAAACTGAACAACCTTTGATTTTTATACACAGTTCCAAGTGAATCCAATTTACCACAACATGATTCATTATCTGTACAACACACTCTTTGCCCTTAGATTCTTGATTTTGATAAGTAAAAGCTTCTTGCAAAAGCCTTTAGCATAATTCATCCTGAGCAACAGAAAATACCGCAATGTGCAAAGGTTAAGCTCCCCTTTCTGAGTCACAGAAATCAGCTCCAAATTGATACTGGAAAACTGACTGGAAGATTCTCATCCCAACACATAATGCTGTGCTGTCAAGTGCCTCCTGTGTGTCTTTGTTGCACGCATGGTGTTCTCCAGTCAGAGCTATATTGGCTACAGAAAACAGCCACATTTAACCAACCTGCAAGGTCCGCAAAAGGAGGCTGGTGGAGTGGTGGTTAGGGGTGGTCCCGTTAGAATTTTGTGTTTCACTTTGACTTAAGTATAGGCACTACACATAACTAGATCAAGGTTAGAGAAAGATCATAGTTTGGGTTAAAACACGTGTGACTGCCCTCTCTCACCTTAACAAATGTGTGTCACAGCACACATGTCAAAGGGCACTTTGCATGCACGTTAGCCACACCCGTAGCTTTGACAAGTGGTACTAATAGGCATCCCAGGGATGACAATAAGCTGCATTAAAGAAATACTCAGGCTGGATGGTTAAGAGGCTGTCCTATCTGATGGCTTCTCAAACCCACTAAATATGGCAAGTACAAGTTAGTTATGAATTCAGCACAGGAAGCATTATTTTGCCCCTTCCACCTTTATAAACATTAATATAAAACCAGTGACTGAGCAACACATTTCATTTTCTAAACAAATAATGCAGGAAACCACATTGCTGCAACACAAATTCTCATAGGATAACTGTCATATTACAGGTCAAGTGTTTGCATAATATGCTGTAGTGTTTTACAGACGTTTTACTTTAATTTGACTTGCTTTGCGGAAAAGGGTTTAGAAACAACAGCCCCGTCCACAGAAACTAAAAGTGAAAAACAAGAGAGGAAAAAAAAAATACCCCCTGTGGATTCACACCACACGACCACATCACTGCTGAATTTTCCATGCGTCGTTTGTTTCTCACGGCTTGTGAAACATCGATCAAAGAACCTGTGTATATATAATTAATCATATATGAATTTAAAAGTTATTTATTGATAAATAAGGTTATTTATTAATTTTCACTTACTTTAGATGAACTCTATGCAAACCAGTAGATCATTAAAACTCTCTGTGATGTGTTTAGACAGTGGATGATGTGTTGCGTGAGTCAAACTCAAACCAACATCTTAGTACTGTGTGTCAGAAGTGTTAGCTCACCAGTTCTCTACAATGTTTGTTTTTAAACTTTGATTCATTATAAATGGTTGAAGTTATTAAGTTCAAATATATAAATTAATTTAGATTAAGTACTTTTTAAAGTCTATCTTCTAGAGTACAAAGTGAAACACAAAGTAATCCCACTGCTACTATGGCAAAAACTGCTGCTGAATTAAAATGGATACATAAAAATAATGGTGACTGCTCTTATTCCCTGCTCTCCTACAGATCATGACTGAGCAGAAGTTGTTTAGTTTCACTTACATTGAATTAAGAAGCAGCAGCAGTGCAGGCCCAACATGAGTGGTGACAAATGCTCTTTTGCCGCCTGCTGGTGACTGAATGAAAAAGAAGTAGAAAGGTTTTGAAGTTGTTAACTGTTTATTTATTCAAAGGTCTGTTACTAAAAGTGTGCCTTGATTTTTATTGCTGTTTGTTTTTAGAGGCAGCAGTTACCTTATCTTATCTTACCTTATCTTATCTTATCTTATAAGGCAAAGGAAAATAAATTCACCCTTGCAGCTTTTGTTAGTTATAGTTATTGCCCTTTGACTTCAACTAAATCATCTGGATGGCTTTTGGGTAAGGATAAGTGTATTTTGGCATGTTGGTACCACAGCTGTTTCTCTCACCTGTTTCTTTATGTAGTAAATAAATACATTTTTAGACTACAGGATGTCGTCTAAGCCACCGATTAAAATTTCACTTGACTACTTTTGAGCTTCTAAAGAGAAGTCATTGTAAAGAAGGTGATGTGACCTGACATTCTACCATTACATGATAAAATCCTCCTTATTTGGTATACTCCATCACATGTTTGCAGAAGTTGACTGGACACAATCTGTGTAATGATCCAGCCACTCCTCTCCAATGTGTCCTGGTTCCATTTTGGTCCCTCATTTTTAATGCATTCTCTCATATGTGTGGACAAAATATAACTCCAGACGTTAAATCATACAGGTTACAATGTTCTCATCTCTACCACACCATCTCCTCATCCTCAAATGAAATTCACAATAACAGAACAGAATCACACACTAACAAGACAGAGGAAGCAGACGAGACTGAAATCATGAGAGTTCAGGTTGAAAAATAAAAGGTGGTCGTACCAACTGTTGACTTTCAAGCTCATTTGTATTGTAAAACTCAGTTTTTGCCACATTACTGTATTTCCATGTATGTCTGCACACCTCAGTAAATCATTTCACCTATTTCCCATTTTACTTGCAAAATATAGACATGAAGCGCTGCTTCAGACTTTTGCACAGTAGTGTAATCCTCTACATTACGCATATTGGCTGTGGTGATTAGTGAGAATTAGGGAGAGAAATTTCTATGGTGCAGTGAGGTGCAGTCAGGGGAGGTAGGTGAGGCAGTGCCTCCCCTGTCATCACAACAAGTAAAATACTAACAATGATAAGAGAAAATACATTTGACCACTTGACTGTTCTATAAAAATGTTTTCTGAATTATTTCAACATGTTAATGGTCAAAATCGTGGAATTTAGGCATCACCTGTTCAAACGCACAGAAGAAATGCGGGGTGAGCTAGTGGCTCACCTCTGGGGGCGCTGTGTCACATACAATAAATGAAGCAGGTGGTTGGCGCATGCCCATTGCTGTCTCTC
>JAVDPK010002420.1:724289-741994 GCA_034780415.1 Cichlasoma orientale
TACAAAGTGGAAATGATGGTGATTGGCTGAAGCACAGAAAATGCACTTCCTGTAAAATTTTACAAATCATTTTCAGTGAATCTGGCTGAACAGTTTGTTTCCACTAATGATTGTGCAGGAATAACAACATCATCTGTATTTGAAAACCTGCTTTATATATAAATGGAAATACAGTTAGACTTTGATACATTAGTCTGACTAAAAATCATATTTAAAAACTGTGTATTTAAGCTTGTTTATGATGTCCAGTTTGTTTTAAGCACGTGGTGATAAAAATATTTTAAGTACATCTCAATCAATATATACATGAAAAGCCAAATAACCTTTAGCTGTAGTCACTTTCATTAATCTTTCATCATTAAGGCAAAGTAATAATTAATTCCCACAGTTATAGAGTGGTGTAGACATGCCTAAAATGTAATATTAAAAGTTTTATCATTCATAAAGTTTCTTTAAGGATAGATCATAATGGGATGGACAATACCATCCAGTGGTGCATGACTCAAGAATTGTAGTTTTGTTCTGATAATGGAGTTTTCAAAGTTGCCTCACAGCATAAAAATAAAGAAGAATCAGAAACACATTCAGATATTTAGAAGAAAAATCACTGAAAAAACATTTCTCAGTACAGTGTATTTACTTGCTTATAAATTATATTACTTTATGCTAGTTCCTATCTACCTTTAATCTTTAGTTATTACAGTTGACTCTTTGGTAAATTTAACTATGAAAAAATTGTGTGAAGTTAAAATTGGGTCCTTCTCAGTCAGTTGAATAAATAAAAAATGATACACAAGACTGACATTTTTCAGTGTGCTAATAAAACTTTTAACAGTTGTTTTAATACTTTCACAGCTGCTAAAGGCAGCATGGCGCGATTTTGATACCTTTATTCTGTCAAACTGGGAGGACTCGACTAGTTTTACCAACACTCTGAACAAAGATCTAAAGTGCTCAAATTAACCCTCAAACATCAAGCAAGCGTTTTATTTTGTTTTGTTTTTTTCTGACATGACATTGTAGGCAAGTACTTACAGCAGCTTATTGAGCAATGCTCTAAGAAGTGAGAAATGATGAGGTAAAATATGAAAAGGGGCCACCACAGACATGCATTGATTGTCTTGATAAAAGCTGACTGCAGGAAGTGTGTGCTGTGTGCAGCCCAGTGTGACACAGGTAAGATTTTTTTTATGTACCCTAAAATGCAACTCATATTTTCCATAATTTACAGGACATGCAAGTGAAACCAGCACCATTCACATGCCTACAATACACTTTATGTTCCTGCACACAAGATATTAATTCCTTGGTAAAAGGTTTGTTTCCCAATTGAAGAAAAAAAATTGTTTAGTCATTTTCATTGATATCTTTATGTATGTGTAGCTGAAACTGTGTCATTGCAACAGCAAAGCCTGAGTTTGTCGTGGTCCTGGGTCTGCAACCTAGTGCTTGTCTTCTGAAGGGACTTTTGCATTAGTTAGTTTTATGGTTCATATTGTTCTCTTTCTGTATTCTTTAGTTCTCCCTGTGTTCTGCCCCACAGTGTTTCCCCTCTGTGTGGAGTTTCCTGTGTCTCTTTTCCTTGGTGTTCTTGTCTACTCATGTTGTGTCAAGTGTGTGTCTCTGTTTCTTTGTCAAACTTCTTTCTTTCTTTTTTGCCAATCTCCTGTTCCGTGGGTTGTGTTTAGTTTTACTTCTTTGTCTTGTTTCTGTGATTATGGTCAGCTGGGGTTCCTCACCTGCTGCCTGTTCCCCAATTATCCCTCTGTGTGTTTATTCTCTCAGTCATCCCCTTGTCTCTTATCAAGGTCTCATCATCGTATGTGGCAGTGTCTGTTCCCGTGTCTCCAGCATTCCTTAGTTATTAAAACTCAGTTTAGGGTTTCCTTAGTTTCTGTTCCGCTGGCTTTATGAGTTTATGTTCAGCCGTAATAAAAGTTCACCCTTTGTTAAGTCACGCCGCCTGCCTCTGAGTCCTGCTTATTGTGTCCTCACCTTTTCTGCACCCACGCACCGTGACAGAGTTGTCTCTCTCTGCACTTCTCTCACAAAACAATGCAGCAGCACAACTTTGTAGTGCTTTACTTTTGTTTCTGTGGGGATTGAAATGAGTGCAACTCTGTGTCATAGCCTCGGGGTCCCTTTATGTCCCTCATCAGTTGGATAGGAAAAATATTAATATAATATAATATAGAGTAGGTTTGATTTCTACAACTACCCAAACCACAAAAGCAAACACAAGTGAAGTATAAATGTCATATCAAAGAAGTTGAAAACATTGTTTCCATGACGTTGTTGAACTGCAGTCTCCGGCGTGACAGGCAAAACGAATTGCATCTCCAGCCCCATTAAAATGGACTCTTCAGAACAGGAAAAACTTAAATTAGTTTACATGAATGTAATTCAATAGATAAAAGTTGACGTTCTAATAAAAAAGGGGGAAAATTTGTGTTGAAGTTTTGTTTTTTTTTATTTCACTAACTGCTTTGCGACTGTGTCGTCAGTGCAGATGCGCTGAATGAGTTTGTGTGAAGTTTAGCTGCATCTCACTCACAAACAGTTAGTGAGCGGAAATGGATTGAACAAGAGTCTCTGTTGTGGTGTTCTTTGTTTGTCTGTTTGCTCGCTCGCTACTAAATACAAAATTGTTATTGTAGAAAAATCTGTCACTTTATGTCCAAAGGACACATAAAACTCTTCACGGGTAAGAAATGACGAGAAAATCCCGAAAGAGGTCACCGCTGAAGTAATTCATTCACTGATTGTCTCGATAAAAACTGACTGCAGGAAGTGCGTGCTGTGTGATACCAGGCAGACTTTTTTCGTATATTTTGTAAGTTACTGTACCCTAAAATGCAACTCACATTTTCCACTCACATGGACATGCAAGTGAAACCAGCCCTGCTCACAGAAGTTCACTGTCAGCACACTCGGTGGGCCTCAGCACTTCAGAGCAGACTTTTAATCCTCTAATTTGAGGAACTGAGATACAACACGCTGCCTATATGTTACATAAATACAGCTGGGCTAGACTAAGATGCTATTTTTGTTTTGCGTAGAACAAAATTAAACAACAAAATCATGCAACAGAAGACGCCGCACAATACTAGGAAAATGGCTTTAATGTGATTGTGTGTAGGCCTGAAATGGATTTTGTTCACGGTGTTTCTTGCGTACAAAACAAATAAAAATCACTGGGCCTTCTTCTATTAATGGTACATGATTATACCAGTTTATAGAGATTTATGAAAATCTATGTATTGATATTACTAATTATCTGGTGTGTGTGAAAAAGTACATTAACCTTCTAATGCATTAAAGCTTCACATATCATTTGACGTGCACAACTGAGACCACTGTGGTCTCAATACCATCTGATTATTTTAATATATAAAAGCCTTATTTACAATCCAATGCCTATTTTTAAAAATACATGCACCTGCTGCACAAATGAAATCACTCAAACCTGGACCTCACTAGTTTATTTCTGTTTATTTATGTTTTTAATTGCTTAATAAAGACTCTACACATCTTCTAGTTGTTTATGTATGTTTATGTATAGAAACAGTGAACTTTACTCTCACTAGGCGCATGTGAACTAGCGAACAATAACCAGTGCTCGTGCAACTGTGCAAAAATAGTTTGAATCAGCAAAAGTCTTTTTCGTTTTAAAGCACTGTGGTATGTGTGGTTATCAGTGTCTGTCAAAGAACAAGCAAAGCCATGAGTAGCAGCTGAACTGTGAGATGCAGGCTGTGGGTGGCTACTTCTCTGTGTCAGACACGCCACTCGGCCTGTTTACTCAGAAAGCTCATGAATTTTGGTATCAACAGGACATGTAACTAGTTCACAACAAAGTCGCCACTGGCTATTTTTATCTGGCAATGTTTCCAGATTTACCTTCCTGGATATGGCCTCATTTAGTTTCAATTATTGTAGAGTTGTACAAAAATAACTTTTTGACCACACAAACCCAACGCAACTACAACTCAGATATTTAAAAAATTAATAATTTAGGTAATGTTTTTTGAGTTTAAATCTTAAATATGTAACATTTAAGGTTTAATCTTAATGTTAATGTCAAACAAGGTTTGCAGACCACCAGATATTTGACTTGTCTGTGATTGAGGAGATGAGAAAAACGTCTGGTTTCTTATGAGGTGAGTGCGGGGGACTGAAAAACAACCTTCAGATCGCACATGTGGTTAAACTGAACAACCTTTTACGCACAGTTCAAGTTGAATCAAGTCAGTGTTGGTCATTTAAACTTACCACAGAAGGCCTTGTGGTCCTTAGACTCTTGATGTTGATAAAGGACTGAAAAACAGGCATGTGGGGGGCAGCTGTTTCAGCCCCTTACAAACAATGCAGGAAACCGCATTGCTGCAGTGGAAATTCTCACAGACCAGCGGATATATCACAGGTAAAGTGTGTGCACGCTATTTCTGCAAGCTGCTACTGTTTCTAAAAATTGACTTACCTTGTTGGAAAAGGCTCAAACACATTAGCTCCTTGCACAGCAACTAAAAAGAAAGAGAACAAAAAAGAACCCCCCCCTGTGGATTCACACCTCAGATCACACAAGCACATTGCTGCTGAATTTTGCACGCATAATTTGTTCCTCACTGCTTGTGAAACATCAGCCAGAGAAACATGTATAAATCATGTATTTATAAGTTGCTTATTTATGTTTTTACTCACATTAAATTAACACCAATGCAAATCACCAATTAGAGGAAGCAGATCAGACAGTGCAGTCACCATAATACTGCTACTCCCTGGCCATGATCCCAAATCCAAAAACAGAAAAGTCAAGGAGGAAAAAATACAGAATCAAAGAGTGTGTTAATTTAACTTTTTATTCTGTCAAAATATGCATTGGGAAGGCTCTTTTAACTTTTAGTGTTGCAAAGCAATATTTTAAAATCAAATGAAGGCTCATTTTTAAAAGATTAAGAGCAAGAAGGGTTGTGTCTAGTTGTCCCAAAGTAGACTGCACCTTACTGGCAATCTGAAAAGAAGCTTACACTTACTTTTTTAGCATCAAATGTGATTAATACTTAATACTTTTGGATTTTAAACCTTTAAGGCTTTGATATGAACTTTAAAATTACATTATATAAATAATCTGATGTGTTTGATTATCTGTGTGGAAACCACTGAGAGCATCTCATGAGATAATAATGAATTTTTCCAAGGCTGCTGAAAGGTACCATGAGAGCACAATATTTCTCTCAGAAGAGGATGTGCACTACATGTTTACAGCACTCTCTTGCACTGCTTTCTCCAGCTGCAATTAAAGGCCCAACTTAATCTCATCTAACTTTCCAAATATCCAGCTATGGTTAACTATCAACTCACTCCCAGGAGAGAAGACTTTTGCTCAATGGGTGGTTAATATTAACTGAAGTTGTGAACCATAAAGTTGAACAGTGCGGCTTTGTCACTGTGCAGATAAATGTCTTGCCACCACACCTTGTTTGTCTGCGTCTACAGTGAGCCAGTCAGCACCTGCTAGGGCCAATCCCTTTTCTAAGAGGGTTTATGCTCCACTTTGTGCTTCAAGAGCACAGCAAGAGAATGAGCAAAGTATACAATTTTTTAATTTAACCATCATGGCAAAGCATTGTCACGTGGTGTATCTATGGATCATTTGGCATTTTCAGACCTATAGTGTTGCGCCTTTCAACCTGGACACCGAGAATGTACTGCAGAAAAAAGGAGATCCGGGCAGCCTGTTTGGCTTTTCTGTTGCCTTCCACCAGCAACTGAAACCAGCCAGAAAAAACCTGTGAGTGAAAAAAAACATTTGTAAGTTTGGGTTAAATCAAATCTTTGTCTTAATGCTCGATATTTTACACCAGACTGCTGGTAGGAGCTCCCCGAGGAAAGCATCAGAACCAAGTGAATGTTACAGGAGTTGTTTACAAGTGTGATCTGACTACAACATCTGAGCGCTGTGAAGCCATTGAGTTTGATGATTCAGGTTTGTGTACCTACTTTGTCTCAAGCTGTGTGTGTCATCTTTGTATGGTAAAGAGTACATTTCCCATGTCAAGTTTCAGGCTTCTGTGTTTCTCTTTGAGGTTTATTACTTTAAAAGTATCTTAAAAGTAATGAGCAGCCAGCGACATTGATCGTCTCACAAGCTGTCGGATTTCTCCGGTCCAACTCAAAAGCAAAAGCAAAATGCTGCTTAGGCACTGTAGAAACTGTTGATCTACTGAGATATTCCAACACAGCCGTCACTAATGTTTAAACAGAGTGGTGTAAATCTGAGAAAATATCCAGTAAGCAGCAGTTCTGTGGGTGAAAATGCCTGACAAGAGGTCAGAGGAGAGCAGCCACAGCTTCGAGCTGATACGGAGGCAGCGGTAACTCAAACAAGAAGCACTCAGAGAGTGCAAACCTGCACCGAGGCACTCTCTGGGCTGTATTTACTTTTAAGGGAATGTATTGTATTTTGTATGTTTTCATTTTGTTTTCTTTGCTATTTTTAAATGTACTTTAAGAAGTTTGTAGTGCAGTAAAAAATAAGTGCAGAGTGCTTTTGTTATTTGTCCTGTTGAAACACATTTTAATATACTTGACATAATTTTGAGTATAATTATTTTGACAATACTTTCTTTAAAGACACATTTTGGGGTCAATTTGAAAGTAAGGCGGATGTGAAATTTAAAATGAGGTCAGAGGTCAAATGTGACATGATATTTGGATGCAAGCTATAATTTAATATTTAGAATCCCCAGATGTGTACATATTTTCAGTGCAAACAATGGCAGTAAGAAGCAGTTTGAAATAGCTCTATATAGCATTATTATCACTTCGACATTTAGATCAGTCTTTTGACCTTGAAGGAGAGGTCAGAGGTCAGATGTGACATGATATTTTAAATCTTTACATGGTCCTTTTTATATGTTAACAATACACACCACACATGTAAGAATCATAGGTTCTAAGTTATAAGGCTTTTTGTCAATTTATAACCAATAAATCATTAAGTTGACCTTGTTGGTGGATGTAAGTCAAATTTTAATGAATTGTTAACATGACCCGATTCTACACCCCTCCAAGGTTTTATCAGAATTCACCGAAACTTTTCGAGCTATCGTGTTTACAGATAGAAGAACACACAAACGCAGCCAAAAACAAAACCTCCTTGGCAGAGGCCAGAATAGAATAGAAAGCCTTTTTGTCATTGTATATACAATACAGTGAGCTTGGGAGTGCCACTCTTGCTTGGTGTATTAAAGTGAAAGTTATATACATGCATTATGTTTAAAGAAATTGCATTAAGCACACCACAAAGAACCACATGCGCACAATACAACAAAGGCAGCCAGACCATAAAGTGTCCAGAGTCAGTAAAGTGCTGGAATCAACTGATTTCCAAGTCTACAGCTATTGCATGAGTCAGTGTTATTGAAAAGGTTATAGAAAATAAAATATAATAAATAACCTAAAATAAAGATAATATGACTATAGTGCGTAGGTTATTGTGACACTGCGTGTGAGAGTGGACTGTGACTGTTCGTTTTCTATGCTGACTGAGAGTGTTCATGGCTTTAGGGTAGAAACTGTTCAAGTATATTTTTGAGTTTTTAGTGACTTGTGCCAACTGCCTGAGCATAGAAGGTCAAACAGATGGTGTCCAGGTTAAGAGCAGTATTTAACACCATTTTGGGCTCTGGGAAGGTAGCATGTGTTTGCAGTGTGCTGGGGAGAGTGAAGGAGGCAGCCAACGATTATTTGGGCCGTGCCGATGGCTTTGAAAGCAGCCGTGGTGTTGATGGTCCAGGAATTTGAAGCTGTGGACTTTTTCCATGTAGTCTCCATTTATTAAGACGTGGAGGGGGTCTGTGCTGTATTTCCTGGAGACTATGATCAACACTTGCTTTTTGTGGTGTTCAGTGTCAGATTGTGGACCTCTTATCTGTAAGTAGACTCGTCTCCTGCTGAGATGAGTCCAGCCACAGTGGTTTCATCTGCAGACTTAATTAAGGAGCTGGTCATATGGACTGTGTGCAGTCTAAGTGCACATAGAGTGCAGTAGGGGGCTGAGCACAGCTCAGTGTGGGGGACAAGTGCTGAGTGAGATGGCAGAAGAGAGGTGGGAACCAAGCTTGACAGTTTGTAGGTGGGTTTCAAAACTCTTTATTATCATCATAGGATTGGTCTGTAACCATTCAGACTGTCCACAGCAGGCTTTTTTGGGGACAGGGTGGGAGAGCGGCATGTGCTAGACACAGACTAAAGATGTTTGTAAAGAGAGCCACAATTTGGTTGAAACACACCTCGAGATGTTTCTTGGATATTCCACTGAGACCGGCAGCAACTCATTACAACCAAGGTAGAGGAGAGGAGCATCTCTGAATGCACAACACATCAAACCTTGAAGCAGAGGACCTCACTGGGTGCAGCTGACAAATTTCTGAGTGATGCTATCATGTGCAATATGGCCCCAAATCTGCAGAATGTTTCCAGTACCTCAGGGTAAAACAGGGTGCAGCCTAGTACAATCAAAGTGTAAGTAATGAAGTGGCCAGTGAATGTACACTGCTCAAAAAATTAAAGGAGCACTTTTTAGTTTTGAGTGTAGCATCAAGTCAGTTACACTAATGAGCGGGGGGGGGGGGGTGTTAATCAGTTTCAGCTGCTTTGGTGTTACTGAAACAAACAACAGGTGCACTAGAGGGGCAAGAATGAGGCAACCCCCAAAACAGGAATGGCTTCACAGGTGGAGGCGACTGACATTTTTCCCTCCTTATATTCTCTGTTTTTTTTCACTAGTTTTGCATTTGGCTAGGATCAGTGTCACTACTGGAAACATGAGGCGATACCTGGATCCTACAGAGGTTACACAGGTAGTCCAGCTCCTTCAGGATGGCTCATCAATACCTGCCATTGCCAGAAGGTTTGCTGTGTCTCCCAGCACAGTCTCAAGATCGTGGAATATATTCCAGGAGACAGGCAGTTACTCTAGGAGAGCTGGACAGCACCATAGAAGGTCTTTAACCCATCAGCAGGACCGATTCTGCTCCTTTGTGCAAGGAGGAACAGGATGAGCTGGTGTAAATGTCTCTGATAAAAATCTAGAGACCCACTGTCAGACCATACACTGGTGCAGTGGGTCTCGGATTTCTCCTGGCGTACAACAATCCCATAAAATCCAGTCATTTTATTTTTATAGCTCAATATCACGTAGAACGATTTCATAATTTAAAAGTATTTCTGGGAAATAATCTTTAACTTTCTCTCAAGTAAAAGATGTCAGTAATGACTTACAGATATTGCAGTAACAGTGAGCTCAACCTTCTTATTTCCCAGAGTTCCTCGATAGCAAAGGCATAAATAACCAATGGATGGGAGTTAGAGTCGCAAGCCAAGGACCTGGTAAAAATGTAATGGTAAGGAATACGTTCAGATAGTAAATGAAAATTTAATTAAATCAACAGCTTTTGTAAATCTATCCTCCTTCCCTTTTAGGCTTGTGCTCATCACTATCAGCACTGGAACCCAAGCCCAGGTCTTTATGTTCCTCATGTGCTGACGGGTCAGTGCTACCTCCTAGGAGACGACCTGAAGGTGGGGAAAGAAGAAAGGAGGTGGCGGAGGGTCGTTTGTGATATTGAACACTTAACGAGACGTCAAAGGGACCACGAGTGGTTTGCGTACTGCCAGCAGGGTCATGGAGCATCTTTTTCGAAGGATAACGTCTCCCTCTTATTTGGAGCGCCAGGAGCTTATCAGTGGAAAGGTGCATTAAAACATAGTAGCTAAAGTGTTTGATGAAATATATTCACATTTATTCATGTTTTCTAAAATGCTTCATCCTGTTTTCGCTCCATTGATCCTGCTCAAAGGAATAGTAAGAATGGAAGTCTTGGACAATCTGAACCTATCCAGTGAGGAGCCTCGCGAGACCGGGAATATAGATCAGTTTAACCCAGAACTCATCCCTCTTCATTCAAACAGCTACCTGGGTCAGTTTCTTCTCTCTTCAATCCTGTTTAGTAAATCTAAAGGCTAAGCAAAATTAAGATGTATATTTTGGTAGAGGCATTGAATAAAACTCCTTTACGAAGTGCAGCTTTACAATCAAATGGCTTCATCCTACACTATCCAGGATTCTCCATTGACTCTGGAATGGCCCTCATCAGGAAGGGCGAGCTGACGATCGTATCAGGAGCACCCAGAGGAGGCTACAGCGGCCAGGTGGCATTTCTGAAGGCAGACCCTGTGGCGCAGCGAAATCTGTCTGTGGAGTTGGTCCTCTCTGGGCCAGGTCTGGCTTCCTCCTTTGGCTATGATTTGACAGTGGTGGATCTCAATGGTGATGGGTAGGTTGAAGAGCCATTAAATCTGTCTTTTCTATGTCTTTTATTTGCTTTTTTAATGTTCTTAACAGGTGCCACACTACATATTTTTACTGGCTAGTCCATCCAACCCATCTATCTTGAAATTCCATAAGAACCACCCATTTACATGGTTCCTCATATTTATTCATTACTAGCATTTGGGAAGTACATAGTCAATATGACTTCTGGCTCTATGTTTATCAGAGTAGTCACTAGATTGTGTTGCTCTTTTGGTTTAATATTGTGTACTTTTGTTACGTGCAGGTGGGAGGACCTCTCTGTGGGAGCGCCACAGTTCTTTGTCAAAGATGGCATGATTGGAGGAGCAGTCTATATCTATATTAACAACGAGGGAAGAAACTGGGAGAAAATTGTTCCAGTCCAACTTCTTGGACAAAAAGATTCCATGTTTGGCCTTGCAGTGGAAAATATAGGAGATGTCAATCAAGATCATTATGGAGGTTGTAACATTTTAACTGCAATTACAGGATGTTAAAAAGTTATTAAATAACGTCTAGCACAACATATTGGATAAATCGCATCAAGTTAGGCTGCAGCAGTAAACTCTCTGAGTGATACACAAAGGTAACAATACACAGTCTTCCTCAGGGCAGGATGGGGCGTGTCCTTGTTGAACTTGACTGTAATTATGTAACAGATAGGATATCTCATATCTCCTCAAACAAATTATGAGGATTTCACTTTGGATACAAGCTTTTCTCAGGGTTAAAAAACATCTGGAATTAAAAGACACAAAGAGAAATGGTACATGCCGTATATTCTGTGGTGGAAGATATCATCTCCAGCTTGGACTCTTCTAGCATTGCTTTGCATGATTCACAGGTTTTTAAAAAAATCCTCATGTATCTTAGCCTGCTTACTTACTTACTTACTTACTTACCCACTACTTACAACTGTCTTCAAAATGGCTAGTCTTTGTAAACAGAAGGTTCTAATAGAAAGTGGGTGGAGCTTTCGATCTCATAGTCAGACCTGTGGGACTGCGATGACCATATTAGGGACGTCCCCCCACTTGATATCATAGAGTGCCAAGAGTAAAAGAAAAAGGCTCACAGGGATGACTTGCACATACACTGACCTCATTATTTGACACTTCATGTTTATTAATATGAGCATCCACCACTATAACAATATGTAAATGGCAGAAAATAAGAAAATCACAAGAGGTCCTCAAAAGTGCTTTTTTGATAAAAACACTGTCTTTCTCTGCTCTGTGTTGTCACCCTGCGTCGTGTTAATGCTGATCTTTATTGACAGATATTGCAGTGGGAGCACCATATGAGGCTTCTGGGCGAGTATACCTTTACTATGGTTCTTCAGATGGTGTCAACAGAAAGCCAGCGCAGGTGGGTATGCGGGGCTCATTAAGAAAAGAACAATTCAATTCAATAATATATAAATAGCAAAAATAGACCCTGAAATCTCGCTCTCATGTTTTTCTTTCTTTAGATACTCTCACCGAGATCGAAGGGAGTGAAACTGTTTGGATATTCGCTGACCGCTAACCTGGACGTGGATGATAATCATTTCCCTGATTTGGCCGTTGGATCGCTCTCAGATTCTGTTTTTGTTTTCAGGTATATTTACAGTCACTGCTTAGAAAAAAAAAACAGTATATAGATATTCTCAGAAGTTATTTCATCCCAACAGTTACAGCTGAGCTGGAGTTTATGCAGTGATTACTTGAAGTTTGTGTTATATGATTTATTTTTTCTTCATTCTGGATAGAAACTGACCCCAAACTAACATTTTATATTTTTAGTTTCTGATAATTTAACTTTTGTTAGATGTCACATTATCATATTGGTTTATGGTTTTTAACAAGTATGCTATATGAATATTTTTAAACATATTTACTAATTTATTAACAAAGTGTCCACAAATCCATCCATTCATGTACTTTTTACTCTTTATAATTTCTCCCCAGCTTTGATTGCATAATTATCTCAGATTAGTCAATTTATATCTTTTTCTCATTTATGTTGCCACTGTCGCAGAGCGAGGCCAGTAGTCACCGTCAGCACCTCTCTTAAGATTACACCGAATGAAATAGACATCACAAAGGAACGATGTGATGAACAAACTTGGTGAGCTATTCAAAAATACTAATTATAACAGGGTCAAACTGCAATGTTATTTGGTTTTAATACACCATGTCTGCACAAAACTTCAAGTTTTTTTGCAGTGGAGGCATGCTTTACCTACGCAGCACATCCTGAGTCATTCAACCCTAAACTGAGTAAGTTTCCTTCAGTAATCATTAAATCCACAGAAATAGGGCGGCAGTAAGAGTCTGTTTGTCCCCAAAGGTCACCAGGGCTAATTATAGGACCGCGAGGTAACTATGTGCTCCATTTCGAGGACCAGTAGGCACATACAGTACCAGTCAAAACTATAATCAAGTGCTTAGTGCTAGTAGTACGTTGACTGCAGTCAGTTGTTCCTGATCAGCTGGATGTACTTATAATCCTGTTTATCTACTTCACAGTGCTCAACTACACTTTTAAGGGTGATGATGAGAGGAAAAAATCAAGTGCCAGGGTTGAATTTCTGGGTTCATCTCAGAGAAAATTGGAGCTGTCTGGTCAAGGGAGAAAAGCCTGCATCCAAGCTACACTCCGACTTTTGGTACTGCTGCTTTTGTGCAGCTCGGTTTTTAACATTTTCACATTTGATGTATAGTTTTATTGCACATTGCAGGAAGTTGCTTTAATGTGAAAATATTTAAACTGTAGTGTATTTTCCAATTTCAGAGATGTATAGAATTTTAATGGAAGCATTATACCAAACATTATAATCAGAACAAAGCTCTTCTGTTCCAGAGAGATATTAAGAACAAGCTGCAGAGTATCCCCGTCTCTGTCGCTGTGTCTCTGTGGAGCTCCACTCAGACAACCAGGGCTCGTGCAGATCGGCTCAGTATTACTCCTGTCCTCGACCTCTACCAGCAGAAGACCACTTCAGAGGTACAAATGTGTATACATGCAGTTGCAATCAGTTGAAATTATTCAACTTTTCTGAGTATATAAGGACTGAGAGACTTAAGATTCCTAATGAGCTTAAATATTTACAAATTGCACCTGCATGTGAATAGTGATATGTGAACAAAATAGTTTTAAGTTTAAAAATTTAAGAGTTTCTGCTCTTTTTTTTTTTTTTTTTTTTATACAGATTATCCTGATAAATAGAGGCTGTGGCAGTGACAGGATTTGCCAAAGTAACCTCAACTTGCAGTACAAGTTCTGTTCCAAAAAAACACAAAACGGTCAAGATGTTTTCAAATCGCTGGCCAGGTAAACCAGAATATCCGAGCGCAGAAACAAAGTTATGCATAAGCGAAGCATCAGCTGCATACTTATCTTTCACTGTGTGACTCCTCTAGAGAGGATGGTGTTGCAGTCATCACTCCATCAGATGAGGACATAGCTTTGGAGATCACTGTGACTAACAGAAATGGGGATGATGCACACCAGAGTCATCTGACCATCGTGCTCCCGGACACTGTGCACTACTCATCTGTAGTCTTGAGTACCACAGCAGCGAGTACAGAAAAAGTGAGTTTTTATTGTGGTTCTGAGTTTTTGTATAGTATTTGTTTATTTTTGGTTCCTGTTTTGATGTTTTTTATGTATATTATTATTTCTTGTGTTTCTGTGTTTTTACTTTTCTAGTGTCTCCGGTGTTTCATTGTCTTTAACTTTGTCTTGTCAAAGTGTCAGTGTCTTTATTTTACTTTGATAAATAAAGACACTGACACTGTATGTTTGCTGTTTTGTTTTTTTTATTTGTCAGATCAGACTTTACTCCATGAGTCTATCTTTTGTTCCTTATGCTTCAGTTCTAGGTCCCTGCTTTGTGTTACATTTTGTACATTTTTTTAGCCAATAAAGGCTCAGCATTTGTTTATTTTCAGCCAGCCTCTGGCTCTCATTACACCACACGACAGTTGTGTTACTGTAGAATGTACTGGGATATTTTGATGATGTGTAATGTATTCCAAAATGTCTTTGTTGGCACTATTACATATAATATAATGTGTATTTATACTTTTGGCAACAAGATTGTGTACTTGTTTCCACAGGAAACACGAGTGAGTTGTACAGCCAATGACAAAGGGACACTAATAGCCTGTGATCTGGGAAATCCACTCCAAAGAGATGCTGAAGTGAGTAGCACTGCTCAGTTTCTTCCACATGGGCGTCACCATTTGCATGTATGATGGTTATTTTGTTGCTTTCAGGTAACGTTTTATGTCACGCTCACAACTTCTGGCATCACACTGAGCACAAAATTAGTCAATGTCACTTTACAGCTGGAAACGTAAGTAGGCTGATCGGAATGGAAACTGCCACCAGTCACTGATTAATGGACTGTAAATGATTATCGGTAAACAATGATAATCATTTCAAACCTTGTCGGTTCTTCCTGTGACGAAGGACAAGCAACCAGACCATAGAGCCGAAAGAGACTTCTGCCAAAGTTGTTTTTGAGCTTCAGTTGCAAGTACATGGGTAGGCACTGCATTTTATTCACATTGTTGGTTGGGTTTGTCATCTAAAAAAATGCATGATTTGGATTAAAGGATTTAAAAATGACTAATATTATATCATAATGTTCTGTGCTTCTTCATCAGGCTAGCCAAACCTTCTCAGGTGTCAATTGGTGACATTTTGAAGGGTGAAAGTGCCATTAAATCTGTGGAGCAAATAGGAAACTCGGTTCAATATGAATTCAGGGTGAGGATATTTAGCGCATCTTAATTTTAAATGTATATAGTTGTTTAGTTTTTGCTCAGAGGCCCAAGAAAACTTTTTGTTTTTCTAATAGATAACAAATTTGGGCAGACCACTGAAGCAATTTGCAAATGCATCACTAAGCATCTACTGGCCAAAGGAGAACTCTGTAGGAAAGTGGTTTCTCTACTTGACTCACATCAGCAGTGAAGGTGTGCAGTCTGTCCCCTGCTCTCCTCTGGATGAGGTCAATCCACTTAAACACGTAAAGGTAATATTTCTGTCATTGTTCAAAATGTAAGCAACGCTTTAACAACATCTAACCAGATCCTGTCTGATACTAAGAGCTGGCATGACCCACCGAGGAAAAGACGTGAGGCTGAATACAAAGCCCTCTCTACTGATGGATTCTCGTTTCTTCCAACAAAAAGAAAATATAAAACACTGGTAGGATTTTTTTTTTATGAAAATTAAGGTTTTAATTAATTAAAGGGCTGCAAGAGTTTGCTTTAACTGTTGAACCGATATTTTATGTAAACTGGCTCGTGAGCAGCTCAAACGTCTCGTCTTCCCTTCCAGACCTGCTCAGATGGATTGAAGTGTGTGGAGATACGCTGCCCTCTGCTGGGAGTGGATAGTACTGCATGGGTTGTTCTGCATTCTCGCCTTTGGAACACCACACTGGCAGAGGTGCTCCGTTTCTAACAAGGGTTATTGCATTGTTTATAGCCACACTCTAAGAGGAGGACTGACAAAATTAGCTTTTTAGCAGATATAGAAATGTGTATTTCCAGAAGTGACATGGTGTCATTGTGAGAGTGAATTTTGGATTTGGATACATGTGCATGTCCATGTGCATGTGATACTTCAGGTGCAGGTAAAATATCACCAAGGTAAAAAGTAGGTAAGGACAAAAATATAGCCTATATTACTAATCTTTAAGAAAAATTTGCTTTGAAAATGTTCTATGAGAAATATTCACATGGACTCTTACCTTTGTTCCTCACTCTGTTACCCGTTTCCAGCCTCACCACCAGTCTCTTATTTAGTGTTCCTCTTCCATTTAGGATTACAGCTCTCTGAACTACCTTGACATTGCTGTGGATGCGATTCTGACTCTAACCAACTCTCCAGAGAATATTGGACTTAAACCAGAGAAGCTCAGGACAGAGGTGACATGTTTTTTTATAAAGAGAGACTTTGCTTAATTATTCATGCAAGCGGTTGCTCCTTTATACATCTACCCTTTGAGTTTAGACAATATCTAATAACAATAATTGCATTAAAGTTATATGTATGTAACAATCTATGATGGATAGAAATCCCCAGCCCTCTAGGATCTGTACATGTAAACACATGGTGGTTGTTTTGGGTCTGCACAGTATTATTTGAATGTCCACAGGTAAAGCTGACGGTGTTCCTTGAGAGAAAGTCTGAATTCCTGGTCAAAGTTGCGTGGTGGATAATTTTCCTGACCGTCATCGCGCTGCTGCTGCTGTTGGCCTTTTTCGGCTTCATGTTGTGGAAGGTAACAAGAAATGGATCGTGTAAAACGTTTTTTGTGGAAATGTGCCAAATCAGGTGTGGAAGAACAATTCCTGACATTAACCTGCTTTCATTTCGCCATTTAGCTGTTCAGAATCAGTCAGATCAATCTCTCTGTGCTCTTCCAAGATAGCAATAAAAGCAAGTTGTTGTTTTTTTCCAGCTGTTGTGCACATTTATACTGCACTTCACTCTTAGCATTTCTCCTAAATTATAAATAATTTACAGTACGTGCAAAATGTGAAATTCACTATACTGATTTCTGCAATGTGAAAGCCGTTAAATGTGCACAGATGGATGCACAGATAAGGACATTTAATGTACAATCAGCATGGACAGCATATCGCAACATTTACTGTTCTTCATGAGTTAATTTACTTTTTACAAACTTCTATATATTGTCTCACTAATTGTAGTCTTACATTGTCCCTTCTCTCTCTCTCTCTCTGTCAGCGCGGGTGCATCCGATGCTTCAATTATGAGAAGAAGCTCTCGCATGATGGAGATCCAAACACAGAGACAGCGCCCCTTAAAGGCTAAAAGGCAAAGCCTAAGTACACCTCAAGTGCAGTGACCTGGTAACACTGTGGCTTCAGTAGTGAACTGTTGCTTTATACCAATTAGCACAGAATTATGTGATATTTTTCACGATGTGTTGAGCAGAACTTTTTGTCTTATAGGTGACTAGGTGTCTAAATTATGTTGATGTAGACTAAATATAACATTGATACAACTGCATCGTAGTTCTGTTGTAGCCCAGCTGCACTATGATCTCAGGGATAAGTGTTCATGCCTTTTTATGGCATACATAGATGTATAAATAATATATAGAGGGCCACATTTACTCAAATTCACAATACCTTTTTTAATCACATGCAAACATTGAAGGGAAAGTTTCATCTTAAATATCTGAAACAACACATGGATAAAAAGGACAACTTATTTTCTTCAAAATATGGCAAGGACTCTCTTCAACTTCCATAAAATGCATTCTCAATTCTCGGGGGGGGGGGGGGGGGGGGGGGGGGGGGGGGGGGGGGCGGGGGGG
>JAVDPK010002420.1:742004-753295 GCA_034780415.1 Cichlasoma orientale
CCACCCCCAGCAAGCCTCTTCTGTCCTGTGCCCTTCGGGTACATTTTAGGAAGTGAGCCATCCTTCAGCACGATGTACTGAGATTGATTTCCAGATCACAGGAAGGAGGACAGAGGAGACACAAACCAGAGAAATGATAAATGCCTCTAGTATCTATTTATAGGACCTGAGATGCAAGTGAAGGGTTCACGTCAGCACAAAATAAAGGACCAGTAGTGCTTTTTGCATTTATTAGATGTCCTGATCTGCCTCTTGCTCACTTGCCAGTGTACCTTCCTTCACCTCTCCTTGCCTCTGTCTTTACCCCAGGGAAAGACTGTTGTAGTCGGCTTTGTTGGATAACCTTATAGCTCTCTGCAGTCACCTTGTGTTTAGCTTACCTCTCATTCAGCCCTTGTTCACCCCCAGTCAGCTGACTCAAGTTCTCCTGTTCATCTGATGACTGTGCATTTGGTCTAAATCTGAACATTGGATCAAATATGCAACAAATTAAAGAAAATCTGAGATGTAGACATATCTCGTTTAGTTACTGCATTTTGGCTGCTATTGAATAAAAGTAAAGAATCAACATATTTTTCTTCAGTTTTTTAATGAAGCAGAAAATATCACTTGTTTCATACCAAAAAACTGTTACAACAACATGAAAAAAAGGTTGTGCTATACTGTCACCATGGAGGAATGTGAGCTGTAGGAATGAATGCGAATTCGGACTCAAGAACAACTTTCCTAAAGTTTAATGGAAACACTGCAGCCGCCACAGACACGTCTGACTGCCGAGCACTGAAAGCACACGATTAAAACACTGTTGCTTTTAAAATACTGTGAAACACTTTTTGTCATTGTCTTTGTGCAATATAATGCTGTGTGTGGTTAAGTCTTGTATATGCTTCTTACTGTTATTGAAGGTTTTCATTTCAAACGAACATATCCACCTTTGACTGCTGGCTTGTTGGTAGTAAAACAATTTCATGTCGTTCACTATTTTCAAAGAATCACTGAAAACAGTTGGTATTTGGGGCAAAGATGGATATGTTATAGAAGGAAAGCCTTGTCTCGATCATATTCCTACTGTAGGTCATCTTAGTATATTTAATTCTGTTACAAGCAGGTGGGATTTCACCATTTCTCTTTAAGTGTCCTTTTGCAGTATCTATACATTCTCTTATATCCTCAGGTTCTCCTTTCTCTCCAGCTGTTCCATACACTCATCGTCTCTGAGGAATAGTTGAGCATTCTGGGAACTGTGCTTATTTGCTTTCTTTCCTGGTGCAAGCAGCTAGCTACAATAGCTTAGCATAAAAAGTGTAACGTGACAAACACTGAACTTTTACCCTACAAAATGCAAATTAACATGCTATACTGAATATTGTTTAAGATAATGTTACTTTAAGAACCTTCGGAACTGCCTTAATTCCACATGACATAGAATCTACAAGGAGCTGGAAACATTCCTCAGAGGTTCTGGTCCATATTGACGTGAAACCGTCACACAGTTGAAGATTTGTCACCTGCACATCCACGATACAAGTCTCCCAATCCACCACATCCCAAAGGTGCTCTGCTGGATTGGGATGTGGTGACTCTGGAGGTCATTTGAGAACAGAAAACTCATTGTCACGTTCAAGAAACCAGTTTGAGATGATCTTTGCGGTGTGGTATGTTATCCTGCTGAAAGCTGCCGTCAGAAATCAGAAAGTGGGTCACTGTAGTAGTAAAGGGATGGACTTAGTCTACAGCAATGCTCCAGTAGGCTGTGGTGTTTAAACTGTGTTAAACTGATACTAAGGGTCCCAAAGTGTAACAAGAAAATATCTTCCACACTTTACACCACCAACAAGAGCCTGAACCACTGATACAAAGCAGGATGGATCTTTCATTCCCCTTCTTTCTTTTTCTGACCCAGCCATCTGAATATCGCATCAGAAATCAAGACTCTTCAGACCAGACAAACTTTCTGTGGTCCAATCTTGGTGAGCGCAGGAGAAATGTAGTCTCAGTTTCCTGTTATTAGCTAATAGGAGCGGCACCCGGTGTGGTCTTCTGCTGCTGCAGTCCATCTGGCTCAAGTTTCAGTGTGTCTGGCCACATTCTTCTGACCTCTGCCATCATCAAGGCATTTTCATCCAGAGAACTGCCAATCACTGGGTATGTTTTCTTTGGACCGTTCTCTGTAAACCCTAGAGATGGTTCTGTGGGAGAATCCCAGCAGCTTCTGAAATACTCAGACCAGCCCATCTGACACCAACAACTATGCCATGCTGAAAGTCACTTAAATCATTTCTTTTCCATTCCAAATCCCAGCTTCAACATAAGCAGGTCATCTTGATCTTGCCCACATGCCTAAATGCACTGAGTTGCTGCCATGTAATTAGCTGAATAGATATGTGTTAACGAGCAACTTAACAGCTGTACCTACTGAAGTGGCTTTAAGTGCATGTTGGTCTATATCGTGGCAAACAGCATTTTTACTAGTTAGTAGATATGTCAACTGGTTCCTATCAATAAATAATCAGCATATAATGCCTGTAAAATGGCAAAATGTTTGTGCACACATCAAACAAGTCAAAACATGTTAATTTGTGGATTTTTGCAGCTGCTTGTATGATGCTCTTATCTCAAGACAGAGCCAAGCTAGTTGTTTCCCTTTAAACTAATCAGCAGCTGTTTATATCTTCATTTTGTTTTCTTAATCTTCTCATTTTACACTCTGTGAGCTAAGCATACTTCCCAAAAAGCCAAACTAATCCTTTGTTTTCCTGTCCTCTTTCCTAATGGCAACTCCTCACAAGGCTTATCTTGAAAAGTCTTTGATTTTGTCTTCATCAAAACACGTGAAAATTAAGAGCCATTGTCTAAGTTCTGACATCCTGACCATTCAGTCCAGTACATAGTGTGCTCACTCACCGTTTAACAACTTTTGGAAAAATAAGTACAAAAGCGCACTGTTAACAAAAAAAACGTCCCAACGTCCCCTCAACAAGACTTCAAAATGTAACTTGAATCCAGCACATATAACAAGCATTATAAAACAATCGCACAAACACACTCACACGTGATGCTCCTTAACACTCTCTGGTTGTAAAGAAGCCAGAAAACAACTACAGCTGATTATAAACGTTCTGATGTGTGATTTGTTTTGTTTTTTTAATGATTGGTTCACAAAAAAGTATCAATTAATACTTGATTTTTCCTTTTTTGCCACCAGAGAAAGTTAAAGACAAACTTAAAAACAACACAGCCATTGCCTTAAAGCAATGATAAAAACAAAATATGATATTACAAATAAATTAAAAACAGAAATATATTACACTAATTTAAGCAACCCAACTTGGTTTGAGCGTTTACATTCAAAATCAGCCCACTGTTTGGTTTCAAGAGTCACACTTTCGTCTATTTTTTAAATATTTCCAAGCCAAAATATGGCGATTAAAAAAAAAATCAAATCAAATTCAATTTATTTTTACTGCTTTCAAAAAATGGAAAAAATGAATGAAAAGAACCATACCTTAACTTTAAATTAAATTTCATGAGAAAAGCAGCAAACAAATGTACTTACATTAAATCAGCTGCTCACTGAAACTACATAGTAATTACTGGAATGACTAATATCTACCTCACAGACCACCAAGCAGTCACCTCCATCACCCAGACATGCTGCTAATTCACTTGATGTTAAAAAGTTTGTTCCTTTGTTCCCCTTAAGACTTCCAGCACTGCACACCGTTCAGCATCTAACTCCAATCAGTTAAACATGGCACTAAAAAAATGATTTTAAGTCTTGTTTGTAATTATCAGTGTGTGGTAATGTCTCATTAGTTGCTTGGGGAGTAGGAAAAATATTCACCATTTATTTAGTGCTGTAAACAGGTCTTTGATTATTGCTGAATTAGCCTGTTTTTTTAGTGGTGTTTTTTTTAATGCTGGTGTAACCGAATGGAATGGCGATTATTTTCTTAACAATGTGCTTTAGACTCCAGCATGACAGAAAATTCTCCTTCACCTCTGTGCTGTAATAACCAGCTATCTCCACATGGTGGCAACAGTGACCGCAAAAGGCAAAGACAACAAAGAAAATTGGGAGAAGGGGAGCAGACCGGCTGCAGATCGAACCCGTCCGTGCCCGTTTCTGTTCCACTTGGACCCGTTTCTCTCTCGGCCTCGAGGCGGCTTTGCAGGGTTGGAGGCGGGGTTATTTGAGGGTTTGCTGTAGGGTGGAGAGTAAGGCCCATAACCTGGCCAGTCATGATTGTATCTTTCCCCGAGATCTCCACCTCCTGAGCCACTGCCCTCCTCACCTGAAACAAGGAGAGCACATTTTCAGCTAATGCATGGAGCAGATCTAAGAACAGAAGGTCAAAAACTCCTTTTTAGATAAACATTCATTTCAACAGGAACACTCACTATCCATGAAATCCATGTCCTGTCCGCTCATAGCGTGCCTCAGTTTATTGGTCACCACCCTCAGCTCCATAATCAGCTGCCTGGTTCTCACATCTGGACGGGCAATGTCCACCTCCACCTCAGGGTTGTTGATCTGGCTCACCAGACCATCGCCTGTCACATCTGGCAGGTACCTGAGCATGCACACCAAGAGGCGTTCACATACAGAGTCACTTATGCTCTGCTGTTTAATTTTCTTAAGAAAAAAAATACTAAATGTTTCTTCAACATATAGTAATAGCTTTCGTAATCGCATTTTTAATAGCATGGCTCTAGAGATGGTTATGGCTAATCAGCCCCCCTACTTTGGTCCAGACAGAAACATCTCAGCAGCCATCATCTGATGGATTGCTGTGACATTTTGTACAGACACTAACTGTCCCCAGAGGATTAATCCCACTGACTCCGGTTTCATGTGGCTGCCTGCACCACTGGGCTGATATTTTTGGTAGAGAGCAAAATGTTTCTGCAGCTATTGGTTGGTTTTATGTGACACTTTATTGAATTTTTAATAACTTATGTATTACCTTCTTATAACATAAGTTATAAGTTACCTAATAACTTATGTATTACCTTTTCGTTACAGCACAGTAAGCGGCACCGGATATTCTTCATTTTAATAGTGGTCAATACAGTTTTTAAAACAAGATCTTAAAAATATGAACATTCAGTTACTGTATGTGTGTATCTTTGACTAAGATAATTATAGAAGTGCCTCATTTGGTAACAGCATGTCTGGCTCAAGCCCCAGCTTTTGACTGAAGTTGCTAAGATTGGTGTGCTTCTACATAAAATGTTGACTGATGAAGGCGGACACCAAATCTGCCAATACGCACCTTCTTTCCCCCTTTTTTTCATCTAACACACTCAGCAGTGTTTCCTCATCTTGAGCCTGATTCATTGGTGTTGAGCCATATGTGTGTGTGCACAAAACCAGCAGACCCAGGTAGAGAACATGTGGGTGAGTTGTGGTGGCATAATTAAATAAACTCAATTCCATCTGTTGCATCCTTCCACCTCTGCACCATCACTCACTCACTCACTCACTCCTCCTCCTCTGCCTATGCAGACCCTCCCCACTGCAGCCCTTTGCTCTGATCTCGCTCACCTCCCCCGGGTCTGCCCGTTCCAGCAGCGGTCCTCATTAGTGACGTCGGCAGCCATCTTCTCATCGTTGCAGATGGTGTGTGGGAGGGACACCCAGAAGCCCCGCATGGGCCGCAGTCGCTCTTTCAGCTCGGTAACCTGTGTGGAGGTGGAAGGAAACTGGATATGACTCAGACCTGGTTTTAAAGTATGCTTGTATGAAAGCTGCAGGGCTGATGCTGGGTAAAAGTAAAAAGCTAACACAACATTGCTTCTGGGTCAACTCTTAAACCACACTTCTTTTCAGTCTTATAAACAGATATAAATACCTAATACCCTCCTCATCTGCTCTCTGCTCTTAAGATCATATTTTTTTTAGGCATTTCAAGCTTGCAAATCCACTCTATTCACACAAATGCTGTCTGGGCTCTCACCGCAGAGCTCGCGGTTATTAGCTGCTCTTAACTCATTTTAGTGTTGTTTGTCTTTTTTCCCCACTCGGTCTCAATAAGATTTACACACAGGGCAAACACATTTAAGATTCTTACAGTTTTATCCTGATCTATTTAAATAATGCTCAACTTGTGCACCATTATAATGTGATTATTTGCAAGCAGTACCTATTGGATGTTTTGGATGCGTTAACCATTGATCCAGAGCCACCTTTGTTCCTTACCAGTCGATCCAGGTTGGTGCCTGCAGCAGTGGTGGGTTTCTCTTCGGGGGTGTAGGTGCGGAAGGGCCTCCTGTTACTCCCTGACTCTTTGGGTGAGCGTTTGGACCTTGCTGAAGCCGGCCTGGGGTTTCCACAACCTTGGAACACCTGAGGGAAGCAACAACATCAGCCTAAGTAAACAGCTGTATGACAAACATTTTAAGGTTCTTCTACGCCGTGTCTTAGTTTAAGAAAATTGGATATTCTCAAACTATCTCAGAATTACTTCTGGCAACACCTGAAGAGCAAGTGTAAAAGGCTTGGTGCTTTTTTCTGAGAGAAAAAAAAGATAGCTTTGATTTAAGTTCTGAATTAAAGCTTTAAAAGAAGAAGAAGAAGAAGAAAAAAACACCGGGGACCTTGAGTTTCTGGGGAAGAGAGTCAGCGGCGTCTACAGACAAAAATGTTGCAACCGAACAATATAACACTTTTGAAAAGGCTCCCTGTAACCTCAACAGTCCCGCTGTGTTAGTGAAAGAGTGCAGTCATACAAAGCTGGCCTGTAAAGCAGAGAGCTGTCTGTTCCTTAAAGCACTACCACCACAAACCAGGAGCTTTTCTGTTTCTAACAAGACGTGGGTGTCTCTCTGGTGGATTCACTCCTGGGATGTCTGCCATGTTTTAATCATACTCCGAGGCTATCGTGTTCTCATCTTTACTGCATGCTGTCTCATTAGAAAGATTCAAATTGAAATTAAACAATAATTAAGATTACAGCTCTTGTTTGAAGATGGAAGATCATCATTTCGTGTCCTCTCAACGGTTCAGTTAACATTTCAGTCGAACAGCTCGAGTGCCAAACTCTGGGAAAGCAATAAAAATGCATCAACGCTCATTTGGTTTTCGTTTTTATGTCCTGATCATCCGCTGCTCTTTCTTACTTTACTGGAGATGCTGACACTGTTTTCCTGCATGTGCATGATGGCCTCTGACACTTTGACAGAGATGGAGTCGGCTGCAAGCTCCATGTTGAAAGGCCCCTCCAGCTTCTCTGAAACCTGGTACAGAGCATCTGCAAATCATAGAGAAAGAGATGGTAGGGTGATAAAGTTTGCTTTGACTCTAGTTCTCACTCTCAGATCATATATATATAGAAAAAAACTGTGTGTAGGTGGCCTACTGAAGAACCTGGTAAATGTCAAGACAATGGTTCCCTGTGACTGGAATCTGCCCCCCCTGGCCAACCAGCTAAAAGAGTTTGATTTACATCTCTTTGGGGGGTGTTCAGTAAGATAAAGAAGCAAGCTGTCATAATAAAAAGAGAAGCGTGAAAAAGAGAAAAGAATGGTGGTTGGACAAAAGGGTGCATGAGGGTAAAATGGTTTTGAGTTCAGCAGGCATGGATGGAGTGATGAAAGGTAAGAGGAAGCACTCCAGATGAAAAGAGGGAAAAAAATAGAGAGAATGTAAGGGTTTGATGAAAGGAGAAAGGAAACACAGGAAGACAGATCAGTTGTGAAGGAGCAGAGAGGCATGAATGATTAATGGAGGAGGAACTCATTAGGGAAAAGGACGTGAAAGTAAATGAGTGACAGGGGCACAAGAAAGGATCCTACTTTTTGGTATGCCTGATTTAATTATAATGATAATAATTCAAAAATACTGTTAAAAGTCATTTAGGCGCTGACTTTTTTTATGCTTAAGGAGCAAAAAAAAAAAAAAAGAGCTGAATTTAAGGTTCCTGAAATGCTTTATGAGAAAAATTTAAAGCATCTAAAATGTATCACGCACCACCTATCAACAACATATGAGAATGTAGTTCTTTCTATCACCCACCAATGAAATTGTTCCATTCGGTGTCCAGGTCAGCCTGATTGGCCAAGCAGCCCTTCATCACGTTAAGGCACAATGAGTGGCAGGGCCGCAGGGAGGGCATACCTCGACACAGGGGGCAGTACCACTGACGCATCAGGCCACGCACACACTCTGAATCTGCAGTTAACTGAAGACAAAGCCGAGAATAAAACAGAATAAATACACACACACACACACACAGTGACCATCATTACGGCTACTTCACAAAGGAGTTTTACAAGTTTGCAGCTCCAAAGTTGATCCAAAATTTACATTTTAAATATAATTCCTTGCCAGTATATTTTAGAGAGTAGAATATCTTGGATTAAATGTGCCATTCAAGATAAGCGTGAGGAGACGCTGAATAGGAGCCACTCACCTTTGTCGCTTTGTTGACAATATCCCGACCAGTAGCGAGGCCTTGAGACAGCGCTCTGGCTGCAATGAAAGCCCTCGACACCTGAATATCAAACCAAAGATAACAGATTAGGATCACGCTTTACCATTCTCCATATCTAGGTATAATACAAGTACATATCTGCTCTGTGGATTTTACTATATACACACTTGTACACGAAGTTTGCGAGGCACATCCCCAAACGGCTGCAGCTGTTCAGCATGTTTGCTGACACACTCCAGGTAGTCCTCACTGAACTGATACTGGGGGTTTACCAGAGAGAAGACCCTCTCCACCAGTCTGCCCCAAAAATCTGAGAGAACCTCTGTGAGACTTACACTGCCCCCTGTGGACAAAAGAATAACTGTTAGAGTCTCTTAGAGGGCATCGTTTTCTTAACTTATAAATGCTTTGAAAAAGAGTGACAGCAGAAATCCTTGAGCATCTTAGGGTGCATTTCATCATCTTAGGGTGATGAAGAGTACTTAAGGGCAAATTTCTCTCATTTTCCTTCCAATAAACGCTACATTAAGCTTGTAAAAGCCATAAAAGAAATTACTTTGGAAAGTAGGGACACATTTGAACAGCTCAAAGGACAAATAAACCATGCTGAAATTTTTATGTGAGCTGTTTACATTTGCATTCGGTGCCTTAATGACTAATGCTAAAGTGACTGCATAAAAATTCCAAGGTTGATGAAGGAAAATACAGAAAAATTATCTTACAAATATGTCATCCTTTAACTAAAGTGTTTTTCTCCTTGGCTACACACACAGTATAAGATATTTGGAGAAATCTGGAAACTTCTTTAAATATCTCACTCAACTTGTTGACGCAGTGGAGACATAATAATTTGGGGGGAAACGATGGCGCAACAAGAGCGAGCACTTTCCTTAGCTACTTAAATGACACTCTAGCACAGAACATCTCACTTTGGTGAAAAATACTGTAATCAAATAAAGTATAACTGGACAAAACTTAACCCAGCACTTTTGTTTGATAACAGCTGAAGAGTTTTTAAAATGACTGCATAGAACTGAACACTAAATCTTTTCTGCTTTGCAGCAGAGTAGCATCCATACTGTGTTGTCTGCTTCAATGTCTGCACAGAATAAGCATGCAAATCTCCAATCTGCAGTCTACTATACAGCCCTAAATTAGCCATACGTGCTGTTTGGCAGACAATGACAGGCTGACTTAGCAGCCTGCAGATGGAATAGTCAGCGAGCGGCTGTGAAGCCAAAAACAGAGCGATCCGGAACAAAAATAGAAATGGTCTGGCATCTGTGGGATTCCAATTCTCGCTCTCCTTTTTTCCTCCAGTTTTTCCTGGCATTTCGGTTCTCCTCAAAAGACAATGATGCTTTTTTTACTGCTGTCCATAGCTGCTGATTTACCACAACATGAGCGTGGACTGACTGAACTATATACATAAATGTCAGTGCCGGAAGGAATTATTGTACCTCTTTAACCAGAGTGCAGCCTTTTGAAACATTTCCCTGCAGTTATTCTTTCCTCACAGTGGTGTTGGAGCCCAATGTAGGCTGCATAAGCCAGGCGGCTTCCATAAATTAGTGTTTTTTTAACACTATGCAATAAAACTTGCCCCCCCCCCCATTTTGTTTGGATTGGAAGCTAGTGCTTGCCGTTTGTGTTTTAGATCAGTAAACCCTCATTACAGCCCAAGTTTCCTTGTTTCATACGGCAGATCCAACCAAAGTCCAGTCAGCAGCCAGCCTGTCAACTTACTGGAGCACTTATCGGGGCAGTTATTCTCAATGATTATCTAAATTAACTTTAATTTAAAAACTTCATGTATAGAACTGCCAGTCAGATTTGATAAAAATCACTTACAAAGTTTGCTGACTGGTGGTATTCTGCCATAGATTTGAATTTGAGTGCTTTGTCTCTCTTTTATAATGTCTCAGATCCAACCGAGGTGCTATAGCTTTGCCAAAATCATGAGATTATCTGACTATTTATGACTGTCGAGGCGGATAAAGGAGTGTTAAGACCGACCAGAATAATATCTGCGAAGCTCCAGGAACAGCTCTTGGAAGACGTGTGCGTTCTGAGTGAAGAGCAGGCCATAGGTCTTAGTAAACATCTGGTTCATAGACTTCTCTGAAAGGTCTATAAGCTCTTTGAAGAACTCTGCGCAGAGACAGAAAAAAACAGCGATTAGATATAAACTGGTCACCCACCTTCTTTTTCTCTAATATCTCAGCCAGGTTTCTATGTAGGCGCTCCCTCACCCACCTCCCCTCCCTGAAAGATTAACAGCTCAGATCCCGCACACTGGTAAATGGGTTTAACAAAATGTACTCTATTTAAAATCCATCTTTAAGACTCATATGCAGTCTCCCACTCCTTAAGCGTCTTTACATGACTCATCATTATACATTATATAAAAGTGTGAGGAAGGGTGATAACAGTCTACTGCAGGTAGGAGGAGAAAGTGTAAATTCAGCTCTGTACAGCGACTGCTGCAAACCTGCAGCTATAGACACGGAATTTGAAACAATGAGTGATAAATTCTCCCAGATACAGCTATTAAAAATGTTTGGGTATCCAGTTTAAAGTTTATGAACCATGATTAGTCCTGCTCAGCCAGTGAAAGTTTTTTATAAAGACTAATATGTCTGGGTATCCCTAACAAAGTCACAGTAGTATAATCATGGTTAATCAAGGCTACCACATTAAATATTTCCAATGGACCAGCTCAATGGAAGGGTCTAATTAAATTTGATGTTGAGCTGCATTATGGGAAATGTAGTCAAAAGTGTTATTTAGAGCTAAAGAGCTATATATATATATATATATATATATATATATATATATCTATATCTTCACACCCTA